>SKCR01034247.1:0-357163 GCA_019454045.1 Zanthoxylum bungeanum | reverse complement strand
CGCCTTTAAAAGTTCCCATGGAAGCGGCCTTACTTCTTACTTGAAATAGGTGGTCTACTATCAAGATGTAATCTGTCTTTACCCCCCCATTAGGACTCATCTCCTAATATAGTGATCATTAAAAGCCTTAGATTATCCTAACCAATGACAGACAGTACTCACGTCATTATTGGAATGGGAAAGAGTACAAACTCTTCAGTGCTTGTTTTGAATTGCACAAAGTTTCAGTTGACCCTTTTGAACCTAGATCTTGGGATCTCCAGTCAGCTAGGTTGGGTTTCCACAGTGACAATTCTTAAATTATAGGCTTCAAGCCCATTCCCCTCGATGACTTCTCAACTTGCTCCGAGGTAAACCTTTAGTTAATGGATCCGCTAGGTTTTCCTTCGACTTAATATAATCTATCGTTATTATGCCACTTAAGAGCAGTTGACGTATGATATTATCTCTCCGACGTATGTGTCGAGACTTACCATTATACATTGTATTTTGGGCTCTCCCAATAGCCGATTGGCTATCACAATGTATGCTAATCGCTGGCACCGGTTTGGGCCAACTAGGAATATCCTCCAGGAAGTTTCTAAGCCATTCTGCTTCTTCCGCTGTTTTGTCTAACGCTATGAACTCTATTTCATAGTAGACCGGGTAATACATGTTTGCCTCAAGGATTTTCATGACACACGCTGCATTACCAAGTGTGAAAACAAATCCACTCGTAGATTTGGAATCCATCGTATCATATATCCAGTTAGTATCGCTGTATCCCTCTAGTACAGTATGATATCTCTTGTAATGTAGCCCATATTTTGAAGTTTCTCTCAGATACCTCTAAACTCTTACTATGGCTTTCCAGTGGTTATGTCCTGGATTGCTCGTATATATGCTAAGCTGGTTCACAGCTTGAGCGATATCAGGTCGTGTGCAATTCGTGAGATACATCAGACTTCCGATGATTCTCGAATACTCTAATTGCGATATGCTTGAACCAATATTCTTTGATAGATGAAGAGTTAGGTCTATAGGGGTTCTAGCCACATTTAGATCCCCTTTGATATATTTATCAAGTATCTTCTCAATATAATGAGTCTGAGATAATATATATCCGTCCGATGTCCTAGAAATCTTAATTCCTAGGATCACATCAGCTACTCCCAAATCTTTCATATCAAATCTGCTGGATAACACGTTTTTGGTAGACTGAATCATTTATGATCACAACCAATTATCAACATATCGTTTACATAGAGACACACAATGACATATCCTCTTTGAGTTGATTTTGTGTACACACACTTATCACACTCATTGGTTTTGAACCCCTTTGACAACATCTCTTTGTCAAATTTCTCATGCCATTGTCTAGGTGCTTGTTTTAATTCGTACAAAGATTTTACAAGTTTGCACACCTTCTGTTCTTGTCCAGGAATACTAAACCCTTCTGGTTGTTCCATGTAAATCTCTTCATCCAATTCATCATTCAAGAATGCTGTCTTTACATCCATTTGATGTATTTCAAGACCAAATATAGCTGCTATGGTTATAAGCATTCTTATCGATGTGATACGAGTCACTGGTGAATAAGTGTCAAAGTAATCAAGCCTTCATTTTGTCTATAACCTTTTATGACAAGTCTTGCCTTTTACTTATCTATTGGTCCATCCGTTTTCATCTTCCTTTTGAATATCCATTTGTAGCCTAGCGGCTTACAACCTGGTGGAAGATCAACCAACTCCCAAGTATGGTTCTGTAGGATTGAATCAATCTCACTGTTAATAGCCTTTTTCCAAAGAGGTGCCTCCGGAGAAGACATAGCTTCTTTATAGCTTTGAGGCTCATTTTCTAACAAGTATGTCAGAAAATCGGGACCAAACGACTTAGACGTTTTAGCTCTTTTGCTACGTCTAGGCTCGATTGTCTCAGCATTTACACGTTGATCTAATTCTTGGTCAACCCGATCACTGTCCTTGACAGTATCAACCATTCTTTTGAGAGACAATGTTCTTTGTCTTTCCTTACAAGGAAACGTCTCTTCAAAAAATGTCGCATTCCTTGACTCAATTATCATATTTGGATTGATTTCAGGAATCTCAGATTTGTGTACCAAGAATCGATACGCACTACTGTTGCGAGCATATCCTATGAATATACAATCAATAGTTTTGAGTCATATTCTAACCTTCTTAGGTTTAGGAACCATTACTTTGGCAACACCACCCCTACACTTTTAGGTATTTGTAGGAAGGTACGAACCTTTCCACAACTCATATAGTGTCTTGTCCAATCTTCTGTGGGGAAGCTTGTTTAGAACGTAGTTCGTGGAAAGCAAGGCTTCCCCCCACAAGTTCTGGGGTAAACCCGAACTCGTCAACATGGCGTTCATCATTTCCTTCAACGTTCGGTTTTTGCGCTCCGCAATTCCGTTCTGTTGAGGAGAATAATGAGCAGTGGTTTCGTGAATAATTCTGTGCACATAACAATATTCACCGAATGGTGAAACGTATTCACCACCTCTATCACTCCTGATTCTTTTGATTTTATTGTCAAGTTGATTTTCAACTTCGTTCTTATAGTGTACAAAGCTCTCAATAGCTTCAGCTTTGCTCCTCAGCAAGTACACATAGCAGAATCTTGTACTGTCATCGATAAAAGTGACAGTACTTTTTACCGCCTCTTGTTTGCACAATATTCATGTCATACACGTCAGTGTGTACAAGTTCTAAAGGTTCAGAACTGCGTTCAACAGAATGAAATGATGTTCTATGTATTTTTGCTTCAACGCATACCTCACACTTATGTTGGTTATCAATTGCAAATTTAGGTATAAGGTCCATGTTAATTAATTTACGCATGGTATCATAATTAACATGTCCTAACCTCACATGCCATACATTTTGTGACTCAATAATATAAGCAGAAGTACTAGCTTTATTAATAGCACGATTGACAGTCATTACATTTAGTTTGAAAAGGCCATCAGTTATGTAACCTTTTCCTACATACATATCATTCTTTTTGTCATTACAAACTTATCAGAAACAAATACAAGCTTGAAACCAGCCTTACTAAGGAGAGATCCCGAGACTAAATTCTTCCGAATATCTGGAACATGCAGTACATTCTTCAATGTTAGCTCCTTTCCGGATGCATCTTCAGAACCACTGTGCCTTGTCCAACCACCTGAGAGGTAGACGAGTTTCCCATTGTCAGATGATCGCCGCCATCGACCTTCTGATACAAGGAAAACATCTTGCTATCTGCACAGACATGACGAGTAGCCCCAGTGTCTACCCACCATTCTCTCGGATTCCCAACTATGTTGGCTTCGGTTACCACTGCTGATAGTTCCATCTCTGAGATCTCATCAGTCAGCTGCTCACCTTCAGTGACATGAGCCTCATTTTTCTTTTTCTTGCCCTTTTCCTGAGACTTCTTGTTTCTGCAGTCCTTTGACATATGACCGATCTTTCCACAGTTGTAGTATCTCAATCGAACACTGAGGTTTTCAAGGCTCATCTGCTTCTTTTTGTGTTTCAGATAGCTCCTGAAGTCCTTCCATGATGGAGGCAATTTTTCAATTATGGCGGCAACTTGAAACATCTCACAGAGTTTCATTCCCTCATCCAGTATTTCATGAATGATCAACTGCAGTTCTCCCAACTGAGACATCACTGTCCTTGAATCTACCATCTTGTAGTCCAGTAACCTACCCACGATAAATTTCTTTTGTCCGACATCTTTGGTTTTATATTTCTTCTCGAGAGATTCCCAGAGAATCTTCACAGAAGTCATGCCTTGGTATTATCAAGACCACCCAAAAGGTAGTTCTTGCACAGGAAGTCTCCAGACAGCCATGTCTGTTCTCGCTGTTCCTTGGCCGTTTCTGATTCACCCTCTACAGAATCCGGAGGATCTTTGAGGAAATTGGCCAATTGGAGAGTTGTCAGGTAGAACAACATTTTGCTCTGCCACTGTTTGAAATTTGCCCCACCAAATTTCTCCGGCTTTTCTCCATGAGAGACCGGTATTGTGATGTTTCCGCTAGCCATTTATAACTGGAAAAATCAACAGGGGTCAATTAGTCTACAAAAGACGAATTGTACAATGATCAACGAATGATCTTGTTCAAAGTGATATACTAGGTTCCCACTTGTTGTTCTATTGGACGGTGGTTCCAATAAACACAAGTCCTTGAATTTCAACTAAAGATTCTTTAGAAGAATGAATAAACGAATATTCCCAGAGGACGAGGGGGGTCCGGAGTAACCACTTAAATCCCTGACCACTTAGGCTCTTATCGCCTTTTTGACAGAATATTCTTTAAACACTTTTCTAATAGGATCTTTTAGCAATTCAAACCCAGAACTACACTTATTCAATAGCACAGACAATATACGATATGTGTAGATATATGTGTAAGTGTCAATCGAGATTGGATGAAATTTCTTGTGTATGATTACACTTTAAATTCTCACCCAAGTATGCAACACACAATCAATTTTAACTTTATCACTATGTGTATGCTTGTGATAATTGAACAACCTAATAATAACTTAAATCTATACTACCAAGATTAATGTGTTACAGTATATGATTTACTAAGCTAATATTAATTTAAGTTTGCAGTTTATAATAATTCCAGGACTATTCCGTTAGTGTCGCGTTCGTATCTACGTTCAAACGAGACTGTCCAGTGTGTGTACGTTCGTGTTGTGTTTGATAATGCGTTCGAACGAAGTGTTTCCAGAGAGTTCACGTTCGAGTAGAGTTTGATAAAGCGTTCGAACGGAAAGATTCCAGAGAGTTTACGTTCGTATAGCGTTCGAAAACGCGTTCGAACAGAATGAATCCAGAGAGTTTGTGTTCGAGTTGCGTTAAGACGTATTCGAACGTTCTTAGGCAGAAGGCTTGCGTTCGAGTGACGTTTGAATACGCGTTCGAACATTCTTATGAAATTTCAGATTTAAGCCTTTACGTTCGTCAGACGTTCGAACGCCCTACAGGTTTTTTCATGCACAGACTGTATTTTTTCCAGAAATTTCCTTAACTACGCATGCAATTTAATATTTAACAACACTTCAATAAGTTCTGAAGATTGTAGTCCGATAAGTTTCATTTAAACATCAAAACAACATGCTATTAACAAATCAAACCAGAAAATACCAAAAAACCCTAAAACCTAAAACATAAAACTGTAGATTAAAAACCTGTAAAATGCAATGACGAATCCAAGTTGAGATCTCTCTCTGTCCTTAAGAACTTATTGGCCCCGTCACAGGTGCTTTACGGATTCGCAATTGACCAATGTTCTCCCAGGATAAATTGGTTCCTTCTTGTCCAAGGAGCACTCCTTGACAAGTATATGAACTAGGAAAATAAGAGGAATTCTCTCTCAAAACCAGAAGAAAACAGTGACTCAAAACGGATTTTCGTTCTATGTCTTTTTTGGATATGATTGCCTATTTTATAAGGAATGGAGGGGTGCCAAAAAGGCACCACTTGGGGTGGGATGCAACTCTCCTAAGGATTGCAACCTTGCCTTGCACCCATAGTGTCAAAAAGACATAAACACTCATCCTTTAATGAATATTGCAAGAATTTCCAACAGGCCCCGTCGCGGCTTAAAAGTTATATCAATAAAGTATTTCGTAAACACTGATAACTCTATCAAACTAATAAACTAATTTGGAACATTCGATTATGGAAATTGATCAATAATTTCTTGAGATAGAGTCTCTATTGGTCATAAGAAGTTATTAATATTAAGACTGGTTTGTATAAAAATAATCATGTATATACCATACACTCTCATTTATTGTTTAAAAAGAAATCAACTGTGCTAATCTGAAAACTTCTTTCTAGTTCTTCAATATTAGTTATAGCTCAGATGATGAGTGAATCCTAATGTATTTTGATGATGTATGGTTCAGAATCTGACATTGAGGTCTTGAGTTCGAATTCATAGAGTGCGTTTCTTGTAAGAGTCTGGGACAACTAGAGGCTTTACCTGCTCCGCTTAAATCCAAAAAGGATGATTTGATAATTAAATTTTCAACAATTCAAAAAAAAAATATATTTGGGCACTTTTCATTAATGCAAAATCACATGATAGAGCGATCCAATCATTAGTGTATAATGATTTAATGTGCCAAGAGCAGCTGGCAATGACTTAGTAAAAGAGAAAAAAGAAAGACTAAAAAAAAGTCCTTACATTGGGTACCTGTGTTGCTATCAGTTAATAAAAGTCCTGGTGTTTTTTTTTCTCCTTTTCATTTGAATAATGATATGTTGTTACAAAACAATCAGAGATCTATTGATATTTATAATCAAAATCTACATAGACTAACCTAAATTAATATTTGAATGGATTAATCTAAATTAATTCTATATTATACAATTTGAATTTCTATTTTCATATTAAGATATATATATTCCCACTAGAAAAAACGATGGCCCGACGCATGAGGCTTTCCACACTGTGGATTTCGGGGAGGATTCAGTATGTACGTAGTTTTACTCTTATTTTTTTTTTTAACAAAAGAAATAATTTACGCGACTTGAACGTATGACTTTGAGATGGAAAGAGATTGTGTACCTACCCAACCAAATTGCGAGAGGGGGATTTATTGAACCTGATCCTCAAACTCCCAAATGAAGTTGTAACTTAATTATCTTGCATGGATAGTGACTAGCGACCCTACCCCATGGCAAGTCAACCTCAAATATTGCACAACAACAACTGCTTTTGATGTAAAGATTGATCAATAATTCAATATTCTATAGACATGAAAAATTATAGTATCTTATAATGTTACCACATCACATATAGACTCAGAATTAATAATAAAAAAAAAAACTGCTTTTCATGTAAAGATTGATCAATAAAACAATATCTAGAGACATGAAAAAATAATTAAATGATAATTATATTTATATAATTCCACATGATTAGTTGATAATATTGTATCATTCATATAAATGTTATGTTAAAAATTACTTCTAGATTAAGAATTAGGCGCATCATGTATTATGCTATTTTTACTCAGTCATTTGATAGAGTTGATGGGTGCTATGTATATCACAATAAGTTTTAATTAAATAATTCTTATTTCAAAATTTAAAATGAAACTATTTAAAAAAAATAATTAAACACCAATGAGATCCACTAGACCCATCTACTCTGTTAAGTTATCACACGAGTCATTAGTAGCAAACAGAAGAAATAATTTATTTAGAGCACCCATTAAAATTTAATTAAAAAAATACATATTACAATTTTCGAGGAAAATTAATCTAGGTTTTACAAATAAAATTATCCGTTAATCCTACATCCACTAATGGGCACGAATCTCACGTGGCTCAAGTAAACATAGATTCTGATATCAATAATTGATATAAATCGAGCCTAATTAACTAAAAAAATAATACAACCGATATGATTGCTCAACTTAAATATAAGTATTTCTCCATAATTAGACTATTCTAATATGGGATATGAGTTGAAAGATGTGTTTTAATAACTATACAATTAAATTTTTATCTACTAATCATTATTAAAAAACTCAATATAAAATTTAAGTCAATACAAAATATATTTACACGGCCGCGGCTATGGCTGCGGCTGCGGCTGGGGCATTTTGTTATAGTTATGAATGATAATATGTGATAACGTAGAAGGAAAATAAATGATGATGCTAACTTTAATGTTAAAGTTGAGACAGCTAAGCCTTGATGTGGCTTTGTCCCTGTCTATCAATTTCTTCTAAAATTGAACATCGTGTAGTGTATGAACAAATAACAATAAGACAATACTGGAATGCTCATTGCTACTTGTTCCTTTATTCATATTTGTCATGTTCATAACTGAAAGCAATTAATGAGAAGCGTTCAAGCAAAAGATTGCATAGACAAGGGATTTTCCTTCTCTTTAATTTATTTTTGTGAATCGGTTATAATATTTTATAATGGGAAATTATTTCCGATCCTTCTCTTTAATCTTTGACACTATTTGGATGTCTTCTTTCACACTATTGTGATCTATCCATGTCATGAAAATTTGAATTTTTTTACATAAATTGTCTAATTAGATGATGATTCTCTTTTGGGGTATCACGAGAAAGTTTGGAAGGTTGCAAGGGTATATGCTAGAGGAAAGGAAATTCCAACAGATTTAAAGGGAACCAAAACGGGCCGGATATTTTTAATATTTGGCCGGACATTTTTAATATTTGACCGGATATTTTTATTGTTTGGCTGAATATTTTTTTGAAAAGTTATAAAAGTCCGGTCGACCAATCTGATTGCACCAATTATGGATTTGATTAATATCCGGCCATACATATTTTCCAAATAAATATCCGGCCGGACATGTATCGAGCTGTCAATGAGTATTCACATTATCAATTACTGTAATCACATGATCTAATTAATGTCAGACCAAACATATATTTGAAATAAATGTCTGGCCGGACATGTGATTAATGTCCGGCCAGATGTATATCCCAAAATAAATATCTGGCCGGACATGGTTCGAGTTATAGCTGACAATATAGATTGAAATAACCGGAGACAGATAGGAGATTTGATTTCCCCTTCTCTTTTCAGTGCATGTTTGTGCACTATAAATTAGTGCCCAAACTCTTCACAAATGGCCCAAATCTAGAAATCTGAATCTGCCTGGGAATTCTAGAAGTCTTAGTTGAGAGAAAAATATTAGATAGAATCTGAGAGAAAAATAGTGAGGAAATACCAAGAGTTCCTTGGAGTTTTCCTTTTCTGGCGAGTAATTTGGCAATTGTCCAAGCTTTTAGAGGTGCTTTCCTGAGCCAACTACACTTAAGGTATGACCTGAGGGTCGCATAACCTTTATTTCATGCATTTTATATTTTTGTCCTGACAAAGTATCTCCGGCCGGACTTGATATATGTTCAGTCAGACATACAATTGTCATAACAAATATCCGACCAGATGACAAAAACATCCGGCCATATTATAGTTTCATTATTCCTGTTGCTTTATCTGTTTTTACATCCGCCTTTATAACTGTCTTGCTACTTTCAGTTCGTTATTAGCATGTCAATGCATGTTTATGTGTTTTTACTTTTCAGATTCACGTAGAATATCCAGCCAGATTCATGACATGTCTGGCTGGATATTCATAATGTGAAATATATTCGGCTAGCCTTCTCCGAAGCCAGACCAGTGAGACATGTACCCAACTTTGATTATTTATGGTTTTGTTACTATTGTTATGTTTTATAGTCATTTATTTATCGTTATTATTGCTCCTTTATTATTATTTTATTATTGTTATTTATGCATGACTCTGTAACTTTCTGACTCTCTGGTTTACAAAAATAATCGACCAGATATAAAATATGTCCGGTCGGATATTAATGTCATGAAAAATGTCCAGCTAGGCTTCTCCGAAACCAAACCAGTGAGATATATCATATAAACTGTTGTATTGTTACTTTGACAATTTCTAGATGTCTGTGACTTTAAAATTTATTCCTTTAAATTTTTTAATTATTATGATTGCGTTCTTGTATGCTTTAAATTGTTGTTGCATGATGTTGCATTATAAGACATGTCGACACCTCTTTTAAACTTGAATATTATACTGGCATCAGTAAGGGACCATTCCGAACCCAAACGAGTTTAAGTTCGGACCTTGCGAGGGGTGTAGTGCGGTCTTAAATCATTCTCAATATCTTATACTGGGTGGCGACTCCTTCAGTCTCCGGTTAGTCCCTCGTGGGCTATCTGTATTCTCTACGGGTTGCGAGCTCAACAGTATCGTGATCGCTGACATCATATGCATAGTGTTAAACCTTGTTTCGCTCCTACAGAAACCTAACACAACTTCATTTTTTGTTTATGAAAATATATTCCAAAGCATATATATGTGGAATTAAAATAATTAAATAGCTCAAAGCGGATACCACTTACTAATCATGTCCTCATGTTTCAAGTCCATCACAAGGAAATGTAAAAGTGAAAGCCCAAGATTTGAATGTTACACAATTTAAAAAAATGATTTGATATTGAGGATGGTACTTGGTGTGCCAATTTCTCATGTATTTTCCCTGTAAATACGTTTATGTAAAATATTTTATTATGAATAAAATTTACAGTTTCTTCAATATAATTTATTATATATAGTAAGTGTGTATAAGACTTAGGAATTATTTAGTTGTAATGTTGTTGCAAAAGCGCCGCTATTGATATTGAGAAATATTATAACAATATCATTCTTGAACTGTTCCCGGTCAATGTTTACATTCTTGGTCAGTAAGTAAACCTGGAAGACTGGTACATATTGTATATCAGAATATTGGATTCTGGTGGTTTGTCTCAGTGAACCACGAGTCTAGGGTGACTCGTATAAATATATAAATGTTTATAGCAGATGAACATTGAACGATTCACTGGAGATTCCTAATAGATTGTATCCTAACGTCAATAAGAATTTTCTCGAGTTGTGTATCATAGTGATCATTGGACTTGAGATAGCACGATGAATATATGAGATATCCTCCACACTTTGATGATAGTCACATTTTTGATATTTTTAGGTTAGAACTCCGTCTGTTCATTGAGTGTGGATTGATACTCAGGATATTCGGTGATGTGTCCAAAGAGAATCCATCAGTCATGCGTACATGATTTAGATGTCCATTTCATTATATTGTGATTTATCAAATCCATGATTGTGGTACACTCGGAAGTGAGTTCTGATTGTTATTAAGAAATCAAAGATCTATAAGTCGATGAGATTGTACCTCTATAAGATTTGATGATTATATCTAAGTCTTTGGTATTTATTTGGATGCCTATGATAGAAGGATTATACTTATGCAAAGACCTCAACTTGTATAGTTCAGCGATGATATCCATGGTCGTCATAATTCACGAGTGGGTGAATTATGGACGCATAATTGGATTCCGTGACATATATATGAACTTAGAGAGTCTCACATAATTAAAAATACTCTTAGAGCACTAGGACAATTTATTAGGAATAATATTGATTATTCGTAAATAGTTTAACGGTTAAACGAAAATTACACATACGAGGGTATTCAGTAATTTCCTAAATTAATGTGTATATGTATTAGATACATAATTTGATTAGATGCATATTAATTAATTATCAAATGATTTTTTGACACATATTATCCATGAATGTATTTTTTATCATTTAGTGTTAATGTAAAAATACATGATGTATTTAAATTAATTGAATTAATTTGTTAAAGGTTAATTAATTAATTAATTAATTAAATATACATACATTAGTATATCTCATATTCTTATGACATGTGTTTTATTTTTAATGAGTACGTGTGGCATTAGTTTGAAATTAGAACAAAAAAACTTCTAAAAGAACCTTAAGTGAGAGAAAAATGAGGAAAACCAAATTCAAGAGCATATTTTTGAAGAATTGGAATTTTAAGATAAGTTTCCTTAATTCTTTCATTAGGAAATTATTTCCCTTTACTTTATTTGAATACATAAGATGTATTATTTGTCTTTTCTTCTCTTGAATATGAGTTTTGTTTGTTGGAAGCTTGTTGGATAGAAAACATGCATGTATAGTGATCATTTTGAGCTTAATAAGTGTTATTATAACTTGATGTTGTTAAAGAATAACAAGTTGTCATTCCAGAGTTCTTATACCACTCTAGAACAACCTAAAATTATTCTTGAGTGTTTTTCATGGTGGGGAGATCTTATAATGTTAGAAAGTTTGGATTAAAAAAGCTTGATTGAAAATTAATTATGGTTTTATCTGGTTAATTTTATTAATTAAATAAATTAGAGTTTATGCCTAATTCCAAAATCAGGATTTTTCATTTCTTGGATGTAATTAAGTATATTGAAGATATAATAATCATTTTGGTAGTGTTTTAGAAATACTTAGACATGTAATTGACACTTTAGGACTAAAATGAACAAAATGTAAAAGTTAGTATTTTAGGGTGATTTTCGGCCAAGGGCAATTTGGACATTTCTAAATTTATTTTTTGGATTTAATATTAAAATAAATAATTTATTTTAATAGTTCAAGTAAAAATTTTGGAAAAAAATCCATTTTTCTCGCCCCGCTGCGAAACCCTATAAAAACCGTATTTTTGCCAACAAAATGGTTTCAAAGCTTATCTGATTCTTCATCCTTGATATGAATCTTGTTTGATATTTGATATATAATATGAACTTATAACTATATGTGCATGTATTCGTAGATTTGATCTAGTTAAGCTGTTTGATAGTTTCGTGAAAAATTCTCTTTTAATAAGGGTTTAAAGTAATTTGTATAAGTGTATGCATTTTTTCTTGGTCCGGCTTGTCAATACATATGTGAATGATTTTCGGATGCTATAGTTGTATCATGCTAAAGTTGTGCAGTTATGACTGATACCTGATGGTAGTTCGTTTGCACCGGTAAAACTTATATGATAAGAAACAAATCAAGTTAAAGTGGAAATCCTGAACGTGCCAAAGCTGTCAGGACTACATCGATAGCTTGAGTTTGTCATTGACAAGTGTAGCCTTGATACATCTTCATATGAACGAGCCAAAATAGTCATAACAAGAAACGGTTAGGACCAAAATATGTGTCACTTGTGAGTGATTGACAATGGTTGCTGTTGGGGTTGGTGCTCAGAGCGCCAATCCGGGCCGTATTTATGTCTGATTCATGAATACGAACATCCCCTTATTCCATAATATTACTTATTTATGGTTGCACCTCTTGTTCTTATATACGTATTCGATCTGATTACGATTAGATTGAAACTAAATGTGGTTTAGTGATATGTATATATTAGACAAAGGCCCGATAATATATAATGCAGTACACAGTTACAAAGTTAGTTTGTAATTGACATTGGAAAGTGTCACTGCTATATGTATATTATCAAACACAGTTCCTGGTCAAGATTTGCTAACACGGGTCGGTTAGTCAAATCCGTTGAGACCAGTACATGTCGTATATCGAGACTTGGTCCGATGGTTTATCCCAATGAACCATGAGTCTATGGAGACTCGTATAGACGTGTAGGTGTTTATAGTGGATAAACACTGAACGGCTCACCGAAGATTCTTAATGGATGGTACGCCAACGTCAATAAGAATCTTCTCGGGTTGAGTAGCATAGTGGTCCTTCGACTTGAGACACCACTGTGGATGTATGAGACATCCTCCACACTTAGATGGCAGTCACGTCACCGATCTATTTAGATCAGACCTCCGCCTGTTCGTTGGGTGTGGATCGATCCTCAGGATATCCTGTGTGTGTCAAGATAGGATCCGTCAGTTCTGTGTACAGAGCATAGGTAGTCCATATATTATTAGCAGTCTGTTAAATCTGTGGCCACAGTATACATCGGAAGTAAGTTCCGAGTGTTATTTAGAGATTGCTAATAGATACGTCGACGAGATAATACCTATAGAGATTTGACGTTTACATCTATATCTCTGGGATTATCTGGATACCTGTGACGGAGGGATTATACGTATGCAATGACCTCGACCTGTATGATTCAGCTAGTTTATCCGTGATCGTCATAATCTACGGGTGGATAGATTATGGACACGAAATTGGATTTCGTGACGGATATACCTGAATCTAGAGAGTCTCAATAATGAAACATACTCGTAGAGCACTAGAGCAACATTTATGAATAATGATGATTATTTATAAATCGTTTAATCGTTAAACGAAAAATACATGCGAACGGGCCGAACCGTCATTTCCTAATTAATGTGTATTTGTATTTAATATATGATATTATTAAATACACATTAATAAATAGTCAAATAAAGGTATTTGACATATATCATCAATATATGTATTTGAGATATTTAAAGTAAATATAATACATATATTGATATATTTGTATTTAATTAATTAATTAATTATTTAATTGTTAAATGATTAATATAATTAAAATATAAATATATCACCAAATGATAAAGTTAGGAAATGATTATAAGTTGCAATTGTTGACTTATACATTAAAGGAAAAGGTTGTCAAATGATTTTGACTTCTTAAGATATTTGTTCAAAAATTGTTTGAAAATGAAAATATCTTTTTCCTTTATTTTTCTATTAATTTCGGCCATGACCTTAGAATATAAGAGTTATATTTCTCTTGGTTGCTTTTGTTGACTTTGTATTAATATCTTTAAAGTGTTTTTAGATATTTATTAAAGTTGATAAGATAAAATGTCAAATGAAATTGAAATTATTATTCTTGCATTTGGCTTGGCCAATTTCGGCCAAGGCTAAAAGTGTAGCAAGTATTTATAGTTTTCATTTCACTTTCATTTGATAACCTAATTCACTTTGACATAAACTCCATTAAAGAAAAACCAAGGAAGCAAGTGAAGAAGAAAAGGAAAAACTAAAGAAAAGCTTGGATTTAGTAAGTTTTACCAACTTACTATTAGATAAGAAATTGTTCCTTATGATCTAGGCTATAACATATGATGTTCTTAAGTTATTCCTTTCTTTATTCTTTGTGTTTTTGATGGATAAAAGTTTGGTGAAAGTGTTGAGCATGTATAATGGAGAAAGCTTGTGACTATTGTAGTTATAAGTATTCTTTTAAGGTTTTGGAAACCATGTTGCTAATCTAGAGTTGTTGACCCACTCTTAGATGACCTAGATTTGATCTTGAGTTGTTTCATTGTGTTGAGACTTGGATTGGATGGAAGAATGATGATTAAAGTAATTGATTTAAACTATTTGGTCTAATTTGTCCAATTTGAGGAAATTGAAAAATTAGGGTTCTTGACCAATTCCAAATTTGGGGGTTTTCATATATGTTGAGCATTTGGGTGTGTATATGATGCATGCAAAGTTTCATGTTGATTGGATTTCATTTGGATGAGTTTTGAAGCATGAAATGACCAAATGGTCAATTTGGGCACCAAATGGTGCATTCGGCCTTTGTGATAAAATTTGGGGATTTTGGTTGCTTTGGTGTTTTGATGTTTTGAACATGCTAAGTTCATCTTAGAAATGATTTAGAATCATTCAAAATTGATTAGATCAATTTCGGACTAAAATGGATAAAATACCAAAGTAAGGGTAATTTGGTAAATTCACCTAAATATGATTTATTGAATTTTATTTCATAATTTGATTATTGGAATATTAAATAAATATGTTTATTTAATTAATCCGAGAAAAAGTTTTGAAATCGAAAGATACGATCTTCCGCCGCTTCCGCTGCGTTACCGGATATTCCCAATAAAACCCCTTCAGTTGCCTACCTAATAAATATACGTAGGCGAGAACGTGTCAAAGGTTTGAGCCGAAATATATTTATGGGACCCATTTCCTACTCTAGAATTTAATTTAATTATTGAATTCTTTGTTTTCTATTTAGGGATTACAATATTGTGGGAGGACATATTTTAGATTAAAAATCCATGATTTATTTGATGTTTATATGATATTGTATAAAACTATATCATATGCTAACTATCCCTATTAAGGGAATTTTAGGTTTGAAACGTGTTCGGTGATTTTTTAATAATTCGGGTTCTGGTTCAGAGATCATGCTCCCCGTCCCGAACCCGCCCCATTGTCATCCCTATTTTGAACCATTAATTTGTCTTGTTTACTATACAGATTGACTGTAACAAAGCTATAATGGTAACCTTAATGCAGGATGGTTCAGAATGCGCTTTTCAGGTATGAATTCCTTTTTTTGTCCCCTCTAAATCAGAATGGTAATGTCTATTTTTTCAACAATCCACGTATTGCTTATTATCATATGAAGTTTTTTGTATGGTCTGTTGGCATTTCGAAGATGACATTTCTTATTGATTGATAATGTTCTTATCTAGCTGTATCATTCTTTATCCGTGCACTGTCATCCTAATTCTTAGGTGAGAAGGTCCCCTTTATCAGTATTTTAAGTGTAGTGTTCTTTGGTTAGCGCAGAACAGTTGACCATTTGTAGTTGAAATGGGAAAAGACATTTGTAATGTGTTTGAATGTACAAATGCAAACAAGCTTCATAAATACTGCAGAATCACTAGAAGCATCAAATATCTGTTTCTTAAAGTGTAGTAAATCGTCAAATTTAACAAATGTTTATTATCCATAATTACAGGATAACAAGTGCACTAGTTGCTCAAATTGCACAAGCTCTAGTCATTTTTTTTTTCGAAATCGTTGGAAATCCCACCGCCAAACCACCCATTTCGGTCTTAAACAGAGCAGTTAAAACCCCCGACTGTCCCAGACTCTTACAAGAAACGCACTCTCTAGATTTGAACCCAGGACCTCAAGGTGAGATCCTGAGCCCTACACCACCAAGCCACGCCTCTTGGGACACAAGCTCTAGTCCTTATTCCTAAACCAGGAAAAAGTAGGGTGGGTTAAAAATCTCAGAGGAAATTTTGTTCAGAAAAATAAGAGGTTTCTGTTCCTGGCAATGGAAAAATGGAAAATATATTATAAATTGTAAGGTTTTGCAACAATAATGCAACCTTCATATAAGGCAAAACTGAAATTCAGTGGAGTAACAGTGACAATCACCATAATAATGGATTCCATTTTTTTTTTTAAAATTTTTTTTACCAATCACAAGTCACAATACAGGTATCATACATTGATTTATCAGATAGAGCTAGTGTATTTGCATAGATTTCTGGAAAAAAATAAATTATGTAACTGGTATATCATCTTGCTTTTATCACTGAAATTGATACATTATTTATGGAACAAACTTCTGAGTTATTTTCAGGAACTTCTGGGTCTTCAGTGGTGGCATTGATGAAAAACGCTGGCTATTTCAGTATAGGCAGAGTGAGAGATTCATTCGTTAGCTTGGTAACAACATCCGGCATTGTAGGCCTATCTGTTGCCTGGTCTTGCAAGCACAAGAGTTGATCCCTCCAATGAATGCATCTCAGTACTTCATTGGGAGGGTATGATCCCTCCAATGTAAGGTCTATTAGCTCTACACCTTTTCCTTCATTCCAGAGTTGCCATGGCTGCAAAATGGAATTGGAACAGCCGAGGTAAGATTGCAAGTTTTATGGAAATGAACTTACAGTACTGATGATACTTACATATCCTGTGAGGTTGAGCGGATGATCTGTATGATAGCAACTATTGTTCTTTTTGCCACTCACAATCTCCAGTACTAAGACTCCAAAACTAAATACATCAGTTTTAATTGAGACAATACCATTCATGGCATATTCAGGAGACATATACCCATTGAAAAATATTTGAGTACAACTGATATTTTGATTGATCCAATCCAACTGATATTTTAGGATCTGGAAAGGAAGACATTGCAACATGCACTTGAACAGGGCAACTGATATTTTGATTGTAAATGTAGTAAATACTTATTATGTCTCGACAACTCTATTTGTGTTCGCTTTTAATTGATCCAATCCAAAAATTCTAGAACCAAAATCAGATATTTTTGATTCATTTGGTCATCAAGTAAAATGTTGCTTGCTTTCAAGTCCCTGTGAATTACTCTCTTGAATTGAATACTTATGAAGATAAATAAGCCGTTGAGCGATCCCATCAATTGTGTTTGAAACGTTTCACTCAATTCAATAGGTTTTTTCTACTAGAATCTGTCTCACCGTATAACAGAAACAAAAGAGACTATTACAAGTTGATAAAGAGCAGAGATGTCGCAGCCAAATGGTTACATATTGAAAAGAGAAACACCGAAAATGAAGAAATCAAAGCTTTTGTTAGGCATGAACTCATAGACTAAAAACCTTTCTTCTCTATGGAGAGAACATCCTAAAAGACTCACAAGATTAGTGTGCTGGAGTTTCCCAATGAGTTTAACTTCATTCTTTAACTCCACCATTCCTTGTCCTGAACTTCTTGAGAGTCTCTTTATTTCCACCTCTTGTCCTTGTTGTAAATTCTCTAATATTTATAATATAAGTAGGAGAGACATGTCCCTTAAGTAATGCCTTATGGGAAAGGCACAAGGATGAAGGGACATGTCATATACATTGGAAGAATGAGTCTCTAGGCTTTAAAGGGCATAAGGGAATGGGTATAACCCTTAGGAGGGTTACACCCCAAGCCAAATGGTATCCTCAAAAACACCATTCCATGCCTATATAAAGGGGCATTGGGTTCATTCTTAGGATCTAGAAATTAACAAGTCATTCATTTTGTCAAAGAGAGAGTTTCCTCCATCTTCCTTGTTCAAGTTCTTGTGAAAGAAGTTCCCCTTCTACAAGAAGCATCCAAGTAATCCTGGGAGAATGTTAGCCACAAGACATTCGTAGAGAACCGAGACGGGGCTAATAAATTCTTAAGGACAGAAGCAACTCGATTTGGACCAACTTTTAATCATATTCAACATTTCCAGGTTTTTCTTACTTTTAAGTTCTATGTTTATGTTTCATTAGTTGAAATTTAACAGTATAATGCATGTTTAGTTTGGTTTATAACACATAATATCCAACAGTCCGTTTAGAAATTGTCTATGCTATTATATCATGTCTCTATAAGCCTTGCCTGTTATAATACCAATAGAAGTTGCAAAAACTTACCTTATAACCAGGACCAAAACCACCCTCTCCAAGCTTATTTGTACTTGAGAAATTACTTGTATTAGCATATGTTGACGGCTGATTTTGGTCTCAGGGCAGTATAGGAATATTACTCCCGAGACAATCCTCCATCAATAGTGAATTTGTTTGGTTATGGGGGACCAAAAGCAAATTTAGCAGAAGACAGATAAATGCACCAATCAACAAGGAGATTTAACGTGGTTCAGTGGATTTGGATCCAACCTACGTCCACGGACACAAACATGATGATACTTTTATTACTCAAACACGCTTCTCAGATCTTTTTGTGTTTTACAAGTCAGAGCTTGATGATTCTCCTCCCTTTTACACATACTCTACCATTCTATTTATAATAATGAAGAAATCAGACTCCTTCTAGTACAAGGATTCCTAGTTGATACAATTTCCTTCTCCCGCAAAGATTCCTAATCAAAACTACCTTTACTTTCTTTATCCTACCAGGACTCTCACTCCTCAGTTTTCCCATGAAAGTAGGATAACTTATCTTCTGGAGCATATCCCGCCATACTCCCGGTCTTCATGTGGTCGGTCATGATAGTCTTTTGTACTGAGAGTGCTGCTGTCGACCTGATAAGTGCCCGGTCATCTTGAACTCAAGTGCTCGGTTACCGATCATAAAGTGCTCGGTCTATTCCTGTTGTGATCGGGCTTGTAACTTATAAGGTGGTCGGGTCGGCTTTAACGATCTCACCTAAGAAGGGAATTATCCTTCTATCCTCGTCGTGCTGCTTTAAATATCATAGTGCCTGAAAACACCATCAACATCTGTCCCCTAGTTCTCGGTTCCAACGAGTATACAAGTTGGTGCCGGGAACTATATAAAGATGGTGTGCCGATTACTCTGTTGGAGGTCGATCCGGAGTTGAATCGAAATTTTCCGTCGCCTCTTTTTAAGCACCTTTTCTTGAGACGCGCAACAGTCACGTCTGTTTAAATGCCCATCAAATCACCTTTAGGGTTTTTCCTAAGTTTGACACTTGTCAAACATCCGTCGGGTTCCCGCCAAAAAAGAAGTGAATCGACCGTGGAGAGGCGCCTTAACAGTGCGCTGATCTCAACCGTTCGTTTAATTTTGGCAGACCTCTTTTGCAGTTGACACTTGGCGTCCATCCGGGTTTCTTTTTCGATCCAACGGCCATGAGCGTCCCACTCATGACTATAAGAAGACGAGGCTTTTACTGTGTAGTCTTTTTTGGTAAATTTTTCTCTCATTCCTGTGAACATCTCCCCCGCTCCAACTGTGATTCGTTCGATTCAGCGTTCCTGAAGTTTCTTTCTAACCGTGAGTTTTCCTCTCCGCTGTGACCTGTGAACACAAGGGACGTGCAAAACCGTGCCGTGCAATCTTCAGTCTTTCTGAAAGGACAAGTAAGCTTTCTGAACGACCTCTGCCTTTTTGTGTGTTTGTGAATCTTTCGTTTAGTTTTGATGTTGCTAGGGAGTGACTTATGGTCTGTCGGATTTTGTTAGGGCATTTTTAGAAACCACCTGCTTAGCTTTCTCGGAATTCCTGAGCAGTTTTAGAGTTTTAGCTATAGACTGACTTCCCCCTCCTTTTTATTTCTTAGGATGTCAGGAATGTCTGACAACAGATATTCCTCTGTAAACCCTACTAGACCCTCAACACCCCCTACTGAAGAGCTTTCCTCGAGCTCGGGGGCACCCAGTGTGGAAGACCTTGATACTACACCCACTCCTTCTGAGATTGAACAAGATTCTTACCATCAGAGGGTTCCTCGGGAGGATCCAGAGCCCGGTGATTTTGACGGCTCGGCTCTGGACATGGTTCGGCCTTCTAAGATAACCGAGGATGATCTAGCACTGCTTCGACAACGATATGATATCCCGATAGACATTGCCCTTGAGGTCCCTCTTCCATGTGATCGTGCCAGCTAGCCTGACGAGGGTTCCGTGGCCCTTCTCCCAGCTTTCTTCGAATGCGGGCTCCGGCTGCCAATTCAACCCTATTTTGCCTGGATGTTGGCCGAGATGGAGATCGCCCCATGTCAACTGAGTCTAAACAGTTGGAGGATTTTGGCCGGGTTGTATGTAGCTTGGCATCGGGCGGGGCTTGGCGAACCTTCTTTTGAAGAGGTGAAGAGGTTATATCGGTTGAAGGCCAACCCAAAGACTCACCACGGTTGGTACTACCTTTCTGCTTATGATAGTTCGTCAAACATCATCCAAAAACTCCCTGACTCCAATAAGAATTTCAAAGATCTTTGGTTCTAGGCCACCGGAGATTGGGGACGGACCCTGAGGTCGGATGAAGAGGAGATCTTGGTACCGGATATATTTAGGGCGGGAGGTTAGGAGATTAACTTTTAGCTTTTCTTCCCTTAGTTTTTTTTTTTTTATGTTGGGATTCTTACCCCTTTTCTTCTATTCCTCATAGCCTGTTGGAGGGATGCTCCCAATGTTTCCCATCAGGTCCGGAAGCGGGTATTCTAGGCTCGGCGGTATGCCGCTCTTTGGAGGGAGTTGGTGAATGATATGGCCTTTGCTGAGTTTGGCCTGATTCGGGTTGTTCCTCCAAAAATCCCGGGTCGGATAGGTAGATCTGTTATTGTTTTTTCTGACCGTTTCTTCTGCTCTCATTGTCTTTAGAAGAAAATATTGTTTATGCTTTTGCCAAGGTTTCGTACTGATCATGCCTTATGCATTTTGCTCCTACATGTATGTCGAAGAGGCCGAAGTACCTTGAGCGGTTGGCCGGTACCATGAAGAAGGCTGGTCATGCTGAAACTGGAACCTCCCGGGCACAGCCTGAGTCTGTTGAGGCTGGGAGGGTGTCTCAAGGGAAGGTTCAGCCGGCTGCTCGGGGTCCATCTTCTTCCTCTGGTGCGCAGTTATCAGGATCTGCTCGGCTGGTCAGTCCGCCGAAGCCTTCCAGGAAGAGGAGGCGTCAGTTCGGGGTAGAGGAGACCGAGCTGGTTCAAGAGATGGAGGAGGAGCCCGTCCCGAGCAAGAGGAAAGAGGCTCGTCGGGGGAAAAAATTGTCTGAGGGCTCCTTCGAGAAGCGAAAAGGTGCTCTGATCCTTGGTGTGGAAGATTTGGGGGAAAACATCCGGGAGGCTACTTCCCATCTAGTGCCGGCTTTAATGAACTGGCCGAGATGATTCCCTCGGAGGAGGTTTCGAGATATGAGGATGTCTCTCCTGAGGCTTTGGTGACAGAGATGAGCTATCAGATGGCGAAGGTCGTTACTCTTTTCCCTTCTGACTTCGGGTCTTTGCTTTCTTGTCTCACATTTTGACTTCTTCTTTTTGTGTGGGCAGGCTACTTACCTTATGGCCAAAAATAAGGACCTCCTCTTGAGTTTACTGTCTGAGGGTGGTCGGCCCAGAGACTTCAGAATCGCCTTACAGAGGTGGAGGCCAAACTGGCCGAAAGGGAGGAGGTGATAAAGAATCAGGAGCTGAATGCGATCGAGACCTTCAAAAAAAATAAGTCTCTTAAGGCCGCTGCTGCGTTGGAGCGAAAACTTGCCGATACTGCTAGGGAGGACTTGAAGGCCGCCCAATCCGAGATCGGCACTTTGAAAGTGAAGGTGTCCAGTGCTGAGACTAAACTGAAAGCCAATAACGAACAAATGGTACGGGCTCGGGATGATATTGAGAGGAAAGTGTCCGAACTTGAGGTCGAGAAGCATGCTATCCGCCTTGAAGGGGTTAGTGATTGTGCTGAAATAATACCGATGGTACTGCTTGGTCTGAATATGGATCCTATCTAAGCGGCCATCAGTTTTTGCAAGGGGGAAATGTCCGAGGAGGAGTTCCATCAGTGGCTTCCTTCTTCCTCTGAAGTGGTGGCTAACCCCGAGCCGATCTCAATCGTCCCTGTTTCCCAGGTTTCTTATGATAGCACACATGTGGCCCCTGCTCCGGAAGAAGACCGTCCAGGGATCCCTCTAGCTTTCGAGACCGAGCATGCCAAGGATCTACCTGCCGTTGATGTGGACGCTGCTACCCCTTCTTTTGAGACCGAGCCGATCCTTCCATCTCAGGCTCCTGTTGTTGATGCGGCCGTTCATTCTCTTGAAATCAAGCCGACCCATCCATCTTCTGTTGCCGAAGAGAGTTCTCTTGCCCCTGCGAGGGCTGATTGTTGAGGGGGTGACCCGAACAGGGCCCTATGTACACTTCATATCTTTTTTTTTGTAATAACACTTCATATCTTTATATATATATATATGCTTTCTTTCTCTCATCCCTTTTTTTTATTTCGTTCTTCATGTTTCCCTTCGAATCATTTTGAGACTTCTCCGTGGGGACAATATGAGCGGGAGGGACGTAATCTGACCCTGAGTAGTAAGAAACACTTGGCTCCGGTGGAATCGGTGGGACATAACCCGACCCCTATCTGAGGGAAGCACTAGGCTCCGGGGGGGAATGTTACGTCCCCAGTTTAAAGAACACCGACTCGGTGGGACGTAACCCGACCCCGAGCTGTATGGAACACTTGGCCCTGAGGGAATGTTTCGTCCCCAGTCAAAAGATAGATTCGGTGGGGTGTGGCTCGACCCCGAGCTGTATAACCAAGTGGCCTTGGCGGAACGAAATCCAGCCCCGAGCCGAATAACTGAATGGCCTCGGCGGAACGTAATCCAGCCACGAGCCGAATAATCAAGTGGTCTCGGCGGAACGAATCCAGCACCGAGCTGATTAACCAAGTGGCCTCGGCGGAATGAATCCAGCCCCGAGCACTGGTTAATCCTTGGGATTTATTCAGATGGGAAATGTATCCATCTTTGAAACCCTGTCGAATCTGACTTGGGCGTCCCCTTGTCAGACCGACGAAAAAAAATAAAAACAAAACTTTCGAAAATAAAATCAAAAGGTGGGGGTGACTTAGCACTTGTCCCAAAGAAAAACTTTTCACAAGCGTAAACAACAGCACAGATTCCTTAAGACAGCGTCCTGTCCGAGGTTTCCAAAACACAATTCTGAATCTTTCAATTCAGTGTCCCGGCGAACCAGGATTTCGATCAGAGAGCGTTTGAATGGTAAGGGCACATCCTCTATACGTCGGGTCACTGTGGAGCCTGTGTATTGTACGAGGGCTCCTCCTTACCACGCTGGAGCAGTCACATGCTACAGGGGCACAACGCATCCCCGTGTTGCGCCTATCTTGGATCCAAATGATGAATGGATCAAAGAGTGTCCGGGATACTAAAGGTATATTCCTCCTTAGGTCCGGCATCACTGGAGCTAGCAATCGTCACGAGGGCATCATCATCCCCCGTGTTATGCTTTCCCACGGATCCGTTACATCGAGTAAGTGAGGATCAAAAGAGTGCTCGACACATTAAGGGCATGTTCCTCATTATGTTCGGCAACACTGGAGTAAGCGATCTCCACAAGGGTATCATCCATCCCTGTGCTATGCTTCTCACGGATCCTATGCATCGAGTATGTCCCTGAGGACCCCGAGCCAACAGAGATACTTGGTTCTGGGGGAATGTCCCGTCCCCAGACCAATGAGCATGACTCGGTGGGACGTAACCCGACCCCGATCTTGAATAATCAAATGGCCTCGGCGGAACAAGATCCAGCCCCGAGCGGATTATTGCAGTGGCCTCGGCGGAACGTAATCCAGCCCTGAGGTGTCTGGAACATTAAGGACATGTTCCTTCTTATGATCGGTAATTTTGGAGCAAGCGAACGCCATGGGGGTATCATCCCTCCCCGTGCTATGCTTCTCGTGGACTTATACTCTGATTTTGTTGCTGCTATTCACTGCTCATATGAAATCGATTGATTCTGGTGTCCCGTGTTTCTCGATGGTGGCAACCGTGGTCGGGTAGTTGCGGGTTCTGTGCTTGTCCCCAGAATGTTGTACTGAGTATATCCCCGGAGTTTTAGATGCGGTTTACAAAAATTATACATTATTTTTATTTTTCAGAAGAGTGGGTGAAAAATAAAAGAAAGTTTTTATTTATATTCGGGGACATACTGCCCTTCTTACAACTCTCTGTGGGTCATTTTGAGAGGGCTTTGTATTTGAATTTCTGTCCCTTGAACTCAGCTATAGTTCTTTCTTGACCGGTTAGAGTCCCCGGCCAGTGTATTTCCCCCTGCGATGGTGTTCACCTGTCGGTTTCGTGCCCTCTGTCTGGCTTCCATGGTTTCATGGTCGATGTAACTATTTATATACCCATTTCGGGCTAGGTCTCTGTTCCCGCAGATCTTTGCATTCGTCCGTTGTGTGCTCCCTTAGGTTATGACTTCTGGTTCCTTTTATCTGGTGGCTTGCTCAGGGGAACATATGTTTCTTCTCGGACTACATGATTCACCTGGGTAGCGACCCCTCTTTCCTGATCTCTTTGAGGTATCGGCTTGAATTCTTTGGGTTTCGGATTGAATCTTTTGAATTCCTTGTCCGGTCGTCGGGGGGCCTCTGTTCTTGCTGTTCTTTCCCGAATGGCCGTCCCCCTTCGGGAGATCTTTTCTTCACTTTCTACCAAGACGAACTTCCGGGATACCTATAGAGCGGTGGCATAATCCGGGTGTGTCCTGGATTCTTAGATGAGTCCATAACCTCCCGACCTTTAGGGCTCCCTTTAAGCTTTCTAGGGCTTCTGGGGATTCATACCCCCCGACTTCTAGTACCATGTTGTGGTACCTCTCAATAAAATTTTTTAGGGGTTCGTCATCTCCTCGCTTCATAAGTCTCAATTCTCCAATTGTCTTTTTGGGGACGCATGCCCCTTTAAAGTGTCGAACAAATGACCTTCTGAGTTGTGTCAATCTTCCGATACTCCCCGGGGCCAGACTTCTGTACCATAGGATAGCGGGTCCGCCTAAAGTTAGGGGGAACACTTTGCAGATTGCATCTCCTACCACTCCCTGGACTTCCATTAGCAGGAAAAAGTTTTCGATGTGGGATTTTGGGTCAGAGTGGCCTTTGTAGGGTGCCATGGTCGGCATGTTGAATCGCTTTGGGAATTTTGCTGACTTTATTTTTTCCGCGAGGGGAGATTCCTCATCACCGTCTCGGGCATTATTTGCGTCAGCCTTGCGGCCTACCCCCACTTGGTCATCTCCTTTTTTAACCAAGACTTTATCTCACTGGTCGTGCTGCCGTGTTGTTTTCTGTGCCTCTCTGCGCATCCTATGCCCCGGGTGCGGAGTTCCTCATGGTTTGAAATTTCTTGTACATCCCCGCTATATTCCCTGCCTTATCTTCGGGAGTCGAGGAGGCTGTCATATGAAGGATTATGTGATTGTCCTCTCCGTCATCTTTCCTTCTCTTCCCACGTGTCCTCTGTTTGTGAATCTTTTTCTACAACCACAGATTTTATCCCGTAGGGGCCCCTCCTCCTGGGTCCATCATCCTCACTGGTATCTACCACCCTTTTCCCTTCTGCTTTCTCACATTTTCTTCGAATGGTTCCGCCTTCGGGTCTCTCATTGTTCGTTTCTTCCATTCTCTCCAGCCGATCTATCATGGATTTCATGTTTTCTTCCATCTTTTTCATCCAGTTTGTTGCCGGACTCTCTGAAGATTGATGATTTCCACCCTCTGCCATCGTCTTACTATGTGAATTGCTTTTTGAAAGGGTCCCCACAGACAGCGCCAACTGTTGACGGCTGATTTTGGTCTCAGGGCAATATAGGAATATTACTCCCGAGACAATCCTCCCTCAATAGTGAATTTGTTTGGTTATGGGGACCAAAAGCAAATTTAGCAGAAGACAGATAAATGCACCAATCAACAAGGAGATTTAACGTGGTTCGGTGGATTTGGATCCGACTTACGTCCACGGACACAAACAAGATGATACTTTTATTACTTAAACACGCTTCTCAGATCTTTTTGTGTTTTACAAGTCAGAGCTTGATGATTCTCCTCCCTTTTACACATACTCTACCCTTCTATTTATAATAGTGAAGAAATCAGACTCCTTATAGTACAAGGATTCCTAGTTGATACAATTTCCTTCTCCCGCAAGGATTCCTAATCAAAACTTCATTTACTTTCTTTATCCTACTAGGACTCTGACTCCTCAGTTTTCCCATGAAAGTAGGATAACTTATCTTCTGGAGCATATCCCGCCATACTCCCGGTCTTCATGTGGTCGGTCATGATAGTCTTTTGTACTGAGAGTGCTGCTGTCGACCTGATAAGTGCCCGGTCATCTTGAACTCAAGTGCTCGGTTACCGATCATAAAGTGCTCGGTCTATTCCTGTTGTGATCGGGCTTGTAACTTATAAAGTGGTCGGGTCGGCTTTAACGATCTCACCTAAGAAGGGAATTATCCTTCTATCCTCGTCGTGCTGCTTTAAATATCATAGTGCCTGAAAACACCATCAACAGCATATATAATTTGACAATCAAATATATTCAATTCATGATTCATGCATCTTTGATCACTTTACTCTGTATTTCCATGGCTGTTTGTTGTAGAGGTGACACATTTTCTCCAAGTTCTCGTAATAACTTCTTTCGGTTCATAATTTGTTCCACTAATTAAGATTATAGAATCTATAATTCACATGCTGGTTATTGAAAGAGACTTGTGTTGTGATTCTCTGATCACTGAAGAGTGTTTTTGAGGAAAAATCGGTTCTATTACTACAAGAATAGAAATTTACAAGTGTTTAACACTTTAAAAAAATATCACTCTCCAACACTCTCTAAGCTTTCTTCATTTGAAACTTAATATTTTTGGGATGATTTGAGCTCACAAATGAGCTCCATATTTATAGTAAAATACATGATTGAAAATTCAATAAAATAACAAATGCATCTAAAATTAATTTGGAGCTTCCACCATTTTTCAAAGCTCCACCTAAAGTGTATTGGAGGATTGTAATGGTGGTGGTTGGCAATGACATGTAGCTGGATCTTTCAATTCTCCCTATTTTTGGGATGATTTGAGCTCACAAATGATCTCCATATTTATAGTAAAATGCATGATTGAAAATTCAACAAAATAACAAATGCACCTAAAATTAATTTGGAGCTTACACCATTTTTCAAAGCTCCACCTAAAGTGTATTGGGGGCTTGAAATGGTGGTGGTTGGCAATGACATGTAGCTGGATCTTTTAATTCTCCCCCTCCAGCTGCATTCGAAATGATTGTCATCTAACAGCTATCCCGACTATATCTCTGCACAGCTCTAACTTGTCCCAAGTAACCACATTTTTTAATACTTTAATCAATCTAATACCACACCAATCAAGTCTCACCATCATGAAACAACTCAAAAAAAATTCTAGGTCATTTATGAATGGCTAAGCAGTTATAGAATGGCAACATCACCATCAAATGGTTTAAAGTATGCTAATTAACTAATTTCATACAAACTTTGTTAAACATACATGCTCATCTTTCAAACAAGTTAAGAACCATTTAAATTACATACTTCAGGAGTAGAAAAAATTCTAGGCATCACAAATTGAAGTCTGGACATAGAAATAATTTCCTAGTTGAAGAAAGTTGGAAATTACTTACAAAATTCAAGGGTTTGCTTAATTTCCATCATTTGTTCTTCTTGTTTTCTCTCAACCTTACTTTGTAATTCTTCTTTTCAATTTATGTTTATCAAAAAATAAAAAGAAACAAATCTCTTATATTTCTTTTTATGTTGGCCGAAATTGACCAAAAAAATAAATAACAAATTATATGTTTTTGTTTCAATTTGATTGGAACAAGTTTACTTGTTAACAATGATAACCTTTATCATTAAAGAAAAGCTTTATAAATGAACTAACCAATCACGGTAAAGATATTTATTTTTAAATTAATTTAATTATTTAGCAATTTAATAATTAAATAAATTAAATACAAATATCTTAAATATATGTATTATATTTACATTAAATATCTCAAATACATATATTAATGATATATGTCAAATATCATAATTTGACAATTAATAATGTGTATTTAATAATATCAAATATTCAATATAAATATACATTAATTAGGAAATGACTGTTAGGTCCATTTGCATGTATTTTTCGTTTAACCGTTAAACGACTTATAAATAAACTCCATTATTTATAAAAGTTGCCCTAGTGCTCTACGAGTATATTTCATTAGTGAGATTCTCTAGATTCAGACATATCCGTCACGAAATCCAATTTCGTGTCCATAACTAACCCACCCGTAAATTACAACGACCATGGATAAACTCGCTGAATCATACAGGTTGAGGTTATTACATACGTATAATCCTTCCGTCACAGGTATCCGGATTATCCCAGAGATATAGATATAAACGTCAAATCTCTATAAGTATAATCGTGTCGACATATCTATTAGCAATCTTCTAAATAACACTCGAAACTTACTTCCGAAGTATACCACGACCATGGATTTAACAGATTTCTAATCATTTAATGAATACCTATGCCCTGTACATAAGAGTGACAGATTCTATCTTGATACACACAAGATATCATGAGCATGAGTCCACACCCAACGAACAGACGGAGGTCTGATCTAAATAGATCGGTGATGTGACTGCCATCTAAGTGTGGAGGATAACTCATATATCCACAATGGCATCTCAAGTCAAAGAATCACTATACTACTCAACCCGAGAAGATTCATATTGACGTTGGTGTACCATCTATTAGCTAATCTTCGGTGAGCCGTTCAGTATTTAACAAATAAATTGATAAACACATACACCTCTATATGAGTCTCCCGAGACTTATGGTTCATTGGGATAAACCATCGGACCAAGTCCGATATACCGTATGTATTAGTCTCAACGAATTTTACTAACCGACCCGTTTCATTAAATCTTGATCGGAAACTTAATTTGATAATATATTTCTAGTAGTGATGTTTCCCATTGTCTATTACAAGCTATGTTGTAATTGAGCACTATATTATATATTATCGGGTATTTGTCTAATATATATATATATCACTAAACACGATTTAGTTTCAATCTAATGAATTAGATTGAATATATATAATAAAAGACAAGAGTTGCTACCATAAATAAGTAATATTATGGAAAAAAATATTGGTCGTATTCATGAATCGGACATAAATACGATCCGGATTGGTGCTCCGAGCACAAACCCTAACAATTTCTCCCACTTGCTCTAGTGCCAATCCACAGTATCATATACATGTCTTAATTGTATCACATATGCATGGCTCTTAAGAACTACTTAGCGCTCAAAAGGTAGGCAACAACAAGTAAGCCCGCTATGACATATTGAGTTTGTCAAACTAACCCAATTTTTTCCTTTAGCCAACACCATTCATAATTTTGTAGAAACTAAGTTCTACATCAATATGACTCAGATGCCACATCAATATTGTGCTACTGCTATTGTCCAAGTATTTTTGGATCAAATCCAAAATACTATGCAGACAACCGCAAGCACAATACCAATACCAAACTTCTAATCTACAAAGATACTATGTAACTTCATAAGTTAATACTTCATAAGTTGCATCTAATTCCACTCACACAGTAGAATCACGTAGAATGTCTAACATTATAATTAGACTCAAAACTAATCTTACCCTAATGGTGTCGAACTTTATTCTCCATTAATTAGAAACTCATTCTTAATATCTCAAAGATAATAAAGAACATATTTCAGGACACATCTTATGGTTTAGAGGGTATCAAAATAAATCATAACAATTACAATTAAATTGATATCTTTAATCAGACTTAATATATTATTCATTATGCCATCATCATATGATTTATAAGATTGATTAGACATTATAATCAATATCTCTTTCGAAAAAGGAATCATCCTTTACGAAAGATGAATACTATATGTAAGACACACACTAACTGTCAAACATATAGTCTTGTTATGTCATTTATTAGATCATATCTAATGTACGATTCATAGAAGTATCTCATAAGTCTCTTAGTTTTATATCTTATATAAAACTTTATATCAAATATAATAGAGACCACTCCCACTGCTTTCACGGAGAAAATAAGACTGAGGTAAACCTTTTTTCCTCATAAACATCTCATTATTATCTTAATAATGATAATATCATTATGATGTAAAATACTAGAAAGAAATTTATATGCTCCCACTAACCCTTCTATCTCATATGTATTCTCTATGCTTTGATAAAATCAGACAATCTGATTGATATCAAAATTATAAAACATAAATTTCTAGAAAGCTCGTCCAAGTCTACAATAAGCTTGTAAGAGCGAATCGGGGTTTACCGCTATGCCTATGATTCTCGGTGATCACGACACTGTTGGGCTCACAGCTCGTAGAAAGTACAGATTAGCCCGCGGGGGACTAAACCAGAGAATAAATGAGTCACCACCCAGTATGAACTGGGAAAGATTTAAGGCCGCACTCACCCCTCGTAAGGGAAGACCTCAAACCGTTGGTTCGGAATGGTCCCTTACTTATGCCAGTATAATGGACGGGTTCACACAATGGTATAGCCAAATCTTATGCAGTTCATACAAGAAAAGCAAATAAAAATATAATGACATACCCAAGAAAAAATAATAATTACAATAACATAGTTCCAAAAGCATATTAAATAATGAAATACGAGATGCTGTAGGCATTGCATTTTCGCATGTGAAACCCGATGAGGAGTCTTATTTGGAGACAACTACCTTTTGAGTCACGGAAGCCGCGGGAAACGGATATCGGAAGGGAAAATTCAGAATAAACAAGCTCACTGTCTTCGTTAGTGCTGCGTTCGTTACTTCGTTCGAACGGGAAACAGATTGCGGGCGTTCGTGTCGCGTTCGAGGGAGCGTTCGAACGTGTCGGTAATTCTGGTTTTGCTGCTAGCCTCACACCCAGCCCATTTAGCTCCCCAAAGCCCATAAAACACATCCCAAATTAAATAAATAAATATAAATTAAATATTAAACATTAAAATAAAATATTTAAAACATTTACCAATTAAAATAAACAATTACCAACTTAAACTAAAATCATGCCTAAATTAAACAAATCACATACTAAATCAAAATATAATCATACCAAATTAAAATCAATCATAACCAATTAAGCCAATCATATATTTGACTTCCTAATCTAATAAGATACTTACCAATATAAAATATTTGTATTCCTAAACCAACACAAATTAAATATTACAACTTCCTAAATTAAAATATTTTGTCCCCCCTCAATCTTGTGTATACCTTTCTCATCTCTCCTAATTTGGATACCAAGATCTCTTCCTTGTGAGACAAGGTGAAACCCTAGACATCTTCTATATAAACAACCCCTACCCAAAGCCATTCCTCCTCTCCACACAACACGAATCACGCCCAAGCTTTGACACATAGAATTCACACCCAAACTCTCTCAAAATCTCTTTAGACTCTCCTTACACACCCAAGACTAAACAAAAGAAAAACACCAAAACAACCTTAATACAACCAATACAGCCCTCCACCACCGAAAAATTACCACAAAAGCCACACTGTATTACACACCCAAACAGCAGCAAAATCGCCCAAACAGCAGCCCGAATCCTTAAAAAACAGTAACATAAAAACTGCATAGATAATCTTAAGAATAATCACATTTAATTACACTAAGAACACACACAAACTTGGAATAGTTTATTGAAAACGTTAAAACAGGTGGCCCGTGCAGTGAGCAGCAAGACAGAAGCTGAATAGGAGCAGAACGGAGTTCGAACCGTAAGCAAAATAGCGAAGCAGTGAGCTAGGACGTTGAACCAGTGGACCAGAAAGTTACGGAGCTTTACCCCCTTTCGATTTCCGTGGAACGTGAGTCCGAGAGACGGCTTAAAAGGTTAGACCTGAGGGTATCTTTCACACTTATTCTCATTTTATTTTCTGGTCATTTATTTTGATTATGTTTTCTGTATTTGTGGTATCCGTTGTGTGTATGATGCATGTTGTGGGTATTGGATGAATGAGAGATGTGTCAACTCTCGCGATATATCGGATGGAAACCCGGACATAAATTTCATAGCCGATTCCGAATGGACGGTAATATGATCTGTACTCGGGCCACAACTCCACGTACTGCTTGGGTAAACGGCACCATCTTTCTTTTGTTGTGTTGCTTTTGTTTATTTAGTTTTCTTTACTTGAATTCAATATGTTGTTTAGTTATGCATGATTCAACCAAGCGTATGGGCTTAGTGAGTTAGTTCAAAGGTCCTCCATTTGGGAGACAAAGAGCCGAAAAGGCCACCTTTGTGACACTACTTCGCCGCGCCGGTTGATGTGTGTTCGGTTGGATGCGAGATACGTTCAATCGGGCATACTTAGTTTGATGTTATTGAGTTTATCTTTTATGTATGGTCTTAGTAAGTGGAATGAAAGATCCCTTATGGGGATGGGTTAAAACCCGTTACCACGATGCTTTGCCGCGCCGGTTGATGTGTATTCAGATTGGATGTCAGATGTGTTCAATCGGGCATACTTGGTTGATATGATTGGTTCTATTCTTGTATGTGTGATGTGACGCGCATGGGCTTAGTATGTTGGTCTAAAGGTCCTCTCTTTGAGAGATCAAGAGCCCCAAAAGGTCACCTTTATGGCAGTACTTCGCAGCGCCCTTTTATTTTGTGTTTATGTATTGCGTCCCATTTCATGCATCAGGACTGTTCCCGTTCGAACGCGTTTACGAACGCAACTCGAACGTGAGCATTCTGTCTCATTTCCGTTCGAACGCGTTTACGAACGCTACTCGAACGTGAGCATTCTGTTTCATTTCCGTTCGAACGCGTTTACGAACGCTACTCGAACGTGAATATTCTGTTTCATTTCCGTTCGAACGCGTTTATGAACGCTACTCGAACGTGAACATTCTGTTTCATTTCCGTTCGAACGCGTTTACGAACGCTACACGAACGCGAACGCACTGAACTGAGTCTTTTTCATTAGATTTCCTGCATAGTTTTCCTAGTAGCTATCTCCACATGTATAAATGCAAATATGTTGATGTATTACAATTCATATGCTTGTGTCATGATAACATTTGAGTATTATTTCTTGCGGTATATCGGATGGAAACCCAGACGTAATTCCGTAGCCGATTCCGAATGGATGGTAGTACGGTCTGTACTTGGGCTACAATTCCACGTACCACTTGAAAAGTGCCCATATGTGTGCTTGTATGGTTAACATGTGTGCTTGTATGGTCAATATGTGTGCTTGTGTTTTCCTGAATGTGATATGCAAGTAAAGTTGTATGTTAGTTGCTATCTTGATATATGTTAAGCATGCAAATTTAAATGTAAGATATATGCGAAATGCGTACATAATTTTTATTTTACACATGAGAATTTAGAAGCATGATACTCTTGGAAATAAGTGTTACTTAAGCTTGATTAAATTATTACATAAATCCTTTCATTACAAGTGACATGAGTAAGGGACCATTCCAAACCCAACGGTTTGAGGTCTTCCCTTGCGAGGGGTGAGTGCGGCCTTAAATCTTTGTCCCAGTTCACACCGGGTGGCGACTCCATGTTATTTAGTACTTCCCAAACTAGGCCGCGAGCCTAGGAACGGCGTCGCCCAGTTTCTGTGTCCTACAGTCTGGCGACTCAACTGGGGATAATGAGAATTGGCCCCGAAAATTTATCTTGTATGAGTGGATTTATGTTTTAATTGGCCATGTCTATAGTGGATAAGTGAGGGTTTAATCAAGGGCACTTTGAGGCTAGGTAATGGTTTGGTGTCTTCCTTCACTCACTACCTTTCTAGAAGGAAAAGCTGTGAGGATACCTACATGACCATCTACTCGTAGCCTTTGTGATGGACTAATTTGGAGGACTCGTTGTTTATTCCTGACACCAAGCGATAAGAGCCTAAGAGGCTTTGGGTACTTAAGTGAGCCTTGCTCCACCTTCCCTCTGGGGAATCTACAACGGGAAATCCATTTGACAGTCCGTCACACACCATAGCTCATTGGCACGTACCTTAGTTATAAAAAGGGATACGCTCACTTGGTCGCTTGAACCCTTGAGTGGGGAGACCTAGTTGTGGGCTATCCTTCGCCAGTGAGAGTCTTTGTCCATACTCTTGCAAATCCACCCATAGACTGGTTTGTATGGTTAAAGTAACAATTATTTCCTTGAGTATGTGCTTGTGGACCATCCTCATTTGGATGCAGTTGGACTATTGTCAGAAATGCGGGCTTGCTGGGCCATTTAAACTGGAGCAAGTTCGTACTGTATGACTATTAGGCCCAAGGCTTCTGAAATGTTGATGGGCCATTATGTGAAAATTATTACGTTATGTTTGTATTATCTCCCTTCTATGCTTATGTTTGGGAACATCACCGTTTAGATCCATTTGGACCATTTGTCATGGGATATGGGCTTGTTGGGCCATTTAAACAGGGATAAGAACGTATTTCATGACTATTGGGCCAAAAGCTTCTAAGTGATTGATGGGCCACCTTGTGCTTGTTCTCGGAATATTATCATTTGGATTTAGTTGGGCTCTTTGCCATAAGACATGAACTCGTTGGGCCATTTAAACTGGGACGGGTTCACCCTTATGACAGTTGTCCCAAAAGCTTCTAAAATGATAATAGGCCGATTTGTTTGAGAATTTTATTTGATTTAATATATTTAAATATTTCTTATGCATATCATGCATACATATACCCTGTTAACATCCTCTGTGTCTTAAAAGACACCATAGATACCGTTTGGGTTAGAGAAGGAACCAGACTCACTAAAAGAACAAGTATGAGTGAATCCGATAATGAGGTGTCCCGTATGGATCAGTTAGAGAATGGTCTCGCCAAGATCACTGAACAGTTGCAGGCTTTGACTACTGCTATGGCTGGTATAGCTGGGTCTCGTGCCGGGGTTCATTCTGGGGATGTGAGGCAAGAGGAATCTCCGAACAGATTGGGGGATGATATCCTCGCTTTTGATGATGATATGGCAGAGTATGCAGCATGCAGAGTATCTGGGTCTCAGACAGAGTTACAGAAACTTCGGGATCAGGTTGAGTCGGTTACCCGCAAGATGAGGGGTAAGAACGAGGATTTGCTGGATTATGACACTTTGACTTTCGAGGAACAGTTGCCTGCACAGTTCAAGATGCCGGATATGGCTAAGTTCAACGAGAATGGGGATCCGAGGGTGCATCTCCGACAGTTTGTATCAGTCATGAGTTCAGTTGGCTTATCTCAGCGCCAGGTACAGAAAATGTTTGGAATGTCGCTTGAAGGAGCTCCCGTGGTATGGTACCACAGTTTGGAGAAGAAAGTAAAGGAAGATTGGAGGGAGTTGGCCGATGCTTTCCTGAAGCAATATGTCACTGACTTGGAGATCGATTTGTCACTCCGTGATCTGGAGAATGTTAAGCAGAAAGCGGAGGAGAGTTTTAAGGAGTATGTGGACCGGTGGAGGGGTCAATTATTGAAAATGCAGACTAGGCCTTCGGAGAAGGATCAGATCAAGATGATTATCAAGGGCACCAAGCCCTCCATTTATGGCAAGTTGAGGAGGATGACCTCCATGATTGCAGACTTTCGGCAGTTGAGGGAAACTGTCATGGATATTGAGGAAGAAGAGACCGAGAATAGAAAATTCTACGGTCTAAACAGGAGACCCATTGGGGGAACATCGGGAACAAAGCCCGTTTCTGCTGAAGTTGCTGCTATCCGGAACAGGCAGTTTTCCAACTTGGGAAGGCCCCTGTCCAAGGTGCTAGAGAAATTGAAAAGGCAAGGGCTTTTGAAACCCTTGGATACCAAACCATTACCCAATCCCCTACCACCACATTTTAACCTAAGCCTTTATTGCCACTTCCACCAACAAAAAGGCCATGACACCAACAACTGCGCCCGACTCCGCCATGAAATCCAAGACCTAATAGACTCCAAGAAAATACCCAACCCAGAAACAGAACAACCCGATACACACAGAAACCCCTTACCCAACTACCGTGCTGTACCACCACCAGCCTACATGATCAATTCTGGCCTCCCAGAAGACATTGTCCTAAAATCCTTTCACCCTCAAGCCTTTTGCCTGGGAATCTGGGATAGCACTAGTGAGGATGAGTTTGAGCAGAAGAAGAACTTTTGGCTTGATTTCTCTAGCAGTGATGAGGAGGAAGTAAGAGGAATGACACGTAGCGGTCGTTTTTATAATGATATGGCGGAAAAGGGTAATGAAGCTTTGACAGATGGTAGAGAAGTGATTGAGGCTGCAGAAAATACTGAAGGGGATATAGTGCTGAGGCAATTGAGGAAGACTAGAGCACAAGTCAGTATCTGGGAACTATTATGTGCATCTCGGGAGCATAGACAGGCTATGGTTGAGGCATTGAGCAAGATTGTGGTACCGGAGGATGCCAACCCCGCAATGTTTGTTGGGTCGGTTCAGAAGGAAGCTTTGCAGATATCTTTTTCTGAGGATGATCTCCCGCCAGAGGGGAGGAATCATAATAGGCCTTTATTTATCAGGGCCGAAGTGAGGGGCAAGAAAACTTCATGTGTGATGGTGGATGACGGTTCGTCCATCAATGTGTGCCCGTTGAAAATTCTGGAAAGATTGGGTATGAAAGCAACAGACTTGGATCCCTCTAGTATGACTATTAAAGCTTATGATGACAGTAAGCGGGGAGTTGAGGGTACCTTTGTGGCTATGGTCAAGGTAGGGCCGATTGAAGATGAGGTTGAGTTCACAGTGCTGGACATCCCAGCCACTTTTGCTTTATTGTTGGGAAGGCCTTGGTTTCACAAACTTGGAGGCGTGCCTTCCACTTTGCATAGATGATCAGGTTCCCGTTGAGGGAGAGATTGTTACCATCCGGGCTGAGTTAGACAATGCCGTGGCTGCCTTGGAGATACTACCTTTCACGAGGTTCCATGTATCAGCCACTTTTGAGGAGTGGGTGGATCCTAGGGTGGCTAGGATTATGGAGAAAATGAAGTTTGAGCCGGGTAAAGGTTCAAAATTGCCGGATTTCAGAGGACAGACTACTCGGAAGGGTTTGGGGTACAAATCTGACGAAGAAAAGCCAAAGGTCAAGAAAAAGGGCCTGAGACTGATGAAGTGCTTTGTGAAAGCTTCAGGGTATCAAGGAGAGCCTGAACCTGTGAAAGTCAATGGGATTGTGGTGCCTGGGTTTGAGATCTTCCAGGATTTGTTGGGTGAGAGACCACTGACTGGAGAAGCTGCGGAAACAGAGATTTGGGAAGAAGAATTGATGAAGTTGGAAAGCCTGACTCTGGGAGAGGGTGAAAAGCCTGAGGAAGACCTGATTGCAGAGGAAGAAGTATCTCTAGATGATGAAGACATTTACCTTCCTGATTTGTTTGAATATACTTCCGCATTATCCAATAATAAAGACATTTCTTTTGCTTACTTGCCTGAGTCATTTCCGTTTACTCTGCATGAATCAAGCATATTTGACATCAGTTCAGCCAGAACTATTGCATTTAACTTGGGTACACTTGAGAACCCCAAAGAAATTTTAATTGCAAGTGAAGTAACCTCCGAAGAGAGGGAGAAACTAGAACAAGTGTTGGTCAGATATGCCAAAGTATTTGCTTGGTCTTATAAGGACATGCCCGGGGTAGAGAGAAACATTGCCCAGCACACAATACCAACTTATCCGAATATGAGGCCAGTAAAGCAGAAACTTCGACGGATGAGACCGGAATGGGCTGAGAAAGTCAGAGAGGAAGTTAAGAAGCAGATAGATGTGGGGTTCCTGGAAGTGGTAAAATATCCTGAATGGTTGGCTAACATAGTGCCGGTACCGAAGAAAGATGGGAAGGTCAGAATGTGTGTAGACTATAGAGATCTCAATAAAGCTTGTCCGAAAGATGATTTCCCTTTGCCGCATATAGATGTTCTGGTTGATAGTGCGGCTTTGTCTGCTATGTATTCATTTGCAGATGGATTTTCAGGGTACAATCAGGTTCTCATGGCTGAGGAAGATAAACACAAGACTGCATTTGTTACCGAGTGGGGTACCTATTGTTACAAGGTGATGCCGTTTGGGCTTAAGAATGCAGGAGCTACTTATCAGCGGATGGCCACTACACTCTTCCATGACTTGATGCACAAAGAGATTGAGGTGTATGTGGATGACATGATGGTGAAATCAGAAACGAGAGTTGGGCATATTGAGGCATTGGAAATGTTCCTTCAGAGAGTTGACAGATATAACCTGCGGCTTAACCCCAAGAAATGTGTGTTTGGGGTGACATCGGGGAAGTTGCTTGGTCATGCAGTGGGAATGGGCGGAATAGAGGTAGACTCCGAAAAGATCAAGGCAATCACAGAAATGCCTGCACCGAAGACAGAAAAGGAAGTCAGGGCATTCTTGGGAAAGATTCAGTACATCAGTCGGTTTATTGCCAAGTTGACATCGGTATGTGAGCCTATCTTCAAACTGTTGAGAAAAGATCAGCCAGTGAGATGGAATGAACAGTGTCAGACCGCCTTCGACAGAATCAGAGAGTACTTGGTGAAGCCACCCGTATTGAAACCTCCGAGGCCGGGTAGACCTTTGATATTGTATATGGCTATAGAATCAGAAGTATTGGGGGGTATGATGGTACAGGCAGATGAGACAGGGGTAGAACATGCAGTTTATTATCTGAGTAAGAAGATGCTCCGTATGAGGCTCGATATCAGGAGGTTGAGAAGATCTGTCTTGCAGTGGTGGTGCTTCCAGAAAGTTGCGACATTACTTCCAGTCTTACAAGATCCAGGTGGTGGCAAAGGAGAATCCTCTGAAATATCTTCATTCAGTGCCTTCACTAGTGGGAAAACTGGGCCGATAGTTGGTATTGTTGACAGAGTTTGACATTGAGTATCTCACCTCCAAAGTGATCAAGGGACGAGCAGTAGCGGAGTTTCTGGCATTGCAACCTGTCGAGGGGGATCAGTATAAGTTTGAGTTTCCAGATGAAGAGATCCAAGCAATAACAGTTCAGAGATGGAAGATGTATTTTGACGGAGCAGTGAATTACAAGGGAGCCGGAATTGGGATCGTGATAGTGACCCCCGAGGGAGAGACTTTGCCTTTGGCCAAGAGGTTGACATTCAGAGTAACTAACAACATGGCCGAGTACGAAGCATGTGCTTTTGGCTTGACAACATTGATAGCCTTGAAGGCCGGGAGTGTGGAAATCTACGGAGATTCTATGTTGGTAGTCCAGCAGATGCGAGGAGAATGGGAATTGAAAGAGGAGCAGTTGAAGCCTTATCTTTTTCACCTCAGAAAATTGGCACAGGTTATCCCTGAGTGTAAGTTTCAGCACCTACCGAGAGAAGAGAATCAGATGGCAGATGCATTGGCTACACTAGCAGCGACTTGGGAAAATCCAGAGAAGTTAGTGATGAGACCGTTGGTACTGACAACAGCAAGTAAACCTGCTTATGAGACATAAAGAATTCTGGAAGTTGAGGTTGACGACGTAAAACCTTGGTATTATGACATTCAGAGGTATCTGGAACATGGTGAATTCGCGGAAGGGGCGGGCAGAAAAGACAGAATAGCCATTCAGAAGTTGGCTTCCCAGTATGTGACTTTGAGAGGGGAACTGTACAAAAGGCAAGCAAACGGCATTCAGTTGAAATGTTTGAGAAAAGAAGAAGCTTAGAAAGTGATGGAAGAGGTACATGCCGGGGTATGTGGTCCGCACATGAATGGGTTGAACTTGTCCCGCAAGATAGTGAGACAGGGGTTTTATTGGTCGACCATGGAAACAGACTGCGCGAAGATGGTAAAGCACTGTCATGATTGTCAAGCACATGGTAATTTGAATCACCTACCGCACACAGAATTGCACGGGTTGTCAGAGTCGTGGCCGTTCTCAGCATGGGGAATTGATATGATTGAAGAAATTCGACCAAATGCATCAAATGGGCATCGCTTCATAGTGGTGGCAGTAGATTACTTCTCAAAGTGGGTGGAAGCCGAATCCTTCCGTAATGTTACAGCGAAGCAGATGGCAAAATTCATAGCTCAGAACCTCATTTGTCGGTATGGTATGCCGCATCATGTAGTGACAGACAACGGGGTCCAGTTTCAAGGAGAGACGAACGCAATGTTACAGAGGCACGGGATAGGTCACCACAAGTCGTCACCGTACAGGCCACAAGCAAATGGGGCAGTTGAGGCAGCCAATAAGACTATAAAGACAATTTTAGCCAAGATGACAGAAAATTGTAGAGATTGGGCCGAGAAATTACCGTATGCTTTGTGGGGGTACAGAACATCAGTAAGAACGGCAACGGGTGCAACACCTTACTCCTTGGTCTACGGAATGGAAGCAGTATTGCCAGTAGAAGTGGAAATACAGTCCCTGAGGGTATTAGTAGAGGCAGAACTACCGGAATAGGAATGGGCCGCACAGAGATTTGATCAGTTGGTACTGTTGGATGAGAAGAGAACGAAGTCTTTGTATCACATGCAGTTGTATCAGAAGAGACTGGCCCGGGCATTCAACAAGAAAGTACGTCCCACAAAGATCAGAAAGGGTGATTTGGTACTTAAGCAGTCGAGGCCGTCGACGACGGATCCGAGAGGGAAATTCAGGCCTAACTGGGAAGGACCTTACATCATTCAGAAAGTCATGGGAAATGGAGCAGTGAAGCTATCAGACTTGGAAGGAAATGAATTCACAGAACCAATCAATGTCGACAGGTTGAAGTTGTACTTTGCTTGAGAAGACTTGGTCGCCAGCGGAAGACCTAACCCAACGGATAAGAAAACTCATGCATACATGCATACACGTAACCTATATTGCATATTTTTGTGTTTGTTCTGTTTTGTGTAAACAGATGTTGAAGACAGAAAAGAGCGAGCAGTAAGCCAATCAGAGATGGTAAAGGCACATCATTTGATATGGGCAGTAATCTGAAGATTGAGGTCCCAATGAAGTTAAGTTCCGGGTATGGGTCTCAGAGGGCGAAGCCCATATCGGCTGAGGAGCGAGGCTCCACATCACATCATGTCAGCTTGGGGGCGAAGCCCATATCGGCTGAGGAGCGAAGCTCCACATCATCATTTTTTGGGATGCGTCCCAGGGTCGAGGCCCATATTTTGTCAGCGGTATTGGGATGCGTCCCAGGGTCGAGGCCCCCGTTGTCGGTTGCAGCTATTGGGATGCGTCCCAGGATCGAGGTCCACTGCATCATCATTTTCGGGATGCGTCCCAGGGTCGAGGCCCATATTTTGTCATCGGTATTGGGATGCGTCCCAGGGTCGAGGCCCCCGTTGTCGGTTGCAGCTATTGGGATGCGTCCCAGGATCGAGGTCCACTGCATCGTCATTTTCGGGATGCGTCCCAGGGTCGAGGCCCATATTTTGTCAGCGGTATTGGGATGCGTCCCAGGGTCGAGGCCCCCGTTATCGGTTGCAGCTATTGGGATGCGTCCCAAGTTCGAGGCCCTTATCATCAGCAGCATCGAGACGCGTCTCAGGATCGAGGTCCACTGCAGTATCAGCTCAGCTCGAGACAGCTAGCTAGCCAGGTAAGTAAAATGCATTGCATAACTTTGATAGGACTGTCACTGTCACACACTGCACAAGCCCCATCAAAGTGGGGGCGACTGTAGGCATTGCATTTTCGCATGTGAAACCCGATGAGGAGTCATATTTGGAGACAACTACCTTTTGAGTCACGGAAGCCACGGGAAACGGATATCGGAAGGGGAAATTCAGAATAAACAAGCTCACTGTCTTCGTTAGTGCTGCGTTCGTTACTTCCTTCGAACGGGAAACAAATTGCGGCGTTCGTGTCGCGTTCGAGGGAGCGTTCGAACGGTGTCGGTAATTCTGGTTTTGCTGCTAGCCTCACACCCAGCCCATTTAGCTCCCCAAAGCCCATAAAATACATCCCAAATTAAATAAATAAATATTAAATTAAATATTAAACATTAAAATAAAATATTTAAAACATTTACCAATTAAAATAAACAATTACCAACTTAACTAAAATCATGCCTAAATTAAACAAATCACATACTAAATCAAAATATAATCATACCAAATTAAAATCAATCCTAACCAATTAAAGCCAATCATATATTTGACTTCCTAATCTAATAAGATACTTACCAATATAAAATATTTGTATTCCTAAACCAACACAAATTAAATATTACAACTTCCTAAATTAAAATATTTTGTCTCCCCTCAATCTTGTGTATACCTTTCTCATCTCTCCTAATTTGGATACCAAGATCTCTTCCTTGTGAGACAAGGTGAAACCCAAGACATCTTCTATATAAACAACCCCTACCCAAAACCATTCCTCCTCTCCACACAACACGAATCACGCCCAAGCTTTGACACATAGAATTCACACCCAAACTCTCTCAAAATCTCTCTAGACTCTCCTTACACACCCAAGACTAAACAAAAGAAAAACACCAAAACAACCCTTAATACAACCAATACAGCCCTCCACCACCGAAAAATTACCACAAAAGCCACACTGTATTACACACCCAAACAGCAGCAAAATCGCCCAAACAGCAGCCCGAATCCTTAAAAAACAGTAACATAAAAACTGCATAGATAATCTTAAGAATAATCACATTTAATTACACTAAGAACACACACAAACTTGGAATAGTTTATTGAAAACGTTAAAACAGGTGGCCCGTGTAGTGAGCAGCAAGACAGAAGCTGAATAGGAGCAGAACAGAGTTCGAACCGTAAGCAAAATAGCGAAGCAGTGAGCTAGGACGTTGAACCAGTGGACCAGAAAGTTGCAGAGCTTTACCCCCTTTCGATTTCCGTGGAACGTGAGTCCGAGAGACGGCTTAAAAGGTTAGACCTGAGGGTATCTTTCACACTTATTCTCATTTTATTTTCTGGTCATTTATTTTGATTATGTTTTCTGTATTTGTGGTATCCTTTGTGTGTATGATGCATGTTGTGGGTATTGGATGAATGAGAGATGTGTCAACTCTCGCGGTATATCGGATGGAAACCCGGACATAAATTTCATAGCCGATTCCGAATGGACGGTAATATGATCTGTACTCGGGCCACAACTCCACGTACCGCTTGGGTAAACGGCACAATCTTTCTTTTGTTGTGTTGCTTTTGTTTATTTAGTTTTCTTTACTTGAATTCAATATGTTGTTTAGTTATGCATGATTCAACCAAGCGCATGGGCTTAGTGAGTTAGTTCAAAGGTCCTCCATTTGGGAGACAAAGAGCCGAAAAGGCCACCTTTGTGACACTACTTCGCCGCGCCGGTTGATGTGTGTTCGGTTGGATGCGAGATACGTTCAATCGGGCATACTTAGTTTGATGTTATTGAGTTTATCTTTTATGTATGGTCTTAGTAAGTGGAATGAAAGATCCCTTATGGGGAGGGGTTAAAACCCGTTACCACGATGCTTTGCCGCGCCGGTTGATGTGTGTTCAGATTGGATGTCAGATGTGTTCAATCGGGCATACTTGGTTGATATGATTGGTTCTATTCTTGTATGTGTGATGTGACGCGCATGGGCTTAGTATGTTGGTCTAAAGGTCCTCTCTTTGAGAGATCAAGAGCCCCAAAAGGTCACCTTTATGGCAGTACTTCGCCGCGCCCTTTTATTTTGTGTTTATGTATTGCGTCCCATTTCATGCATCAGGTCTGTTCCCGTTCGAACGCGTTTACGAACGCAACTCGAACGCGCATGTGTTTTTGCCTTATCATGTATCAGGTCTCATTTCCATTCGAACGCGTTAACAAATGCCATACGAACGTGAGCATTCTGTCTCATTCCGTTCGAACGCGTTTACGAACGCTACTCGAACGTGAGCATTCTGTCTCATTCCGTTCGAACGCGTTTACGAACGCTACTCGAACGTGAATATTCTGTTTCATTTCCGTTCGAACGCATTTACGAACGCTACTCGAACGTGAACATTCTGTTTCATTTCCGTTCGAACGCGTTTACGAACGCTACACGAACGCGAACGCACTGAACTGAGTCTTTTTCATTAGATTTCATGCATATTTTTCCTAGTAGCTATCTCCACATGTATAAATGCAAATATGTTGATGTATTACAATTCATATGCTTGTGTCATGATAACATTTGAGTATTATTTCTTGCGGTATATCGGATGGAAACCCAGACGTAAATTCCGTAGCCGATTCCGAATGGACGGTAGTGCGGTCTGTACTTGGGCTACAATTCCACGTACCACTTGAAAAGTGCCCACATGTGTGCTTGTATGGTTAACATGTGTGCTTGTATGGTCAATATGTGTGCTTGTGTTTTCCTGAATGTGATATGCAAGTAAAGTTGTATGTTAGTTGCTATCTTGATATATGTTAAACATGCAAATTTAAATTAAGATATATGCGAAATGCGTACATAAGTTTTATTTTACACATGAGAATTTAGAAGCATGATACTCTTGGAAATAAATGTTACTTAAGCTTGATTAAATTATTACATAAATCCTTTCATTACAAGTGACATGAGTAAGGGACCATTCCGAACCCAACGGTTTGAGGTCCTCCCTTGCGAGGGGTGAGTGCGGCCTTAAATCTTTGTCCCGGTTCACACCGGGTGGCGACTCCATGTTATTCAGTACTTCCCAAACTAGGCCGCGAGCCTAGGAACGGCGTCGCCCAGTTTCTGTGTCCTACAGACGCGATAACAAAAATTATAATAACAAATCAAAAGCAAATAAAACGTCAATAAGTAAATAGCAAAAAAATGGTTAATCATGCATATATGAGTATTTCCCGAGTGACACGTGGAATTATATCCCAAGTACAAACCGCACTACCGTCCATTCGGATTTGGTTACAGAATTTATGTTTGGGTTTCCATCCGATATACCACAAGGGATAATAACACACATAATCATCAATGTAATTAATGTAAGCGGACATAAAAAATATATAACCATGCATATGTAGATAATCACCGACATGAATAAATTAAATAAATGTGAAATAATAAAATAATGATAAAAAAAAGATAATCAAAATAAATATGAAATAATAAAATAAAGATAAATAGACAAAAAAGATAATCAAAATAAATGCGAAATAATAAAATAACGATGAAAATGAATAAATAAATAAAAAGATAAATAACGAAAGCCGAAGAAAGAAAAAATATGACCACAAATTTGGCCGTCTTTGATGTAGGGCTTCGCATACCCAGCTGGACGTATTTCACATCCAGCCAGACATACAACGTCCAGAACTACAAAAGAAATATGGTAAGGGTGCCCTCAGGTCTTACCTTTTAAGTTTCTTTCTCGGAAGTGCGTTAGGCCGTTTCCAAAATGATCGAAGCTGGTTTGATGTTTACTGTTTCAGGTTGCTGGTTCGCTGTTTGCTTTTTATCGCTCATTGTTTTGATATTTCTAGTTGCTGTTTTGGTTATTTTGGATGTTGTTTTTGGTTATCTTGGATTCTGTTTTGGTTATTTTTGGGCTGCTATTTTTGGTTATTTTTAGGCTGCTTTTTTGGTTGTTTTTTTTACTGCTGTTTTGGTTCTTTTCAGACTGCTATTTTGGTTTTGTTTTTCTACTATTTTGGTTGTTTTTGGGCTGCTGTTTTAGTTATTTTTGGATGCTATTTAGGTTATTTTTTGCTGCTGTTTTGGTTTTTTTGGCTACTTTTCTTATGTCTTTCGATGGTTCCTCACTATTTTTTCTTCTGTTTTGTTGTTTTCGATGGTTTACTATTTGGTTTTGGTGATGCTGCTATTTTGCTGTTTTTGGTGGCTGTTTTGGTGTTTGGTTTCGGTGATACTGTTTTGGTGGCTTGGTGTTTCACGGTTTTAAGGTTGTTTTGGTGGCTTGGTGTTTCACGATTTCAAGGTTATTTTGGTTCGGTGTTGTGGATTCTTTGTTTATTATTTCAGTGGTCTTTAGGGTTTTTTGTCTGTTGTTTCGGTGGCCTTAGGGTTTTTATTTGTAGGGTTGCCGTTAGAAGAGAAGAAAAAGAGCCTAGGGTTGACGTCCAAGGTAGAAGAAAAGAGACCTCTTTGATGATGAAAAAGTGTCATTTTATAATATTTTGAAAGGATATCCAAATAGAGAAACAAATCATGGAAATTTGGGAGATATATTCTCAAATTATTTTTGGAATACAATCTCATATATTTGGTGAGGGGGATATCCCAAATCTTGTTAAATTGGAAAATGTTGATGAGGGGATTTTGACATGTGAATTGCATGGGATTTGGGCGTGGGCTTGCATGGGCCTTGGGCGCATATGGTGGGTTGCATGGGCCTTGGGCGTGTATGGTGGGTTGCATGGTCTTTGGGCCGAGGCTATGGCAGAAACTGACTGAGTGAATCCGGGGCTGGCTAGTGAGTCTGAATCCGATGAGGTGCTAATTTTGGAGGTTTCTTTCCTTCCGGTATTTGTTTTTCACAACTTCTGTAACTTTTCAAATAGTGCCTCCATACGAGGGTCATCCTTGGGCTTATGTAAAAACATTGTGTCTACAAGGCTCCATAAGCTAATATACTAAATTGCAATCTTAGCATAATACATACTCCAAGGCCATTTGAAAACGAACTCTTCAAACTAAAAAATCACAATGGATCTCTCATCTGAAGAAATCATTCAGAAATGTCACTTTGTATTCCTTAGCTAAAATGCATAATTTAATATCATCATTAACCAACAGATCTTAAATTATTCAATCAGTGCAATTAGAGATAAGTTTCCTCAGAATCTATCATAGATTGTTGAGTATAACTTTTCTCACTGTCATACTATAAAGGTCAAACCTTTAATAAGCTCACTATGATTTTGCTGCGTAAATCATTTGCACATTTTATGAACGATTCATAATGAAAGCTCAATCAAGTTCCAAACTTGATCGTAGTAAGTTATGAGCAATCTTAGATATATGGTTTAATGCTAATTTTCGGAATCGAAATCAAATATCGTTCCTACTATGAGTTATAGGATAATTTTCTTCGATAAGAAAACAACAGATTCATTAAGTATCAAATACTTTGTAAATAATTCTGACATCCTATTGAACTTATAAGGAAGAAATTAGAGGGTATTTTCATCTTATTAATTATGTAGTTCATTTATAGTTTATCACCTTAACATTTGACTTTAATAAGTCAAGTCTTTTCTATAAAGGTCAACATCTGATGTTACACACTAAGTAATAAAATAATTTTATTTCTTGGGATTGTAGAAAAGATATTCTACCAAATAGAATACAATATTCTATTAAATAGAATAAATAATAAACTTATACTTGTACCTCCGAGGCGCAAGTACCTTCGATTATATATCCATTATACAAAAGAAAGATTCAAATTTCAAACCTTTCAAGATTCGAATTTTCTACTTGTATATATCATATATGTAACTGTAGAAACTAATGGAACATTAATTAAAATGATGAATTAATGTTATTGGAGCATATCCCTAAGAGTATTGAAACTAATTCGGTAACACTCTATATCAAGCGAATCAAATCATATAAGATTCGATTTCTCCCACTAACCAATTCCATCAAGATGGAACAATAGAAGAATTATATTGAGTAAGAATCATATTCATTCAATAACCATATAACTAATCACCTTAAATTCATATGTTTGATCATATCAAACATCTTTGAACAATTTAAAGACTAACAATGAATTTAAAGATACGGTTTTTCAAAACTTCAAATGGAATATCTTTGAACCAGTCAAAATATTCTATACACGTTTCATCAGAAACACGTAACTAAGTCATGATGATTCATTGACAATGTTACAAAGTAAAGAAAACTACCTTAAGTAATTTACAACTCATTAAAGTAAATACATCAAATGTATCAGTTTAATAAATTTTCTGGTTCAATGACAGTCATTGGTTAAATGAGATTTAATCACCATCCCGAATACGATACTCATTAATGGATAAGGATATGTGGTGTGATCTAGTATCAGATCATCCTTTACCATATGAAAGAACCATATGATACTTAAGTGATAAAATCTCATAAAATAATATTCTAAGTTAATTACTTAACCGAATATTTTTCTTAATGTTTATCTATTCGTTAATGACACTATTAGTCATTTTAAAATATATAACAACTGTTTACAGAGAATAAGTAATTATCTAATAGTCGCAAGTTCTGATATCAAATATCGAAACAATCATTCAAAAATATTTTAAATAACTAGATGGGAGATATGATATTCAATCTCTACAGTTGTCGTATTGTGAAAATCGATATTTTCCATACACAACTGTACGCATCTTCTTTCTTTAGCTTTATTATTTACCTTCAACTATTTATAATATTTGCAAATAATTGAAAAGCAGATAGTGTCTGACACGTGACCTCTGAATGTCACTAAAGCCAAGAAACGTCATTATCAGATAAATAAATACCTAATGAGGTTTTCTTAATGCCAGTGAAGAATCTCGAGACATGAACAAATTCATGTCAATATTTACTGCATAAGAAACTATTCTGTCTAGAATGATTATATCATAGTATATTCTAATCTAGAACCTATTCTGGAAATCTGCAACCATAATTGAATTCAGAAAACATATATTAAATATGTATGCAGTTGATAAAAGTTAATTCTATCTAAATAATAGAATAAGGAAAAACATAAGTGATATTTTCATAACATTACACACTGCATTAGTTATGGATTTTTAACCCAGCAGTGTCTCCCATTACTTTATGTAAAACCGTAATCCCCTACGGAAAATGAGAATTTAATAATTAAATCAAATTCCATAATGGGAAGTGGACCCCATAAATATACTTCAACTCACAGCTTTGACACGTTCTCGCCTAGGTATATTCATGGGTAGACAATTCATTATCAATCACACTCGTTGTGACTCCTGATTTTGTTCGGAACATTTTTCGTTGTGACATCTTTTGCACGTTCACATGTCACGTATCGAGGCTTCACTTGTCAATAAAAAACTAAAGCTACTGATGTAGTCTGGACAGATTTGACACGTTCAAGAGTTCCACTTTCACTTGAATTTGTCTCTTATCATATAAGTTCTACCGGCACGAATGAACTACCTTCAACCATAACTGCACAGCTTTGACATGTTACAACCATAGCATCATGAAAATATTTACATCCATATTGACAAGGCAGACGGAGAAACAAATATTCCTAATACTAGTCACTTTATAAAACTTATTTAATGGGGATTTTCCTAAAAAATATAATTCACATTATTTAATCAAATTAAATAAATAAATACATGTAAAAAGTAGAGATTAGATTAAATATCAAATTTAAAGGGCTAATCATATCAAGAGCACAAAATCAGACTCGCTCTGATACCATTTTGTTGGGATTTTATCAGGGCGGCGCAGCGGAAGAAGCACAGTTAGGGCGAAATCGTAGTTTAAAATTTTTAAACTTACGAATAAATTGTTCAATATCCAATATTAATAATTCATTCATATTTCACCTTAACATATTTATTCGATATTATATAACGACATAAATAATATATAAACGTCGCAAAACTTTTGCAAAAATATTTTTCCGTAAAATAGCGTAAAATGCATTTTCGACCGAACCGACCGACCAAAGCACATGGGACTGCCCAGGTCAGACCTAAAAATATTTGGACAGTTCTTGGACTGCCCGAACAATGCCCAGTTCACTGTTTGGGCAGTCGTTATCCGGTAACGTCATTTTTTTACCGTTTTCGTGTATTTTCACTCCGAAATAATTTCCGATAAATATTTTTCTTGGGCAATTAAAATAAACCAATTTTTTCTAATTACTAAATAAATAAAAATTGAATTTTTAGATTTATCATTAATTATCGTGAGACCCCTAAACTTTATATTTTGACCATTTTGGTCCTTAAATTGTCAAATATATATTTAAGTGATTCCAAATCAATCCCAAAATAATTTATACATGTCTAATACATGAAAATATAATTTACAACAAAAATTCCAAATTTCTCTGAAATTGCCGAATAGCCCCAATAATTTAGTTCAAAACACGTCAATATCAAATTCAATCAATCCCAAATTTAATATACATAAATATACATCAAATTAAATCACATATATGAAAAGTCCCAAATTTGAAAAGGATTATGAACCCTAATTTTATAATTTATTTAAATTAACAAAATACACCAAATTAAACAAATTCAATACTTTAATCAATCCAATACCACACCTATCAAGTCTCACCCTCATGAAAGAACTGAAGAATAATTCTAGGTCATTTACGAATGGCTAAGAAACTCTAGAATGGTAACATCACCATCAAATGGTTTAAAGTATGCTAATAAACTAATTTCACGCAAACTTTGTTAAACATACATGCTCATCTTTCAAACAAGTTAAGAACCATTTAAATTATATACTTAAGGAGTAGAGAAAATTCTAAGCATCACAAATTGAAGCCTAGACATACGGAAATAATTTTCGAGTTGAAGAAAGTTGGAAATTACTTACAAAATTCAAGGATTTGCTTAATTTCCATCATTTGTTCTTCTTGTTTTCTCTCAACCTTACTTTGTAATTCTTCTTTTCAACTTGTGTATATCAAAAAATAAAAAAGAAACAAATCTCTTATATTTTTTTTATGTTGGCCGAATTTGACCAAAAAAATATATAATAAATTATTTAATTTTTGTTTCAATTTGATTAGAACAAGTTTACTTATTAATAATGATAACATTTATCATTAAAGAAAAGCTTTACAAGTGAACCAACCAAATCATGCCATTTTCTAACTTTAATCATAGTAAAGATATTTATTATTAAATTAATTTAATTATTTAATAATTAAGGAATTAAATAAATTAAATACAAATATCTTAAATATGTGTATTATATTTACATTAAATATCTCAAATAAATATATTAATGATATATGTCAAATATCATAATTTGACAATTAATAAATGTGTATTTAATAATATCAAATATTAAATACAAATATACATTAATTAGGAAATGATCATTAGGTCATGTTGCATGTATTTTTTATTTAACCGTTAAACGATTTATAAATAATCTCCATTATTTATAAAAGTTGCCATAGTGCTCTACGAGTATATTTCATTAGTGAGACTCTAGATTCAGGCATATCCGTCACGAAATCCAATTTCATGTCCATAAATAATCTACTCGTAAATTATGACGATCACGAATAAACTCGCCGAATCATACAGGCCGAGGTCATTGTATATGTATAATCTCTCCGTCAAGGTATCCAGATTATCCTAGAGATATAGATATAGATGTCAAATCTCTCTAAGTATAATCGTGTCGACATATCTATTAGCAATCTTCTACATAACAATCGGAACTTACTTCCGAAGTATACCACGGCCATGGATTTAACAAATTGCTAATCATATAACGAATATCTATGCCCTGCACGTAGGACTGATAGATCATATCTTAATACACACATGATATTATGAGCATGAGCCCATACCCAACGAACACACGGATGTCTGATCTAAATAGATCAGTAACGTGACTGCCATATAAGTATGAAGGATAACTCATATACTTACAGTGGTATTTCAAGTCAAAGAATCACTATACTGCTCAACCCGTGAATATTCCTATTGACATTGGTGTATCATATATTAGGTAATCTTCGGTGAGTCGTTCAGTGTTTATCAAATAAACACCTACATGTCTATACGATTCTCCCAAGACTCATGGTTTATTAGGATAAACCATCGGACCAAGTCCGATATACGACATGTACTGATCTCAGCGGATTTTACTAACCGACCCAAGTTAGTAAATCTTGACCAAGAACTTAATTTGATAATATATTTCTAGTAGTGATGCTTCCCAATGTCAATTATAAGCTATGTTGTAATTGCGCACTACATTATATATTATCGAGTATTTTTCTAATAAAAGACAAGAGGTGCTACCATAAATAAATAATATAATGGAAAAAAATATTACTTGTATTCATGAATCAGACATAAATATGATCCAAATTGGCGCTCCGAGCACCAAACCTAATAGCTTATCGAATAGATAGTGATTGCAAGGATCTAGAGTAGCATTCTTGAAGACAATGATTAGATCATTCTTTGTCAAGGTAGACAACTCTCTTTCACTAATGTGACCGAGCCTCTGGTGCCACAAATTTTGAGAAGCCTCATGTTCAGCTACATTGAAGATTTCTACACATATCTTCACATGAGTCTTATATAAAGTTCCACGAATATATCCTCGGATGATGACCATGACACCTTTTATCATTCTCAAAGTTCCATTGCTAAAGTGGATAGCATATCCCTGTTTGTCAAGGACTGCCCCCTAAGAGTAGATTGAGCTGAAGTTCTGGGACATATCTTACCTCATTTAGGGTTATTATTTACCCTGTATTTATCTGCAACTGAATTTCACCAATTTCCACTATCTGAGAGGAACTAGTATTTTCCATCTTCACTGCTCCAAAATCTCATACTTTGTATGTTGTGAAGAAATCCTTGAGAAGGGTGACGTGGAAGGATGCTATAGTATCTACCACCCACTCAACATCTTGAGTTGAAGTGTGAATGTATGCTTCTTCCTGGCTGGAGCAGATAACTACATCTCCTGAGGTAATTACTAGTCTCTCCACATCATTATTCTTCGACTGAGAATTTCCTTGACCCCGCTCGCATTGCAGCTTTTGGTAATTCTTTTTTAAATAGCCTTCTATGCCTTAGTGGTAGCACATGTATGTAATATTTCTCTCGTATGTGGATTTTACTCTACTTTTGCTTATGTATCTCCCTCTACCTTGATTTTTCTCTCGCTGTCTTTCTCGATTCTCCATGATAAGGGCTTGTGTCTGATCTGTGCCCACATATTTTCTTCTGGCCTCATCATTTGACCAGATATCTTTTACCATAGGTATGGTAAGTTTACCTCATGGAGCCGAATTACTGAGAGTAACCACCAATGTCTCCCTACTATCAGGAAGAGAATTGAGTAGTAATAGGGCTTGAACTTCATCTCCCAGTTGCATGTCTACTGCAGACAACTGGTTTTTTAGGCTTTGGAACTCATTGATGTGTTCTACAATGGAAGTTCCACTCCGTAGCTTCAGGTTCACCAAACACCTCGTTATTAAGGCTTTATTCCATGTTGTTTTTTTTAGGTATATGTCTTCCAACTTTATCCATATTTCGCAAGCATTTGAATCATATGCTACGTGGTGGAAGACACTGTGTCCGATCCACTGCCTAATCTGACCCTGAATTCTGTTATTGAGTCTAGTCATACTCTTTAATTGTAATATCCCAAATTTTTTCAGAACAGTTATGGAAGATTTTCGAATTAAAGTTTAGAATTTGGAACTGAATGATATTCGAAAATAAGACTTTATGTGTTGGAAAAAAGGTTGAAATATTTTTAGGTAAAGTTTTGTCATGTTGGAAAATGAATAATTTCGAGTAAGGATGGCAGAAAAGCCTGGGGCGGGATCAAAAAATCATGGGCCGGGCCATAGTTTTAGAAGCCCGTTTCGGGCTTGGGACCGAGCCAGGCTTAACATATTTAACTCGGGTCTGACCCGGCCTAGGTAAATTTTGTTTTAATTTTTTTCTTATTATATGTACTTTGTAGCATTTGAATTGTTAATTTATAGACTAAACTTTTAATGTATTTGTGAATTATCTTGAAACAAATGACTTCTATTTTGTATTTGTACGTTCTTAATTTTAATTTTTTTAAAACGGGCTGGATAAAGAGTCCGAGCCAAAATTTTCCTGGATAACCCAGGCCCGGCTCGGCCCATTGTAACTCTTAATTTCGAGAGCCGATTATGTGATTTTTTGTTTATATCATTATAAGCGTAAAAATTTCTTGTTTAAGATATAAAAATAGCAAATGAACTCTTATTGGGCTGATTTTTGAACCATCGAACTCTTTTTCCAAAATGAACAACTTTTGTAATGAACACTTTTCAAAATTTGCATCAGAAGGGCTACAAAATATGAATTTTTTAGAAAACCCCATGGCATGACCTTGAAGTAATTTCGCGGAGGTCAGATTATAATTTTCGAAACTTTTCTATAAATACCTTGAGGTTTGTTGGAATTGTAAAATGGGCATAACCTCACCAAAACACTCACCCGACCCCTATCTCATAAATACACATTTTTGAACTGCTGGTACTGGCGACCCCTCTGCCTTGTGGTGGCTGACAGCAGATTTAGGACGTCAGAAATGGAAGAAAATAAGAGAAATAGGCATGGTAATGAGTTTCCTGATTCAGACTCATCACTTCATTTCACGGCCCTAGCCATCTGCAAAATCAAAGCTCTCGAATAGTACTACAAGTTAGTGGTGATGAATTTTTTATTCTATGCACGGTTGCATACGAAATGAGAGAGAAAGCTTTGGTCAATAATGACTTGTGAGTGAACAGTACCTCCAATCAGAATTACATCGATTCCAACACGTTCATAGGATCGTTTAGAGTCAGTATATGCCCTCGAAATCTCAATTTGACCAGGACTTGAAGCGCTCGTGAAACCATGTAAGTAATATATATATATATATATATGATTGAAGTGCTTAGGATAAGATGAGGATAGTTAAGAGATATTATTGAGAATAAAGTTCGAGATTACGTATGGTTAGGATAATCGACCACCACATGTAAGGATCTTTATTATGGATATGATATAAAATGAGATATGAAATAAACTTAATGTTTATGTGTATGTATGAATGTATGAAAGTGTATGAATCAATAATAATATGTATACGTGTATGTAAATGTATGAGTATGTATAAGTATATGTATAAGCATATGAATAAGTATATTAACATGTATTCCTATATGCATATGATGTTAAGATATGTATAGGTTGGGTATACAAAATTTATAAATGGAACAAATCATGATTTCTGAATTAGTATAAGCTAAGCTCTTTTGAATAGGTAAAGTACGTGTGCGAAGAGATGTGTTTATGAATGGATGTTTTAACTGGTAATTTTTTGTACATGGATGTTTCTGATAAGAATTTTGGAAATTGAGTGTATTTGATTGATAAGTAAAAGACATGAAGATTGTTAAAGGCTATGGTATTTGAATACAAAGTAATATGTATATTCATATGTTTGGTGTATATATGTATGTGCATGACTATTTTGATTTTAAAGTATCGTGTGATGACTTTGAGTTACATAATATATGTGCATGCATGTACGCTTATTAGTTGATGATTTTATGATGTAGGAGTCGAGCTGGTTAGGAATCTGTTCGGATGAAATTCATCTCATACTTATTCTAAAATAGGTAATGAGTCTCGTACAAGCATTGTATGTGTAAGCCAGCCATATGTTTGAATTATTTTACGATGTGTTCTCTGATGTACTAATTTTTATATGTGCTTCGTTATCGATTGTACGATGACTATATGTATGTCTGAGTGTATGTATGTGTAAGATAGAATTCATAAGATGTATGGACATTGTATGGTTATGTGAAATGAATGAATGATTTGAAAACTGATGTGAATATCAGATGTTATAAAACATGTTGTATCGTTATAGATGTATATGTGTAAGAACTCTTCAGAAACCAGATTTTAGAAACAGTTTTCAGAAAGTAGATTTTAGAAAGACAAGATTTATAAGAGAGATTTCAGACAAAATTTTCAGAAAAGAGTTTTCCTATAAAGTTATTTCTGAAACTTTGGTTTTAGAACCAAATACTTTTATATCAGTTTTTCAGTTTTGCGTCCACTTATTTAGATCGTTGATGAGTGGTAAATCTATCACTAATTCCCACTCATTTAACCTAATATTTTGTATAGTTTCTTGATTTTTTTGAATATTTTGATGTGTTTTGTGTTAAACTGTAGATAAATAAAGTTTCAAGACATTCTGGAGGTGATTTAGAGCCAAAACAATGAAAATTGGACAAAAGGGCATTTTGGTAATTTTTAGCATCGCGACGCGCAAATCTTTGGTTCGCGACACCTAACGTGCGCCGGGTCATGCTAACGTGTGCCGGGTCCAAGTGTCAGAATCTGAAAAGTTGACTTTGCTAACGTGCGTCGTGCCATGTGTCACCATCACAGCCGATATGCTAACATGCGCCGTGCCACGTGTCATCATCCTATGGTGCCGACAATCGCCATCACCATATGTCACTCCACGTGTCAGCCACGTCATTGTCCACATCACCTATTGACCAAGTCAAAGTGCCACATCATTGCCATGTCATCATCAACCAATCACAACGTGCCACGTGTGACAATCCTACGGTGCCGACAATCACTATCGCCACGTGTCGCCATGTCAGCGCCACATCATCGCCACATCATCGCCACGTCAGCATAATTATTGACCTTATCATGAACAGTGCCATGTCATCAGGATAAAAATCTCAGCGGATAAACCAGAAGTCGACACGTGTCGCGTCGCGACGCCAAAGGTTCTGGCTTCGCGACGTTGGAAGCTCACCGAGGCCTATAAATTCAGCTCAGATTTCTGATTTCAGATGTACCTTTCTCTCTGAATTCTCTAATGTAAATAGATAGTTTTCTATATAGTTTCTTTTAATTTCAGTTTTGTAATTAATTTTATTTACGTTCTGTAATAGTAATTATTTCTTTTTGTAATACAGTTTTACTATTCAACCATGAGGAGGTAACTTCCCCCTGCTAGGGTGAAAGATAATTCTTTTACTATTGCTATTTAGAATAATCTCTCGTAATTATAATATATTCACTATTTAAAATCTGACTTAATGAGGATACCGCTATATTGGCCGGTTGGTAATTTATTTTAATCTGGTTAAACCTGACTAAGTAAGGATACCGCCAGATTGGTCGGTTGGTAATTAAATTCCCTTACCGCCTATATGTCAGGTTTATTTTGGTTCCGCCTTTATGGCTGGTTAGACTTAATTTGACTTAATCAGGTTACCGCCTATATGGCTGGTTGGTAATGCTATCACAACTTTATATATTATATTATGAGAGATATCTAAATAGTAAATAGTAAAAGTAATTCCTTTTACCTTAGCGTTTTATTTTATTGTAATTTTACTTTTCAGTATTTACTTTACTGTATTTTCTTTTCAGCATTTTTACTTTATGTCTTTTACTTTTAAGTTTTTATTAGCCCTAGTTATGTGTCATAACTAAGTTACTTATCTAGGGTTGTGATGAATTACAATATCACCGGTTTATAAGGGGTTAGATAAAGGTTTATTTATTGATTTTTAATCTTAATGCTTTTTATTAATTAGCCATTAATAAAATTGATTAGGTAAACTTCAAATGAACTTGGAAAAGAGATTTTAGGTTTAAGACCTTAGACTCAATAGCCCACGATCTTCCTTGAGGATAGATAACCCTTTAATAGATTTCCTTACAGGATAGGAATATACCTGTCGGGTGGGGGTAGCCATAATTGGAGCTTAATCTTAATGAATCCAGATAATTTGGTTGACATAGACATATGGTTCAATTGGGTTATACTGGGTATTTGTAATTGACCATCGGAAGAGGCTTTTACATAATTTATTGTTCCAGGTTAATAAATCAATATATTACCCAACTATAAGATAACCACTTCATCTTAAAATAATATTGGAAGAATTCACAGCCCTGGATAGTTTTATAAAATTGAATTTTCATCAATCTACTTTCACGTAATTTTTATTCACTTGTTTTTAAGTTAATTTATAAGTCACCATTCCAAATCAAAACAATCAATCCATTAGATACCAGTAATCATTTGGCCTCATAAAAATTAATAGGTTACGTATTAAGTCCTCGTGGGATCGATACTTTTTATACTACTTGAACGATACATGCGCTTGCGTTATACGTGTGTGTAAGCACCGGTCAAGTTTTTAGCACCGTTGCCGGGGACTTAGTTATCTTTTACTATTAGTTTAAGGGTTAGATTCATTTACTTGTATCTAATTTTCTTTTTACTTATTGTTTTGTTTTCACTTGTTTCAGGTTCTCAAATACTTCATGAGACGATCCAAAAGCTTTGAAATCCGTCCGCTTGACCCTGAGATTGAAAGAACCATCAGACAGTTAAGAAGGGAAATGCGAGAAGGCCAAGAAGCAATTGTTAACATGGAACCTAAACCTTTGGAGGTTGCACTACCAATTTCTATTCGAGACAGAACCATTTCGGTGGTAGATGGCCTCATTTCTTGTATTGTACTTCCTCCCTTACCAGCAAATGCGGGTGACATAAAAACTTGCATTCAGATGATTCAACAATCTTTTCAGTTTGGAGGAAATGCAACTGAAGATCCTAATGCTCACATCAGCAACTTCCTGGAAGTTTGCGACGCTTTCAATTACAATCGAGCATCAGAAGAAGTAATGAGACTGCGTGTTCCTTGAAAGACAGAGTAAAAGCTTGGCTAACGTGGAACACTCTAGCCACCAAATTCCTTGCAAAGTACTTTCCACCAGCCAGAACATCAAAACTGAGGAATGACATCACATCTTTTGTACAACAAGATTCGGAATCCCTTTACGAAGCTTGGGAAAGGTACAAAGATTTGTTTCGGAAATATCCTCACAATGAGATTCCTAAATGACTTCAAGTCCAAACTTTCTATAATGGATTTTCTGGACTGATGAGAACCATAATTGATGCTGCTGCTGGAGGAGCGTTGATGGCAAAAGGAGAAGATCAAGCCTGGGACCTAATCGAAGAGATGGCCAACAATAATTCTTTTTGGCCAACATAAAGGAGCATGATCCAAAGAATGGCATGAATTTATGAAGTTGGAGCCAACACAGCACTGAATGCCAAGCTAGATGTGATTTGCAAAAATCTGAAAACTCTTAACATGAAGGTTAATGGTGGATCCATAAGTTCACCATATGGAGGAGCACCATAACCATTTCAGCAAGAAAAGATGGTGAACTATGTCAATAATTTCAACAGACAGAAGAACAATCCATATTCCAACACCAACAACCCAAGGTGGAGGAATCACCCCAACTTTTCATGGAGCAACAATTCAGGACAAAAGAACTATCCACCACATGGATTCCAACAACAGAACAAAGGCCAGGAGCATGAAAAAGAACCAATAATGGCAGAAGTGCTGGCTCAGTTAAAAAGATATGAAGGTATGTTTCAAAGCCAATCAGCTTCTATCAAAGCACTGGAGAATCAAATTGGACAACTGGCCAATGCTTAGAGTTACAAACCGCCAGGAAATCTTCCCAACAACACAAGGCCGAATATAAGGAACCGAGGAAATGAGCAATGTCAAGCCATTACCTTGAAAAGTGGTACTGAAATCAACAAAGATGTTGGAATCAAGGCAACAATCGAGGAAGTTCCTAAAGATGCAGTTCCACAGATGGAGGAAAAAGAAGCAAAGGAAAAAGAAAAATAACAGATCACTCCACCTCCACATTTCCACAGCGTCTTCAGAAAAATAAACTAGATAAACAGTTTGATCGATTCCTGGAGGTGTTCAAAAAGCTGCACATCAACATCCCATTCGCAGAAACCTTGGAAGAAATGCCCAGTTATGTCAAATTCATGAAATACATTCTTTCACGGAAACAGAGATAGGTAGATTACGAGATAGTAGCATTGACGGAAGAATACAACGCAATCATTCAGAGGAAACTTCCCCCGAAGTCAAAAGATCCTGGCAGTTTCACAGTCCCTTGTACAATAGGAGAACATAACTATGGTAAGGCTTTGTGTGATTTAGGTGCGAGTGTTAACTTAATGCCTTTTTCTATTTTCAGGAAACTGCAGATCGAAGAAACAATGCCCACCTCAGCCTCTCTACAACTAGCTGATAGAACGCTCGTATTTCTGAGAGGTGTAGTTGAAGATGTGCTGGTCAAAGTTGACAAATTCATTTTCCCAGCAGATTTTATTGTCTTCGATATGGAGGAAGATGCAGATGTGCCGATAATCCTCGAGAGACCATTTTTGGCTACAGGTCGAACCATCATTGATGTAACAAAAGGAGAACTAACCATGAGGGTACAAGACCAAGAAGTAACATTCAATATTTTCAAGGCCATGAATTTCCCAAATGATGAAAAGAATGAGGAATGTTTCAGACTTGATGTGATACACAGTACCATCCAGACCTCTAATGCAGTGCAAAATTCTACTAAAAAATTTAAGGCATGTCAATTCCCTGTGGAGACTGAAGATAAGGCTTCTTGTGCACTGAAAAAGCCAAGTCTTGCCCTACAAGCAACAAAAGAGAAACAGTCCCACCAACTCAACGAATTGGAGGAATTTCAAATTCAGCATTTTGAGAATTCCAAATTGTACAAAGAAAAGACCAAGAAGAAATATGATGAGAAGTTAGTGTGTATACAACTGGAACTCGGACAAAAGGTACTGTTAAACAAATCAAGGATAAAATTCTTATCATGGAAGCCAAAATCACAATGGTCAGGTCCATTCTTGATCACTAAGGTTTTACTAGACAAAGCTTTTGAGATACATGATCCCGACTCCAATAAAACATTCAAGGTTAAAAACAAGCATGTCAAACACTACTGGGGAGAATCATTTGAGCGACAAAAAGAAATTGTCATACTTTCAGATCCAGCCTGATGTTCGGGAACTCACGTCTGGCTGAAGACGTTAAATTTAGCGCTAGCAGGGAGGTAACCCATGCAATTTGTTGTAATTTCTATTTTCATATTTTTTGTATACATGTTGTAGAGTTTTTATTTTTGTGTGTTATTTTTGTAGGGAAAAGCACAAACGAAACATTTAAGGAGGAATAGTGTTTGGCAATCACAAAAGATGAGATTTAAGTCATTAGTGATGGCTGAGTAAAGAATGGATTCCTGAGACGCATACTAATGGATTTATATTCCAAACAAGTGGCGTATTGCGTACATAATTCCGTTGCCTTAATAATTGCTTTGATTTACTTTTCTTTTTTTATTTTCTTTTATTTTCGCCGACAAGATCTATACTTTTTGACTTTCATGATTTATTTTAACGTTCATTGTCATTTGACAGGTACTAGTGCTATTATTACTCACCCTTTTCAGGATCTATAAATTCAGCTCGTCATTCTTCTCTTCTACACATCAAGATAAAAATTCAGCTAAGAGAAAAATGGAAACCACTTCCAAGCGACAAGTTACTCATATCTTTGTGATTTGTGGATCTAACTCTGGGACAAAACCAGAATTTATGAAGGCCGTAAAGGAATTGTGGAGAGTTATTGCTGAACGAAACATGCACTTAGTATATGGCGGTGGCAATCTTGGATTAATGGGATGTGTTTCAAAACCGTACAAGAAGGTGGCAGCCATGTTTTGCGAATCATTCCAAAACCATTAACAGAGACAAACCTCATCGGAGACTCAAACAGAGTGGAATATATTGTCCCAAACATGTCTGAACAACTCATTGAAATGGTCAATCACGCTGACGCCTTCATTGCTTTACCAGGCGGGCTTGACATGTTGGAAGAAATATTCACTGTGGCATTATGGGCAAATATGAACATCCACCAGAAACCCATTGGATTATTTAACGTGGATGGATTTTTCGATTTTCTTTTTATCTTTCTTGCAGATGCTAACAAACTTGGGCTTATCTCAAAACCTGTAAAAGACATATTCCTAACAACGAGAAATGCCGATGAATTAATCAACCAACTCTTAGCCTATGAACCAAAAATAGACCCTATTGTTTCCAAGTTGAACTAGTCTGATAGCGATCGTGGAAAGAGGCGTAGATTGGATTTAGATCTTAATCAGTAATTTTATAAAACATCAATTGTCAAATTCGCTTTAACTAGGTACTATCTTCTAAACTCTTCTTCTACTTTTAAAACATTGGGGACAATGTCGCATTTAGGTTTGGGGGAGGGGAATAGTTAAATTGTATCTTGTTTTCTTATTTTATTTTTAGTCAAAATTTTTCGAAAATTATAAAAAAATTGAATTTTTTTTCAAAAATTACAAAAATATTTTACGTTTTTGTGTTTTTATTTTGACTAAAAAGGTGAAATTAGTGAGAGATAGCTGAGTAAGGTGTTCCCACTCTTGATACATATTTCAACCCATTTTTGAAACAAGTTAATTTTTGTTTATTTCCTTTTAAATTATTTAATTTGTAAATTCTCTTTAACACTGACTAAAATGGATCTTCATATGCTCAGTTGGCAAGTATTATCAACATCCATAGTAATATACAGACATAAGTTGTAATTGAAAAGTTTATAATATTCAGTGCTCTAGTTTAATTGGAGGAAGCATCTCAAAAAGTGATGGAGTTAAAAAAAACGTCTGAGATCCTAGTTATTAAGTCTGTAAGGGTGTTTTAACACCTGGTGCCCTAAAGCCAACTGGTTTGGGAGCCACCGGCTCAAAGCTCGCTACATGGATCAAATATGTTGCCATATATATATATATATATATATATATCTGAAGTCTGAGTAATTAAGTCCGTAGGGGTGTCTTAACACCTGGTGCCCTAAAGCCAACTGGTTTGGGAGCCACCGACCCAAAGCTCGCTACATAGACGAAAGATATTGTAAATAAATAAATAAAAAAAATCTGAAAAATTATTCCATTGCTACAAAAAATGTGTGAATTTTGATAAAACTTTAGGACAAAAATATTACTCTCTTATCAACTACACTTGTGACTATTGTGGCAAAAATGATTTGATTAATACTTTGTTGACTGTGTATATGGAAAATGGTAAATATAATCGGAGAATTTACATATTCGGTAATTTAGAAAGAAACAAAACAACTAGTAAGTTGGAGTAGAAGTTTCACTTGATTAGTCACTAACTTCTTTATCCTCTTTCCTCTTGTCTTTTTGCTTTTGTGTGCACAAGTTTCACTACCTTTTTACTTTTGTAAAAATATTTGTGGGTATCATTGTTGTAAGCCCTCACGAGACTACAACTCGTCCACTAGGGACACCTAGGGGTTTAAAGGCTTGTTGCATACGCTAAATGTAACTGTGATCCCTACGAAAGTGGCTTAGTTTAAATTTGTTTATGTTATTTTATTTTGAGTTTTGCTCGAGGACTAGCAAAATGTTAGGTTTGGGGGTTTGATGAGTGGTAAATCTATCACTATTTCCCACTCATTTAACCTAATATTTTATATAGTTTCTTGGGTTTTGTGAATATTTTGATGTGTTTTGTGTTATTTTGTAGATAAATAAAGTTTCAGGACATTTTGGAGGTGATTTGGAGCCAAAATAGTGAAAATTGGACAAAAAGGCATTTTGGTAATTTTCAGCGTCACGACGCCTAACGTGTGCCGGGTCATGCTAACGTACGCCAGATCCACGTGTCAGAATCTGAAAAGTTGACTTTACTGACGTGCGACGTGCCACGTGTCACTATCACAGCCGATATGCTAACATGAGCTGTGCCACATGTCATCATCCTACGGTGTCGACAATCGCCATCACCACGTGTCACTCCACGTGTCAGGTACGTCATTGTCCACATCACCTATTGACCAAGTGAAAATGCCACGTCATTGCCACGTCATCATCAACCAATCACAACGTGCCACGTGTCACAATCCTGCGGTGCCAACAATCACTATTACCACGTGTCGCCACGGCAGCGCCACGTCATCGCCACGTCAGCACAATTATTGACCTTATCATGAACAGTGCCACATCATCATGATAAGAATCTCAGCGGATAAACCAGAAGTCGACACGTGTCACGTCGCGATGCCAAAGGCTTTGGCGTCGCGACGCTGGAAGCTCACCGAGGCCTATAAATTCAGCTCAGATTTCTGATTTTAGATGTACTTTTCTCTCTGAATTCTCTGATGTAAATATGGAGTTTTCTACCTAGTTTCTTTTAATTTCAGTTTTGTAATTAATTTTAATTACGTTCTGTAATATTAATTTCTTTTTGTAATAGTAATAGTAATTATTTCTTTTTATTTTTATAGTTTTACTATTCAACCATGAGGAGGTAACTTCCCCCTGCTAGGGTGAAAGGTAATTCTTTTACTATTGCTATTTAGATTAATCTCCCGTAATTATAATATATTCACTATTTAAAATCTGACCTAATGAGGATACCGCTATATTGGCCGGTTGGTAATTCATTTTAATCTGGTTAAACCTGACTGAGTAAGGATACCACCAGATTGGTCGGTTGGTAATTAAATTCCCTTACCGCCTATATGTCAGGTTTATTTTGGTTCTGCCTTTATGGCTGGTTAGACTTAATTTGACTTAATCAGGTTACCGCCTATATGGCTGGTTGGTAATGCTATCACAAGTTTAAATATTATATTATGAGAGATATCTAAATAGTAAATAGTAAAAGTAATTCCTTTTACCTTAGCGTTTTATTTTATTGTAATTTTACTTTTCAGTATTTACTTTACTGCATTTTCTTTTCAGCATTTTTACTTTATGTCTTTTACTTTTAAGTTTTTATTAGCCCTAGTTATGTGTCATAACTAAGTTACTTATCTAGGGTTGTGATGAATTACAATATCACCAGTTTATAAGGGGTTAGATTATAGTTTGGGTAATATAAATATTTATTTATTGAGTCTTAATCTTAATGCTTTTTATTAACTAGCCATTAATAAAATTGATTAGGTAAACTTCAAATGAACTTGGAAAAGAGAATTTAGGTTTAAGACCTTAGACTCAATAGCCCACGATCTTCCTTGAGGATAGTTCCTTTAATAGATTTCCTTACAGGATAGGAATATACCTGTCGGGTGGGGGTAGCCATAATTGGAGCTTAATCTTAATGAATCCAGATAATTTGGTTGACATAGACATATGGTTCAATTGGGTTATACTGGGTATTTGTAATTGACCATCGGAAGAGGCTTTTACATAATTTATTGTTCCAGGTTAATAAATCAATATATTACCCAACTATAAGATAACCACTTCATCTTAAAATAATATTGGAAGAATTCACAGCCCTGGATAGTTTTATAAAATTGAATTTTCATAAATCTACTTTCACGTAATTTTTATTTACCTGTTTTTAAGTTAATTTATAAGTCACCATTCCAAATCAAAACAATCAATCCATTAGATACCAGTAATCATTTGGCCTCATAAAAATTAATAGGTTAGGTATTAAGTCCTCATGGGATCGATAATTTTTATACTACTTGAACGATACGTGCGCTTGCGTTATACGCGTGTGTAAGCACCAGTCAATCGTACAACGATCTAACCCCCTCACTCCCTATTTTATGTGCTTGCAAGTATTATCAGAGGACAAACTCAGGAAGACGGATACTGTTGCAGTCACTATGGTTTGGAGTCCATCAGTCCAAGTCAGAAAAGTGAGAGTCCAATCCAAGTCAAATAAAGTCATGTATTATTTTTTGATTATATGATGGTCAATGTAAAAACATGTGTCATTATGATTACAGTTACTGATGTTGAGTCTGCATGTGTAAAGTTGTACAACTTGGGCCTCGGTACCATACATGTTATATATAATTGGAGAATAAGTATTAATGATTATTTATGGTTAGAGAATCAGAGACTTATGAGGTTATGGTATATCTCCTGCCGATAGCATCTCCTGAATTGGGGATGTTACAAAATCTTAGCCCGTAAAAATTTGTAGACCATGGTTATAAGTTATTAACTCAGCGAAGTCAAGTGTTCATGCTTTGCATATTTTATTTATTGATCAGAAGCATATCTCATAACTTATGTTCTAATAAAGTTTATCTATTATAGATTATCGGCAGGAACCATAACTTTCTTCGACACTGTGAAGTAATGCCAGTCAGTTTCCAAATCTATGAGTGGATATTTTATTTTTATAATTTTTTATTATGTTTATAAAGTTATATGGATTTAATTGTATTTAAATTATACTTTGAGATGAGACCAAGTTGCCAAAATGATTTCATGAGTTAAAAATATTTGTAGACAAGTTGAGAAATATTATCATGTTTTTGATATTTTGAGATGATTTCTTTTATGAATTTTTGTAGATTGAGGGGAAAAAACCAATTTCAGACTTTTTGAAATTGACGGATTATAGAATTGATGGATTATGGAATTGACGAATACATCAGACATGTGTACATATAGTTTCAAGACTATGAAGACAGTATTATATGACGTCTTTAGATCATAGTTTCAGGGCTAGGATGACATCATTGCTTAGCAATTCTGTCTCTAATTTTGTGACTTGGAGGACAGCGATACGTAACGTCCTAAGGCACTAGTTAGGCGTGTGGCGGGACAGCGATACATAACTCCCCCATACATCAGTTGTTTTTTAGATGAGATTTTCAGAAATGATAGTTTTATGAAAGAATTTCAGAAAGAATTAGTTTTATGAGAGATCTCAAAGTTTTACAGAAAGAAAGAAGTTCCTAGAGATGATTTGCAGAAATAGATTTGTTTCTAGACAAAAAATAAATCAGAAAAGATTAGTTTTCTTGTAAAATAACATGATTTCAGTTTCCAAAAATAAATATTTCATAAAGAATTTTAGTTCCCATTTTAAATTATCCTCTCATTAGGTCGTTCAAACGATGTACCCCCCTCACTCTCAAGTGTTTTCTATTTTGTAGGTCTATTTAGAGGACAAACTCAAGAGGATGGATACTGATGGCAGTCACTAGGGCTAATGGGTCAACTCATCAGTCAAGTCTGAAGTATATGGTTCTGTCAAGTTGTAATGATTAAATTACAAGTTATGTAAAAGTTTCATGAGAGTGTTATCTGAGTCGAAGTTACCAGAGGTTAGCATAACAAGTTCAGAGTTGTAAAGAACAAAGATTGTTTAATTAATTTAAGTCGGTCATGTAGCTCTTAGTGTAAGTGTGTGATTTATGATTGTCAAATAACAAGAAAAATAATAGAGTTCAGTTATACACTCGATTACTTAGAGGCTGGGGGTGATAAGGTAAATTGTCACATGTCGGTAGCATCTTTGAGAGGGGGATGTTACTGTTGGGGTGAATGTGGAACCTCTAGGGTCGGATCAGTGCCCCGTGCAATAAAAGTGAGTCTAACCCATGGATATCTAGCATGGGGATATTTTAAAATATTTTATATAAAACTACATTCCGTTTTGAGTCTGTCGGATAAAACGGGGACCATAACAAAGTCCTAAAACTCCGGAATAGAGAAAATGAAGTTTCAATATTATTCAGTTCTGCGCATCGAGTAGATAAAATATAGGAATCACGACGCTCCAAAGTGCGAGAGCATGCTTGAGCTGAACGTCACTGCCACATGCCTAGTTTTGATGCCGGTGTTGCGATGCTAGAAGGTCTGAGTCGCGACGCTGCCCTAGACAGTGAGCATTTTTCAAGTTCAAACCTATACTAAACACTTCCAATTTTCTCATAATACTTCAAATACACCTAAAATCCAATTTTATCATCATAACCATCATCAACACATGTTATACAACTTACATACATGTATTCTGAAAATATATATGCATTTATTTGAATCTAAACACAAACCAATTTAGAATCCCACTATGAAATATCTCGTGAATAATTCTAGTTCACCCCAAGGTGGTTAAGTGATTCTAGAATGGTAGTTATAACTCTAAGCTTTATTCTAAAGTTCCAAAATCTTATTAATATTTCCATGTCCAACATGAACATCTTTGACCTATTTACAAGCATATCGTGTTTTTACTTCCAAAGCATTCTAACACAATTCATTAGCCTTATGTAAACATTAAGCTATGTAATCTGCCATCCAATACATAATTCATCACCATATGTTTTACTAATGAAAAACTCACTAATGAAGAACATAGCTTAAGAGAGGTTCAAATTACCTAGCAAGCTTGATGCAAAGATCTAATCTCCTTCTCTTTGTTGAAATGGTTGGAGAACTTTCAAGGTTTGCAAGATTCACTCCAAGATCCAATCTTGATTCTAATGCTAGGAAACTTCACTCCAAGATCAAATCTTGATTTCTCTTAGATGAAATTTTATAGAGACCTCATAAAGTTTCTCTAAACATTTCTCTAACTTAGGCTAATATCTCCAAGAATCGCTTGTATTTTTCTTTATTAACCTTAATTAAAATCTTCCTCAAGCTTGCTATTTATAGCAAAACATTAGACAATTTTTAATTAATAAAAGTTTTAATCAACTTTTATGTAGACTTAATCTAATTTGTACAAATATATATAATTAGGCGTGACTAATCTCTATTGTCTACCACTTTGATTTGATCCAATTAAATCAAGACAAGGATTAGGAAATAGATTAGTTCAATGTTTGCCACTTTGATTTAATCCAATTAAATCAAGCCAAATACACATATAATTGCATACTTACAATTATCATAATATCCTCAAATAGTATAGATAATTATAAAATTATGACAATGTCCTTGTATAAATATTGAATTAATCCAATTAAGTCAAAGTAAATAATCAATGTTATCTAATAACACTTGATTATTTTAGTTGATAATTATCACATCGAATATTATCTTTTATTAAAATTAATCGGCTACCCAAGTGCTCAATTAGTACACCTCATATTGAGACTCTTTAAGTTCATACACATTCGGCATATAAGCCTAGCTAATATGTATGTGATTCAGCCACCTCCAAATTCGTAAAGAACACGAACGACATTTATGAACTATATAGGTCAAGGTCATCACATATATTTAACAATCCATCATTCGTAGGTTATCTGAGTTGTGCTTAGGAAACATAGAATAAACTGTCGAGTTTTTGAGAAGCATATCTCATGTCGAATTGTCCATTATTCTTCACAACTAATGTGATCCACCCTAGGTGATCGACTTTGGCCAAAGTTTTAAGAATCATGACTTACTTACATGGATACCTAAACCCCTTATGGTACACATACGAGCCAATGGATTCTATCGTGATTCACACTTGATTAATGAGTGTATTGGTCCACACCCAACAAACATCTAGAGGTCAGACCATGAAAGGTTTTTGACATACATGGCATCAAAGTGTGGATGATGTCACATAAAATCAATGTTATCCTATAGTCAAGGGATCACATATGTTACTCGACTCGAGGAGATTCCTATTGATGGTGGTGTGTACTTTAAACTATTAGGAATCACCTGTGAGTCATTCACCATTCGGTCCAACCAATACCCACATGTCTATATGACCTTCCAAAGCTCATGGTATATTGGGTTAAACCATTGGAACTCCGATTCCAATATACGACATGTGCTAGTCTTCTAGGTTATAGGAATTCGACCGTATTCCAAAACTAACGTATAACCAAAGCTATTGATATCACTTGTTGTGATTGTCTGATTACTGAAGAGTGTTTTGAGGAAAAATTGAATCTATTACTACAAGAATAGAATTACAAAGTGTTTAAACTTTACCAAAAAAAAGCTAGATGAAGAAATTGAATCTATTATTCAAAATGACAATGGAGAAATGATTGACTATTTATTTCTAGAATAGTTTACACTAGTAATACTTATCCTAACGTCGAACCACCTAGTGTCCAGTATTACTACAAGACTAGTCTAAGATCGATGTCATTCTTAGCATATTTATGCATCAATCCAATATTTATAATGACAATACCATTAATAAGGTATGAAATGAAAATATAGTTATTTTATTAATAAATAATAAAATGTACAATACATTAAGCACCAACTCCAACAATTACATAGTGTTTACCCTTAGTGGTGGGGCCATTGTGTAGAGGAGCATAAAGCAATCTTGTATTGCTGACTCCACCATGGAGGTTGAGTATTGTAGCAGCTTGTGGATTAACTAAGGAATCATCTGGCTCCGGAATTTCTTGGAAGATCTGGAAGTTGTTCCATATATAGATAAACCATTCACACTTTATTATGATAATAGTGGTGCAGTGGTGAATTCCAAGGAACAAGAAACCACAAGAGGGTAAAGCATATAGAGATAAAATATCATCTCATCAGGGAGATAGTGCAGAGAGTAGATGTTTTTGTCATGAAGATTGCATTCGCTGATAACCTGGCTGATCCGATTACAAAGACCTTGTCGGCTAAAATATTTGAAGATCACCTACAAGATTTAGGATTACAAGACATGTCCCATTTTTAATTTTTTAGTCCAATCTTAATTAGGCTTCTTCACATTAACCAAATCTTAATTCATCAATTAAACACCTATAAAATATCAAGAAGTCCAATAATTAAATAAATGCAAAAGACACTAAAATTCTAAATTAAAAAAAAAAACATAAAAAAATAAAATAAAACAATTAAGACTAAGAAGATGTGTGAAATAAATTCCCATATCAATACTTCACTGGCTTTAAACCTTAAGTAATAATATCTTTTATTTTTATTATCTTGTTCTAAAACAACCTTCAATTTTATCTTTTAATTAATTATTTATTAGTTACCCTGATGTCTTTGTTAGTTTACTTAATCCTAATATCTTCTACCAAACTCTATGTGGGATCGATACCTCAATCTATTCAAGGATAACCGCGTGTATTTTTTTAAGAGTAATCATATAGATAAATTCATAAAAAAATTGGATGCATTTTTTTAAATACCTGTATATAACTTAAATGTTTGTTAACAGTGTCGTATGTGTATGTATTGTTCAATTAACAAGTACAAAAATTATATCCCCCAATATATTAGGCCATGCGAGCCCCCTGTGTGGTCTCCATTCATACAGAGGTTTTACCTCTACTTTAACGGGATGACAATATTCATATCAGACCCCGTCTAAGCAATGGATATAGAAGACTATCATTTTACCTGCCCCTGACGTATTGGGCCCTCGCGGGCCCCATTTTTATGAGGATTTTTGTCATCCCTACACAAAACTTATTATTATTATTTTATAATTATTAATAAATAATTAATATTTAATACTTTAATAACAAAATAATAAAAATTAAAAAATTAAAAAAAATATCTAGGGAATTTTGTGTCGATATTCCATCGTTAAATTGAGCGACATATTTTTCGATAGGAATTCTATTGTTAAATTATGACGTTGATTTATGTCTCATTCTTTCACTCTTTTTTTTTCCCTTTTTTAGGCGGAGATTATTTTTTAGATTGTTTCGTTTATCTAATTCTCTTTTTTGCAATGAAATTAACTATAAATAAAGAGTGACATCCAATTTTACTCCCCCTTATCATTTTTTTATATGTAAAATCGTTTACTATGATTAAATTTACATAAAATGGACCAAGGAACAAGAAATGAAGACATTACTTCACAGAAAAGAAACATCATGTAAGTATTGATATTCAATTTTCCCCTCCATTTTATTCGTCGCTTGATTGCTTTACTTTAATTTACAACCACGAGTGTCTTCACTTTTGCCTTTATTCTTCACGTGATTGTCGTTTTATTCTTCGCTTGATAGTTTAATTGGGTTATCAGCAATCACCATATATTGGTCAGATAACTAGTAGTTTTTATTTTTTTTTTTTCATTTTTTTTAAATTTTTTTTTAACTCAAATGGTGCAGATTTTTTATATATGATGAGTGTAGGACACAGAATTTGGACGACGCTGTTCTAGGCTCGCGGCATAGTTGAGAGTACAGAATAATCCGCGGGGGAACTAAATCGGAGGAATAACATGGAGTCGCCACCCGGTGTGAACCAGGAAAATGTGATTTAAGGCCGCACTCACCCCTCGCAAGGGAAGACCTCAAACCGTTGGGTTCAGAATGGTCCCTTACTTATGTCACTTGTGATGATATGATTTGTGCAATAAATCTACTCAACATATATGCTCAAGAGTAACCTATGTCTAGTTTGTATTCATCAAAATAACTCCTAATCTAAGTTTGCATGCTTGAAAGTAAGTCTTTAAACGGCAAACACACAATACCACACAATGAGCACATTGAACCATTAAACCAAAATAAACAAATAGTAATTTAAACATAATCATAAACTAAACAAAATATCATGCCTAAAATAATGTAATCATGCTTTAAAAATAAATAACAAACTAAGCTAAATCATGCTTTAATAACAAATAAATAACCTACGAACTATAACATGCTCAAACACAAGTTTGGATGAGACGAAATACGTGTCTTTCAAGCGATACGTGGCATTGTGCCCCGAGTGCAAACCGCAATACCGTCCATTCGGATTCGGCTACGGAATTTGCGTCCGGGTTTCCATCCTATATACCACAAAAGGGAACACATATTCCGCTCATCCAACAATCACATCATGCCTCAAACAACTCTCATGCGATAATATTTTTAAAATAAACAAAATAAACGAAAGATAATAAATAAAAAGGTGCCCTCAGGTCTAACCTCTTTTGTCGTCTCACGAAAGGGCGTTACACAGCCGTTGGAAGGGTGGATGATCCGCAACTCTTTCGGTTCACTAACTCATTGTCTTTCCTCGCTGTTTTGCTGATCGGACTGCTGTTTTCACTCCGTTTCGTTGCTATTTTGCTGCTGTTTTTAGGCCACTATTTTTATCGTTTAAGGGACTGTTTTGGGTGTTTTTTTGGAGGGCTAATGGGCTGCGATTCTGGACTGTTTTAAGGATAAAACTGGGCAGTTTTGTGAGTCTAATATGCGGCTGTTCAGGGTACAAGATGCGACAGTTCAAGGTGTTTTTAGGTTCGGTTGGACTGGGCAGTAGGGGGACTTGTGTGTTCGATTTCTGGGCAGTGTAGGGTGCGACAATGGAGGCTTATTTGGTAGTGCATGATGCGACAATGAGAGGCTTTTAAGGCTTGGAAAATGCGGCTATGGAGGACTTAAGGCCTTTGGGCGTGAATGAGCTCTCAAAAACCTGGTGATTTGCATGAATGCTCTCTTGTGTATGAGCTAGGGTTGAGAAGGGTGGTGAATGCCTCTTTTTTATAGGCAAAGGAGTGGTGACTTTCCTTATTTGAATAGGAAAGAATCTCCTAATGATGGTGACATCTCCTAATTGGTATCTCATAAGGAAAAGATCTCCATAATTTAGAATAATGATTGGCTTTTGATTAGGATATGGATCTATGAGATTTCTTTTAATTAGGAAGGGATTTGACTTGATTTAAGCATGTGTTAAATGTGCATCTTCCTAATTAAAAGGGTAATGGGCGTGAATATGGCTTCATGGGCGTGGGCTTTGGTTCTTTGGGTAGGCTTGGGTGTTTAGGTTTGGTTTATGGTTTGGTAAGTGGTTTATGGGGTTTTGGGCCGAGGATAAGCTTTGAAACATAGATACAACGAGCAACCGAAGCCAAACAACTGAATTAAATCCAACAAAAATTCCATTTTCCAACTTTACCTTTCCAACGTTTGTTTCCCGCGGCTTTCACAACTAAAGAGGTAGTGTCTCCATACGAGACTCATCATCGGGACTTATATGTAAAAATATAATGCCTACAGTCGCCCCCACTTTGATGGGACTTGTGCAGTGTGTGACAATGAAAATCCTATCAAAGTACGTGCAATGCATTTTCACTTACCCGGCTCGCCAGTTGCCACTTGACTCACCATGTTGTTCTGAGTTGATTTGGTTGTGCTAACCCCGTACCTAGGGTGTCACGGTTGCGTCTCCATACCTAGAGTGTCGCAGAGTTGATGTTGTTGTGCCATTCCTGGCATGCTAACCCCTTACCTAGGGTGTCGCAGTTGTTTGAATGCCATACCTGGCGTGCTAACCCCGTACCTAGGGTGTCGCAGTTGCGTCTCCTTACCTAGAGTGCCACAGTTGTCTGAATACCGTACCTGGCGTGCTAACCCCGTACCTAAGGTGTCGCAGTTGCGTCTCTATACCTAGAGTGCCGCAGTTGTCTGGATGCCGTACCTGGCCTGCTAACCCCATACCTAGGGTGTCGCAGTTGTTTGAATGTCGTACCTGACATGCTAACCCCGTACCTAGGATATCGCAGTTGCGTCTCTATACCTAGAGTGCCATAATTGTCTGAATACCGGACCTGGCGTGCTAACCCCGTACCTAGGGTGTCACAGTTGGGTCTCCATACCTAGAGTGCCGCAGTTGTCTGGATGCCGTACCTGGCAAACTGATCTGATATCTACATACCCGGAGTGCCGTACCTGGTAAACTGATCTGATATCTCCATACCTGGAGTGCCGTACCTGGAAAACTGATCTGATATCTCCATACCCGGAGTGCCGTACCTGGAAAAACTGATCTGATATCTCTATACCTAGAGTGCCGTACCTGGAAAACTGATCTGATGTCTCCATACCTGGAGTGCCGTACCTGGCAAACTGATCTGATATCTCCATACCCGGAGTGCCGTACCTGGCAAAACTGTCTCTGATGCTAATGTGGGCCTCGCCCTTAGACTGATACTGAACTAATATGGGCCTCGCCCCCAGAATGCCATACCTGGCAGAACTAATACTGATCTAATATGGGCCTCGCCCCCAGAGTGCCATACACGGCAAAACTACTATTGAACTAACGTGGGCCTCACCCCCAGAGTGCCATACCCAGCAGAACTGCTACTGATACCGATGTTCCATTTCAACATATTACATTGCCTCTCGCATGATAATCTTGATAGCTAGACATATTTTCGTCCTCAACGAATGCTTCACGTCAAAACCAAATAATCTTCAAAGTACTCGATACGCTCAACTCCGATCGTATGAATAGGTGATTTGAACTAGACTCCTAGTGTGTGTGTGCGAAGGCTCTTTCGCAGCTTATTCCTTAAGTAAGCTAATTTGATGATTTCGTCTCGAAGAATCGGATTGGTGGGTCTAACCAACCTGGATATCTCGATCACGTTCTGTGATTACTTCAGCATACTCAACATGATATGGTCTTCTTTATTTTTCTCTTGTCTCTTTCTTTTCATTCTTTTTTCTTTCTCTTTTCTTTTCTTTTCTTGACACACCTACCCTTTAAGGTAGTATTTCTCATTATGGTGGTCCTAATACTCACCCATGGGTAGCTTCACGCTTATCAATTATAGGGGGCCTATTTTTCTTTTTCTTTTTATCACAAAGACTCTTCTTTTGTTTCTGACCATATCATGTATCGTAGCATAAGCAAACCGGGGTGGACATCCAGGCAAACGGTCATTCACCGATCCACCATCTCTTCAACTAGTCATCTCGTTAACCACTTAGGCTTCTACTATTGAGATTCCATAATCAAGTGCTCGTTGAGTCTATCTGAGATCAATCTATTCAGAGTACCGACGGAGAACACGTCTCACACTTATCGTTTCTAAGGCTTTTCCCTACAGTAAACAATGTCATCACCAGACATATGCTTAACTATCAAAGACTTCTCTCTCTCTCTCTCTTTTTTTCACTCACTCATTCCATAGAAATCATTTTCTCTACTGCTGATAATGGGGGCTTTTTCCTCTGAGATCCATACCCGGAACTCATACTGACTGGGCCTCAACCCTGGGATTCCTTCCCGAAACTAACACTAACATGGGCCTCAACCCTGGGATTACCACCCAAATCTGATACTAATATGGGCCTCGACCCTGGGACTCATCCCCAAAACTGATTCTGTACTGTTGCTGTTTCCGATTGGCTTGTCTTTGCCGTTTTTTCTTTTTCTTCTTCGAAACCTGTGAACACAAAACAAAACAAACACAAAAAGGATGCAAAATACGTTACGTGTATGCATGCATGCATGAATGTTCCTATCCCGTCGGGTTAGGTCTCAGGCAAAGTACAACTTTAATCTGTCTATATTGATCGGCTCGGTGAACTCATTCCCTTCCAAGTCTGACAGTCTCACTGCCCCAATTTGTCATTACTTTCTGGACAATGTAAGGTCCTTCCCAGTTTGGTCTGAACTTTCCTCTCGGGTCTGTTGTCGACGGCTTCGACTGCTTAAGCACCAAATCACCCTTTATGATCTTGGTAGGATGCACCTTCTTATTGAACGCTCGAGCCAACCTCTTCTGGTATATCTGCATGTGATGTAAGGACTTCATCCTCTTCTCATCCATCAATGCTAATTGTTCAAACCTCTGCGAGGCCCATTCTTGTTCAGGCAACTCTGCTTCTGCTAATACCCACATGGATTGTATCTTAATTTCCACCAACAATACTCATTCCATTATGTAGACCAAAGAGTAAGGTGTGACTCCTGTTACCGTTCTCACATATGTTCTGTACCCCCACAGGGCATACGATAGCTTATCAGCCCAGTCTTTATAATTCTCTATCATCTTTGCCAAAATCGTCTTTATCGTCTTGTTGGCTGCCTCCACTGCCCCATTAGCCTGTGGCATGTAAGGTGATGATTTGTGATGGCCTATTCCATACTTCTGTAGCATCGCCTTTGTCTCTCACTGAAATTGGACTCCGTTGTCTGTGACTACATGGTGCGGCACACCATACCGACAAATGAGATTTCGAGCTATGAACTTCGCCATCTGCTTTGCTGTAATATTGCGGAATGATTCGGCTTCTACCCATTTCGAGAAATAATCTACTGCCACTACTATAAATCGATGTCCATTCGATGCATTTGGTCGAATCTCTCCAATCATATCAATTCCCCATGCTGAGAAGGGCTATGGCTCTGACAATCTATGCAACTCTATGTGTGGCAAATGATTCAAATTGCCGTGCGCTTGGCAATTTTGGTAGTGCTTCACCAACTTCGCGCAATCAGCTTCCATGGTCGACCAGTAGAAACCTTGCCTCACAATCTTACGAGACAAATTCAACCCGTTCATGTGTGGCCCACATACACCCGCATGTACTTCTTCCATTATCTTATGAGCTTCTTCTCTTCTCAAACACTTCAGCTGAATACCATTTGCCTGCCTCTTATAGAGTTCTCCCTTCAGACTCACATACTGAGAAGCTAACTTCTGAATGGCTATTCGGTCCTTTCTGCTTGCTTCCTCTGGGAGTTCCCCGCGTTCCAGATACCTCTGAATATTATGATACCAAGGTTTCCCATCATCGACCTCTACTCCCAATATTCTCTCTATCTCATAGACTGGTCTACTCGCTGTGGTCAACACCAGTGGTCTCATTACCAATTTCTCCGGATTTTCCCAAGTTTCGGCTAATGTAGCCAATGCGTCTACCATCTGATTCTCTTCTCGCGGAAAGTGTTGAAATTTGCAGTCGGGGATAGCTTGTGCTAGATTTCTGAGGTGGAACATGTAAGGTTTCAACCGTTCTTCCTTTAGCTCCCATTCTCCTTGCATCTGTCGGATTACCAACATCGAGTCTCCGTAAACTTCAACATTCTCAGCTCTTAAGGCTATCATTGCGGTCAACCCAAATGCACATGCTTCATACTCAGCCATGTTGTTAGTCACTCCGAACGTCAACCTTTTCACCATAGGTAAGGTTTCTCCATTGGGGGTTACTATTACGATCCTAATTCCGTCTCATTTGTACTTCACTGCTCCGTCGAAATACATTTTCCATCCTTGGACTACTATAGCTTGGATTTCCTCATCAGAGAATTCAAACTTGTACTGATCCCCTTCAATGGGTTACAACGCCAGAAACTCCGCTACGGCTCGCCCTTTGATCACCTTGGAAGTGAGGTACTCGATATCAAATTCTGTCAGTAACACCAACCATCTGCCCAACTTCCCAACTAGCGAAGGCACTGAATGCAGATACTTCAAAGGATTCTCCTTTGCTACCACTTGGATCTTGTAGGATTGGAAGTAATGGCGTAATTTTCTGGACGCCCACACTACTGCCAAACAGATCTTCTCCACTTCTTGATAGCGGGCTTCGTACGGAAGCAGCTTCTTACTGAGGTAGTAGATTGCATATACTCTACCCCCGTCTCATCAACTTGTACCATCAACGCCCACGGTGCTTCGGGTTCAATAGGAAAATAATGTACCAAGGGTCTACCCTGCCTCGGAGGTTTCAAAACATGAGGTTTCACCAAATACTCTCTGATTTTGTCAAAGGCTTTCTGACACTGTTCATTCCACTTCACCGGCTGGTCTTTTCTCAACAACTTGAAGATAGGTTCACAAACTGACGTCAACTTGGCGATGAACCAAATGATGTACTGGATTTTCCCAAGGAATGCTCTGACTTCTTTCTCTGTCTTCGATGCTGGAATCTCAGTAATTGCCTTGATTTTCTCAGGATCTACTTCTATACCGCTCGTTTCTACTGTATGGCCAAGCAACTTCCCTGATGTTACTCTGAACACACATTTCTTGGGATTCAGTCGCAGGTTGTACTTTTCGACTCGTTCAAGGAACTTCTCCAAGGCTTCTATATGCCCGATTCTTGTCTCTGACTTCACCATCATGTCATCCACGTATACTTCAATCTCTTTATGCATTAAGTCATGAAACAAGGTGGTGGCCATCCGCTGGTAAGTGGCCCCTGCATTCTTAAGCCCAAACGACATCACTTTGTAGCAATAGGTTCCCCATTTTGTGACAAAGGTAGTCTTATGCTTGTCTTCTTTAGCCATAAGCACTTGGTTGTATCCCGAAAACCCATCCGCGAATGAGTACATGACTGATAAAGCTACACTATCTACAAGCACGTCTATATGCGGCAAAGGAAAATCATCCTTTGGGCACGCCTTGTTGAGGTCTCTGTAATCCACACACATTCTGACCTTGCCATCATTCTTCGGTACAGGTACGATGTTAGCCAACCACTCGTGGTATTTTACCACTTCAAGGAATCCTACATCTATTTGCTTCTTAACCTCTTCTCTGACATTCTCGGCCCACTCGGGTCTCATCATTCGGAGCTTTTGTTTCACCAGTTTCATATTCGGATAAGTTGGTATTGCATGTTGGGCTATACTTCTATCTACCACAGGCATGTCCTCATAAGACCAAGCAAACACTTTGGCATATTTTACCAACACTTCTTCTAAATTCTTCCGCTCTTCGGCGGTAACTTCACTCGCAATAAGAATTTCCTTGGGGCTCTCAGGTGTTCCAAGGTTGAATGCATTTGTTTTAGTGGAGTTGATATCAAATATGCTCATTTCGTGCAAGTTAAAGGGAAAAGACTCATGCAAGTAAGCAAAATGATTGTCTTTATTGCTAACAAATACGGGAGTACACTCAAATAAATCAGGAAGATAAATATCATCATCATCTATGGATATTTCTTCCTCCACAGCAGGGTTCTTCTCAGGCCCCTTATCTTCTTCAAGAATCAGGCTCTCCAGCTTAATCAGTTCTTCTTCCCATTTCTCTTCTTCCTTCTTCGCAACTCCTTCCACCAGCAGCTTCTCACCCAGTACATCCTGAAAGATTTCAAATCTGGGCACTACAATCCCATTGACTTCCATTGGTTCGGGTTCTCCTTGATACCCTGAAGCCTTCACAAAGCTCTCCATCAACTTCAGCCCTTTCTTCTTAGCCTTAGGCTTATCTTCATCAGATCGGTATCCCAAACCCCTTCGGGTATTATGTCCCTTGAAATCTGGCAATGTTGAGCCGTGACTTGGCTCAAACTTCATTTTCTCCATGATCTTCGCTACCTTGGGATCCACCCATTCCTCAAAAGTTGCCGACACTTGGAACCTCGTGAAAGGTTGTATTTCCAAAATAGCTACGGTATTGTCCACCTCAGCTCGGATAGTGACAATTTTTCCTCCATACGAGAACTTAATCATCTGATGCAAAGTGGAGGGCACGCCCCCGAGCTTGTGAAACCAAGGCCTTCCCAATAACAAGGTAAATGTGGCCGGGATGTCCAGCACTGTAAACTCAACTTCATCCTCAACCGGACCAACCTTGACCACTGCGGCAAAAGTACCCTCGACTCCTCGTTTGCTATCATCATAGGCTTTAATAGTCATATTAGAAGGACTAAGCTCTGTCGGCTTTATACCCAGCCTTGCCAAAATCCTCAACGGGCACACATTGATGGATGAGCCATCATCCACCATTACGCATGTGTCCTTTTGCACCTCATTTCAGCTCGAATGAACGAAGGCCTATTGTGGTTTCTCCCCTCAGCCGGGAGTTCTTCATCAGAAAAGGTTATTTGTAGAGCCTCTTTCTGCACCGACCCAACAAACAACGCATGATTAGCATCTTTCGGCACCACTATTTCGCTCAAGGCCTCCACCATAGCCCGCATGTGTTCTCCAGATGCATACAACAACTCCCAAATACTCAAATGTGCTCGGGTCTTCTTCAGTTGCCACATCACTACATCTCCCTCAGCTTTCTCAGTACTCTCGGCCACTTCTTGACCTTCTTCCAACACTTTTTTCCCATTTTCGGCAGTATCATTGTAAAAGCGCCCACTTCGAGTCATTCCCTTCACCTCTTCCTCGTCACTACTGGAGAATTCTTCCCAAAAATTCTTTTTCTGATCTGTCTCATTCTCGCTATTACTGTCCCAAATACCCAGGCAAAAGTCTTGGTGGTCGAAGGTTCGGAGGACAAGGTCTTCTGGTAGGCCAGAGTTGATCATATAAGTAGGTGGGGGAACAGAGTGATAGTTGGGCAAGGGGTTGCGGTGAGTGTTTGGTTTTTCTTTTTCTGGGTCAGGAATTTTTCGGGAGTCTATCAGGTCTTGGATTTCGTGGCGAAGACGGGCACAGTTATCGGTCTCATGGCCAAGATTTTGGTGGAAGTGACAATAACGGTTCATGTTTAGGTTTGGTGGGGGAGGATTCGGGAGTGGTTTAGGTTCCAAGGGTTTCAGCAGCCCTTGCCTTGCTAACTTCTCCAGCACCTTGGACAAGGGCCTACCCAGGTTAGAAAAATGCATATTCTTAATTACAGCAATCTCCGCAGTAACAGGCTTGACACCCAAAGGTCCTCTCATAGTTCTCCTGTTCAGACTGTAAAACTTTTTGTTCTCAGCCTCTTCCTCCTTGATATCCATAACAGTCTCCCTCAACTGTCAAAAATCTGTAATCATCGAAGTCATTCTCCTCAACTTGCCATAAATGGAGGGCTTAGTACCCTTGATAATCATCTTAATCTGGTCTTTCTCTGAAGGCCGAGTCTGCATCTTCAAAAGTTGACCTCTCCACCGGTCTAGATAGTCTTTAAAGCTCTCCTCCAGCTTTTGCTTAGTGTTCTCCAAATCACGGAGTGACAGATCGATCTATAGGTCGGTAACATATTGCTTCAAGAAGGCATCAGCCAACTCCCTCCAATCTTCTTTAACCTTTTTCTCAAGGCTATGATACCAAACCACATGTGCCCCCTCGAGTGACATTCTGAATATCTTCTGGACTTGGCGCTGAGATAGGCCAACTAAACTCATCACCGAGACGTATTATCGCAAATGGACCCTCGGGTCCCCATTTCTATTAAACTTGGCAATATCGGGCATCTTAAAGTGAGCTGGCAGCTGTTCCTCGAAAGTCATCGCATCATAATCCAATAAATCCTCACGTTTCCCCTTCAGTTTGCGAGTAACCGACTCCATTTGATCACGGAGCTTCTGTATCTCAACCTGAGACCCAGCTATTCTCCCAGCTACGTATTCGGCCATATCATCATCAAACATCGGAGCATCATCATTCAAACTACTCGGAGGGCCCTCGCGCCTCTCATTTTCAGATCCTCCCGCAGCGCGAGGCATAACCATATTAGACATGGCAGCAGTCAGAGCTTGTAGTTGTTCAGTCATTTTGGCGAGATTAGCTTCAATCTGGTCCATACGAGACCCCTCGTTGACGGATTCACTCATGTTCACTGATGGTCTTTTGATTAGTCTCTATTCTTCCCTAACCCAGCGGGAATCTATGGTGTCTTTTTAAGGCCGCGTGTCAGTGCATATGCGTGCAATACATGTAATAAATAAACTCGTAAACTTTATACTAATTTGCCCATTATCATTTTAAAGTATTCAATCACACCATCGCGCGGTATAAACTTGTCACAGTTGAAAAGGCCCAACATGTTTACACTTTACGATAACATGATTAAACGACTTCAAATGATAAGAGGCCCCCACATTAAACATGGAATAAGTAATTTCTACTAGTTCTTTATGACTAAGGTTCTCATGTGGGCTTACGGAAGTGCGGACAAAGGCTCTCGTTTGACGAAGGATTACCCACAACTAGGACTCCCCACTCAAGGGTTCAAGCGACCAAGTGAGCGTACCTTTTTTATACCTTACGGTACGTGCCAACGAGTTATGGTGTGTGATTGACTATCAAATGGATTTCCCATTATAGATTCCCCAGATGGAGGGTGGAGCGAGGCTCTCTTAAGTACCCAAGCCCCTTAGGCTCTTATCGCTTGGTGTTAGGAATAAACAATGAGTCCTCCAAATTAGTCCATCACAGTAAGCTACAAGTGAATGATTATCTAGGTGCCTTCACAGCTTTTTCTTATAGAAAGGTAGTGAGTGAAGGAAGACACCAAAGCATCACCTAGCCTTAAGAATGCCTTTGATTAAACCCCCTTAACCCACTAAACACGGTTAACTAAAGCATAAATCATAATCATCACAAGATATTATTTCGGGGCCAATTCTCTATCCCTAGTGGTGTCGACATACTGTAGGACACATAACTTCGACGACGCTGTTCTAGGCTCACGACCTAGTTGGGAGTATGGATTAGTCTGCGGGGGAACTAAATCGGAGGAATAACATGGAGTCGCCACCCGGTGTGAACCAGGAAAATGTGATTTAAGGCCGCACTCACCCCTCACAAGGGCAGACCTCAAACTGTTGGGTTCAGAATGGTCCCTTACTTATGTCACTTGTGATGATATGATTTGTGTAATAAACTAACCGAATCTACTAAACATATATGCTCAAGGGTAACCTATGTCTATTTTGTATTCATCAAAATAACTCATAATCTAAGTTTGCATGCTTGAAAGTAAGTCTTTAAACGGCAAACACACAATACCACACAATGAGCACATTGAACCATTAAACCAAAATAAACAAATAGCATTTTAAACATAATCATAAACTAAACTAAATATCATGCCTAAAATAATATAATCATGCTTTGAAAATAAATAACAAAATAAGCTAAATCATGCTTTAATAATAAATAAATAACCTACGAACTATAACATGCTCAAACACAAGTTTGGATGAGACGAAATACGTGTCTCTCAAGCGATACGTGGCATTGTGCCCCGAGTGCAAACCGCAATACAGTCCATCCGGATTCGGCTACAGAATTTGCGTCCGGGTTTCCATCCTATATACCACAAAAGGGAACACATATTCTGCTCATCCAACAATCACATCATGCCTCAAACAACTCTCATGCGATAATATTTTTAAAATAAACAAAATAAACGAAAGATAATAAATAAAAAGGTGCCCTCAGTTCTAACCTCTTTTGTCGTCTCACGAAAGGGCGTTACACAGCCGTTGGAAAGGTGGATGATCCGCAACTCTTTCGGTTCACTAACTCATTGTCTTTCCTCGCTGTTTTGCTGATCGGACTGCTGTTTTCACTCCGTTTCGTTGCTATTTTGCTGTTGTTTTTAGGCCACTATTTTTATCGTTTGAAGGGACTGTTTTGGGTGTTTTTTTGGAGGGCTAAGGGGCTGCGATTCTGGACTGTTTTAAGGATAAAACTGGGCAGTTTTGTGAGTCTAATATGCGGCTGTTCAGGGTACAAGATGCGACAGTTCAAGGTGTTTTTAGGTTCGGTTGGACTGGACAGTAGGGGGACTTGTGTGTTCGATTTCTGGGCAGTGTAGGGTGCGACAATGGAGGCTTATTTGGTAGTGCATGATGCGACAATGAGAGGCTTTTAAGGCTTGGAAAATGCGGCTATGGAGGACTTAAGGCCTTTGGGCGTGAATGAGCTCTCAAAAACCTGGTGATTTGCATGAATGCTCTCTTGTGTATGAGCTAGGGTTGAGAAGGGTGGTGAAGGCCTATTTTTTATAGGCAAAGGAGTGGTGACTTTCCTTATTTGAATAGGAATGAATCTCCTAATGATGGTGACATCTCCTAATTGGTATCTCATAAGGAAAAGATCTCCCTAATTTAGAATAATGATTGGCTTTTGATTAGGATATGGATCTATGAGATTTCTTTTAATTAGGAAGGGATTTGACTTGATTTAAGCATGTGTTAAATGTGCATCTTCCTAATTAAAAGGGTAATGGGCGTGAATATGGCTTCATGGGCGTGGGCTTTGGTTCTTTGGGTAGGCTTGGGTGTTTAGGTTTGGTTTATGGTTTGGTAAGTGGTTTATGGGGTTTTGGGCCGAGGATAAACTTTGAAACATAGATACAACGAGCAACCGAAGCCAAACAACTGAATTAAATCCAACAAAAATTCCATTTCCAACTTTACCTTTCCAACGTTTGTTTCCCGCGGCTTTCACAACTAAAGAGGTAGTGTCTCCATACGTGACTCATCATCGGGACTTATATGTAAAAATGATGTGCCTACAATGAGCTTAATATATTTTGTGTAGATGTTTGATATTTTATACGGACCGTCTTGAGTTGTCTTAAATTTTATAAGATCTTAGGTGAGTTCTTAAAATTATGCCCATACTTATAGGATCCATTTTATTGAAGGGATGCATTGCTTTTGAAGTGTGACTACATTATTTTGGTGGTTAATAGTCAAAATATAAAATGACCTGCATATGGATGAGTGGGCAGATCATATTTTTATTATAATTCTCTGAACACTAAAGAGTATTTTGAGAAAAATCTGAATCTATTACTATAAGAATAGAATTACTAAGTGTTTAAACTTTTAAAAAAAAAACTTCACTCTCTAAGCTTCTTCACATGAAGCTTATTATTTTTGGGATGCTTGAGCTCTCAATTTATAGTGAAACTTAAGCTCACTATTCCAACAAACTCTGTTAATGCACATAAAGCTATTTTGGTGTTTTTCACCATTTTCAAAAAGTGTTGCACCATTTTCAACAAATGTGATCCCACTCTTTGACAATGGTGGCATTGTGTATTGTAGCTAGATATCATAATTCTCCCCCTTCAGCTGCATCCGAAATAATTATTATCTAACAGCTATCCCGGCCATGTCTCTGCACAGCTCTAACTTGTCCCGAGTAACCACATTTGTTAACATGTCAGCTAAATTCTCATCTGTATGGATCTTCACTAGTCTCAGTGAATTTCGATGTGCTTCATCCGAGAATGATACATTGAATTCTTGCTCAAGTCCAGAGCACTCTGACTGTCATAATGTATCTTGTATTTGCTCTGTTTGATCCCTAATTCTTGGAGAAAATACTTTAACCACAACATTTCTTTTCACGCTTCCCCTGCTACAATGTACTCAGCTTCTATTATGGATAATGCAAAACACCTCTGCAATCTTGACTGCCATAACATAGCTCCCTCTTCCTGCAAAAGTGTAGAGAAAACATGTTGTAGATTTTCTAGCATCAAGATCTCCTGCCATATCTAAATCTGTATAGCCTTCCAAGATTGGATCAGCTCCCCTGTAGCACAGACGTAACTTCGATGTAATTTTGAGGTACTTGAGAATCTATTTGACTGTCTTTCAGTGTTTTTTCCTGGATTGGAGAGAAAATGACTCACTACACCCACTACGTGAGCAATATCTGGCCTGGAACATACCATAGCGTACATTAGGCTTCCAACTGCTGAAGAATATGACACTGGTGACATCTCCTCTATCTCTTTCTTGGATGAGGGGCACGAACTCTTACTCAATTTGAAGTGGCGTGCTAGCGGAATATTGACAAGTTTGGCATTCTGTTTATCAAATCTCCTGATTATCCATTCAATATTACTCTCTTATGAAAGCTATAACCTTTTGTTCTGTCTGTCTCGAACTATTTACATTCCCAAATCTGTTGAGCTGGTCCTAAGTCTTTCATGTCGAAAGACTTAGAGAGTTCCTTCTTAGATGGCTGATCTTCAATGCATTCTTGTCCAGTAAAAAACATTATGTCTATATATAGTAGAAAAGCAACGAACCTTCCATTCGGAAACCTTTGAATGTAGACACACTGGTCTGCTGCAGTTCTTTTATAGCCTTGACTCACCATGACCGAGTCAAACTTCTTGTACCATTACCTTGGTGCTTGCTTGAGGCTGTACAAGCTATTCTTCAGCTTACAAACATGGTTATCTTTTACTGAAACCTTGAAACATTCTGGCTACTCCATATATATTTCTTCATTTAGATCACCATGAAGAAAATTTATCTTAACATCTATCTGTTCAAGCTCTAAGATCAAATTGGCCACCAATCCTATGGTAACTCAGATTGAAGCCATTTTTACAACTGGTGAAGAAATGTCATCAAAGTGTATTCCCTTTTTCTGTAAGAATCATTTGACTACTAACCGGGCTTTGTGTTTCACCATATTTTCGATGCCATCTTTCTTCAGCTTGAACACCCATTTGTTCTTCAATGTTTTCATGCCTTGCGGGAGCTTGACTATCTCATAATATGATTCTTCTACACAGATTCCATTTCATCATGCATTGCGTGTAACCATTTTCTTTTATCTTTATGAGAGACAACTTCCTTGAAATTTTCTGGCTCCCCCTCGCCAGTAAGCAGAATATAGTCAAATCTTGAGTATCTGTTTGATGGAATCCAGCCTCGTTCAGATCTTCATACTGGAGGTTCACTGGTTTCTAGAGGTCTGTCGTCATCCAAATTTGAGGATGATCTTGTAGCATCTGATGGAGCGAGTTGCAACTCCCCCTGCTCAACACCATCTTCCCTCTCTAGTTCTGCTTCTGGCATATCATGCACCCCATCATTATCTATGGCAACTTGTGTTGGTATTGGGGTTGTGTCTGGATTTGCATCGGTTTTTTTGGCACTAGAATTAGAAGACATATTGGGCTCTTCAATGTCTTCTATAGTATGGTCTTCAAGAAACTCTACATCTCTACTTCTGATGACCTTATTTTCCTTCGGGTCCCATAATCCGTATCCAAATTTCTCGTCTCCATAGCCTATAAAGATGCATGGAGTAGTCTTTGCATCGAGCTTCTGCCTGAGCTCATTGGATAGTTGTAAAGGCTAAACGATTGAATATTCTAAGGTGAGAATATGAGAGATTCTTACCAGACCACACTTTCTCCGGAATCTCAAAATTCAATGGTACATATGGTGATCTATTGATCAGGTAACAGGCGGCACAAACAACTTCTCCCTATAATGGCTTTGGCAGCTTAGCCATAATGATCATACTTCTGACTTTCTTCATAATGGTGCGGTTCATCCTTTCAGAAACATCATTAAGCTGTGGAGTGTGTGGAACAGTCATTTCATGTCGAATACCATGGCTTCCGTAGTAGGCATCGAACTCTCTAGAAGTGTATTCGCCTCCATTATCTATGCAGAGGCACTTCAATTTCTTCCCTGTTTCATGCTCGACTATGGCATGGAATAATTTAAAATAATTCAGGACCTGATAATTTATTTTCACAAAATACACCTATACTTTTTGAGAAGGAGTCAATGAAAGTCATAAAATAGTTGTTACCACCCAATGAATTAACCTCCATGGGACCACAAACATTAGAGTGCACCAGACTCAGCAACTCTGATCTTTTCGTAGAAGAGAATTTAAAGGAGACTCTATGTTGCTTATCTAATAGACAGTTATTACAAGGATCTAGAGCACCATTATTGGAGACTGTGATTAGATCCTTCTTTGTTAATGTAGACGACTTTTTCTCACTCATGTGACCAAGTCTTTGGTGCCACAAATTTTGAGAAGCCTTTTGTTCAACTACATATATATGCAATTCGGCCACCTCCGAATTCGCGAAGAACACGAACGACCTTTCTGAACTATACAAGTCAAGGTCATCATATATGTTTAACAATCCTTCCGTCGTAGGCTATCCGAGTTGTGCTTATGAAACATAGAATATACCGTCAAGTTTCCAAGACGCACATCTCATGTCGACATGTCCACGATTCTTCATAACTGATGCGATCTACCCTAGGTGATCGACTTTGGCCAAAGATTTACATATGCTACTCGACTCGAGGAGATTCCTATTGATGGTGTTGTGTACTTCCAACTATTATGAATCACCTGTGAGTCATTCAATATTCACTCCAATGATATATTAGAAACTTATCTTTGATGCCTTTAAGATATTTTAGGATATGTTTCATGGCTGTCCAATGATCATTACCTGGATCAGATTGATATCGGCTGGTCACGCTGACGCCGAAACTGATGTCAGGTCTAGTACATAACATAACATACATTATACTTCCAATACAAGAAGCATATGGCAAGTTAGACATCCTAACTCTCTATTCCTCAGACTTAGGTGCCATTTTATTCGAAAGATGTATGCCGTATCAGAAAGGTACATTTGCTACCTTGCAGTTGGTAAAGCTGTACCTTTCTAACATCTTGTCTATGTACGTTGATTGTGACAACCCTATAAGCTTTCTGACTCGATCTCAGTAGAGCCTTATACCTAGTATATAGGAAGCTTCACCCATATCTTTCATGGAGAAGTTCTTGCAAATGTAGGCTTTCACACTTTGCATCATCCCTATTTCATTTCCTATGATAAGGATGTCATCTACATACAAGACTTGGAAAACTATCATGCTCTCACTAACTTTCTTATAAACACATAGTTCTTCATCGTTTTTTATGAATCCAGATAATTTGATTATCTCATCAAAATGACAATTCCAGCTTCGGGATGCCTGTTTAAGTCCATAAATAGACTTTTGGAGCTTACAAACCAAGTTTGAAGTCTCGCTGGATATGAAACCCTCTGGTTGTTCCATATAGATATCCTCTTCAAGGAATCCATTTAGGAAAGTGGTTTTCACATCCATCTGCCATATCTCATAGTCGTGATATGCAGCAATGGCTAAAAGAATCCTAATGGATTTTAGCATGGCTACTAGTGAAAAAGTTTCCTCATAGTCAATTCCAGGACGTTGAGTGTAACCTTTCGCTACCAGTTGGGCCTTAAAGGTTTCCACCTTTCTATCGGGCCCTCGCTTCCTTTTGTAAACCCATTTACATCCAATAGGTTTAACTTCTTCAGGAAGTTCAAATAAGTCCAGACTTGATTGGCATGCATTGAATCCATTTCGGATTTCATGGCTTCCTGCCATTTTCCCGAATCGATATCCAATATCGCTTCATTATACGTAGTCGGATCTGTTTCCTCCAAGAGGAGAACATCAAGGCTTACATCAGATGTTAAAAGTAGTCTCTCAGGAGGCCTTGATATTTTATTCGACTTACGTAGAACCTGTGTTATAGATCCTTCACTTAGTTGGATCTCTGGTTCCATCTCAGGTTTCTTAATGTTGAGATCAAACTCATCAAGTCTAATCTCTCTACAATTCTCACTTTCTCTCAAAAATTGCTTTTCAAGACAAGTTACAAAGCGAACAACAAATATATTTCGTTGTTCGGAATCATAGAATTGATATCCCATGGAATTATCAGGATATCCAATGAACCTATATTTATACCCTCTGGGTGCTAGTTTATCCCGCTGCGTAATTCTAACGTATGCAGGACAACCCCAAATCTTTAAATGCTTAAGACTTGGATTTCTATCGAACCATATCTGATAGGGGGTCGTAGAAACAGCTTTCGATGGAACCCTATTAAGTATGTAGGCAGCAGTTTGTAAAGCGTAACCCCAAAGGAAATAAGGAAGATCTGTATAGCTCATCATGGATCGCACCATATCCAATAAAGTACGATTTCTATGCTCAGACACTCCATTGTGCTGAGGTGTTCCTGGTGGGCTATATTGGGCGAGAATTCCATTCTCCCTTAAATAATTTCTGAATTCTTCACTCATGTATTCACCACCTCGATCTGATCTAAGGCATTTGATGAATTTACTGGTTTGTTTTTCTACTTCGTTTCAGAATATTTTGAACTTGTCAAATGTTTCCAACTTATGTTTCATCAGATAGAAATATCCATATTTAGACTTGTCATCTGTGAAAGTCACAAAGTATATGGAACCATCACGAGCGACATGATTTAATGGACCACACATATCACTGTGTATTAGCTCCAGTAAATCTCTAGCACGGTGTCCAACACCTTGAAATGAGGCATTTGTCATCTTTCCTTGGATACATGAATCACAAATCGGATAAGGATCTAAGGAAAGATTTTCAATCAAACCATTCTTTACCAATTTAGATAGACGTCTAACACCTATATGTCATAATTCAGTATTATTTAGTTCAGACTTTCTAATTGTATTTTTCTCTATATTAAAGATATCTCTACATGTTTCCAAAACATAATGACTGTTTGATAAAAAACATTTACATTTCAATAAATTTTTTTTATCATACAAACATAAATTTTCATATTTAATGTTTATTTTATATCCCTCTTTATCTAATATAGACAGTGATATTATTTGTCTGATAAGTGAGGGAACATAATAACATTCATGCAAATCTAATTTACATCCATTTGGGAGATCTAGAACAACAGTTCCTATGGCCTTGAAATCCAATGTATTGCCATTGCCAACTTTAAGCTGGATCTCCTTTTTATTCAGCCTTCGTTTAACCCTCATTTCCTGCAGGGAATTACAAATATGAGTGGGACTGCCAGTGTCTAACACCCATCCACTATTTGCATCTAAGGCTAATGAGATGTCAATAATTGGAAAAATATAAAGCGTAACTGAGGGTCATGTTTTAAGCTCTGGACAGTCCTTCTTCCAGTGTCCAGACTTCTTGCATTGTAGACATTGATCACGAACTACTTTCGTTTTTGCGCTTTTGCGCTTCTTGGAGTTTTTCTTTGATATCTTCTTCTTCCCCATCTTGATTTTCTTTGACTTCTCAGAAGTCTTTGAAGAGCCAGTTCCACCATGGAGATACAGTGTGGGGTTGCCTTTCTTCAAATCTTGCTCCGCTGTGCGTAGCATGTTATGAAGTTCTTCGTATGTGGCTTGCATCGAATGCATATGGAAATTCAATACAAAACTAGCATAAGAACCAGGCAAAAAAGACAGAATCAAATTACGATCTAGCCTTTCATCAAACACAATACCCTGTCGTTCAAGATATCGAATTTGGTCAATCATGTTCAAAACATGAGTGTTGACAGCTCCTCCCTCCTTGAGTTTAGCACAGAACAATTCCTTAGACCTTCGATAAAGTTCCATCTCGTGATTTACGTCGAACAACTCCTTGAGTGTTCTCATAATGCTTCAAGCATCAGGTACTTCAATGTACTGTCTCAGAAAATATGGAACCATCGATCCTAAGATGTGGGATTTCACCTTTAGGTTATCATCTTTCCATCTATCAAAAGTTTCTCACTCTTCTGGAGTGGAGTTAGGATCAATATCAACGGGAAGTGGATTGATAGTGACATAAGTTAACTTTTCATACTCCAAGACAAGGCGTATGTTCATTTCCCATTCGAAATCATTCTTGGCTCCTTTTAGCTTATTGGAATCCAAAAGTTTCATCAATGGATTAGCGGCAGCCATCTACAAGACATCATTTTTGAGTAGTAGCAGAACAATTTTCATTTCAAAAGTGATAACACTAATTGATTATGGAATTTTAAATCTATTAGTGCCTTCCCACTACTTTACGTAATTCTGTAATCTCTCTTAACGGAAAAATAAAAATTTGACTATCAAAATTTCATAGCGGGAAGTGGATCCCATAACATTTACTCCAGCCTCACACAAATGACGATATTGGCCTTTGTAAACTCATTAGGTAGACCTTCAAGGTCAATCGCTTCAAGTGACTCCTGGTTTGGTCCTGAACCGTTTCTCATCCTCACACTAATGACGATACTGGATCAAGACGTGTTTTAGGTGAATACTTGTCAATATGCACTAATGAGCTTCGTATGTACACCCTCACACTAATGACGATATTGGGTGACTACGTTAACTCATCACGCTACATCTAATGTTTTACCGGAGTGACCTAAGTTTTGAGCACTTATACCCTCACACTAATGACGATATTGAATATAAGTAGTAAGAACCCATTCATCTTCGTATTGATAAGACGAGCCATCCAATAATTCTCCAACATTATTAATACTATTATTTAAAAGTAATCACCTAATCATGGGAGATTTATGACAATCAAGTCATTAATTTTATTAGGTCAAAGTTTTAATTTAAAACATGCAATACATATCCAATAAGTCCTATGCATAATTAAATTAAAATTACTATGGCATTGATTCAAAATATGTGTTGTGTGGTTAAGCCTTTGCTCTGATACCATTCTGTTGGGGCAGTTGTGGAACCCCTAGGGTCGGATCGGTGCCCCGGGCAGTGAAAATGGGTCTAACCCATGGATATCAAGTATGGGTGTAATTTTAAATCATTTGATGAAATACTATATTCCATTACGAGTGTATAGGAAAAAATCAGGACTGAATCGGAGTACGGAAGCTCCCGAACGAAGCAAAACAAAATCAGCGCGCACAAAGGGCACCGCACGCGTGGTGTACACGCACTACAGTGAGCGCGCACTGCACGCGTGTACAGTGCGCGCTACAGTGCACACGGCACTGTAGCATGCATCCCTCTTTCTCTTTCTTTTTTTTTAATTGTTTTCAATGCTTTTAAAGTTGCAGCTCTCATTCCAGAGAGCTGCAACATTAGGGTCTATAACCCTAATAACATCCGGTCTTCCCTAAACACTTCAAAAATACCCAAAATTAATTTTTAATTTGAAAACCAACATAAACACATGTTATAGAATAAAAATTTATTTCTTCAAAATATCAAATATTTTTCCAAAAACATAAATTTATTCTAAATACGTATTTGCGTAAATTTTGAATCCAATACACAAACCATTTTAGAATCCCAATACGAAATGTCCCGTAAATAATTCTAGTCCACCTAAAGGTGGTCAATTGAATTTAGAATGGTAGCCATAGCTCTAAACTTTAATTTAAAGTTCCAAACTCTTATTAATTGTTTCATGTCCAACATGAACATTTTGACCTAATTACAAGCATGTTGTGTTTATACTTCTAAAGTATCCTAACACAATTAATTAGCCTTATTCAACATTAAGCTATGTGATCATGCATCTAGTACACAAATAAACATAGCTTTAGAGAAGATCAAACATTACCTAGTAAGCTTGATGCAAGATCCAATCTACTTCTCCTTGTTGAAATTGTTGAAGAACCTCCAAGGTGTGCAAGCTTGACTTCAAGATCCAATCTTGTTTCCAATACTTCCAAGCTTCACTTCAAGATCCAATCTTGATTTCTCCTAGATGAAATATTGTAGAGAACTCACAAGCTTCTCTAAAAACTTCTCTAACTTAGGCTAATCTCTCAAGAATTTGCTTATGCTTGTATTTGAACTTGTTAAATTAAAACATTCATAAAGCTTGCTATTTATAGCAAAATTTAGGTAATTTTTAATGAATAAAAGTTGTAATCAACTTTTAAGTGGGCTTAATCTAATTTATCCAAATATATATAATTAGGTGTGACTAATCTCCATTGTCTCCCACTTTATTTTAATACAATTAAATCAAGCCAAAGATTAGGAAATAGATTAGTTAAATATTTGTCACCTTGATTTAATCCAATTAAATCAAGCCAAAACCACCTATTATTACATACTTACAATTACCATAATATCCTCAAATGGTAGAAATAATTATGATTTTACAATTAAGCCCTTGTGTAATTATTGAATTAATCCAATTAATCCAATTAGGTCAAAGTAAATAATCAATGTTATCCAATAACACTTGATTATCTTAGTTGATAATTATAATATCGAATATTATATTTTATCAAAAATAATCGGCTACCCAAGTGCTCAACGAGTACACTTCATATTAGGACTCTCTCAGTTCAGACACGTTCGTCATATAAGCCTAGCTAATATATACGCAATTCGACGACCTCCGAATTCGCGAAGAACACGAACGACCTTTCTGAACTATACAAGTCGAGGTCATCACATATGTTTAACAATCCCTCTGTCGTAGGCTATCCGAGTTGTGCTTAGGAAACATAGAATATACCATCAAGTTTCCAAGACACACATCTCATGTCGACATGTCCACGATTCTTCATAACTGATGCGATCCACCCTAGGTGATCGAATTTGGCCAAAGATTTAAGAATCGTGACTTTACTAACATAGATACCTAAACCCCTCATGGTACACATACGGGCCGACGAATTCTATATTGCTTCGCACTTGATTACTGAGTGCATCGATCCACACCCAACGAACATCTAGAGGCCACACCATGAAAGGTTTCTGACATACTTGGCATCTAAGTGTGGAGGATCTCACACAAAATCAATGTTATCCTATAGTCAAAGGATTACATATGCTACTTGACTCGAGGAGATTCCTATTGACGGTGGTGTGTACTTCCAACTATTAGGAATCACTTGTGAGTCATTCAGTATTCGCTCCAACGAATACCCACATGTCTATACGAGTTTCCAAAACTCATGGTACATCGCGTTAAACCATTGAAACTCCAATTCCAATATACGACATGTGCTAGTCTTATAGGTTATAGGAATTCGACCATATTCCAAATCCAACGACTAGGAATATTTATTTTAAGAATAGTTTATACCTAGTGTCAAAACTATTCTAAGGTCGATGTCTTTCCTAGCATTAATTTAATACGCGTAATGACAATACCATTAATAAGGTATGAAATGAAAAATGTAGTTATTTTATTAATAAATAATAAAATGTACAAATCGGATTGGCCTCCAAGCACCAACTCCATCAGATATATCGGCAAGTAAAAGGGTAATTGAGGTTGGTTTCATCTCACTGATATTAAGTTGTTGGTAAACCAAAAATGGCAGTAATTTACACTAGCTCCACGATCAAGCATAGCATGTTCAATGTTTTAATTTCCAATAATACAAGAAACAGTTGGACAACCAGGGTCTTTGTATTTTAATGCCTTATTGGTTGAGAGAATAGAACTTACTTGTTCAGCTAGAAAAGCATTCTTTCTTACCTGATGTTTTTGTTTAACGGTGCACAAATCTTTTAGAAATTTGGCATAAGATGATATCTGTTGGATGGCATCTAACAAATGGATATTGACCTTTACCTGTTTGAATATTTCATAAATCTCTGGGGAATGGTTCAATTTCTTTATTTTTAATGCTTGAGGAAATGAAGGTGAATGAGAAAAGCTGTTATTATCGACGACGGGTAATGTCTCATCAACCCCTTCCTTACCCTTTGATCCTGATTTTTCCTCAATTTCACGAGGTTCAAGAATAGGTCTGTGGATGGTCTTACCACTACGAAGAGTAATAATAGATTTGACTTGATCTAAGTGTTGACTTCCAGAACTACCATCGTGAGGGTTTTGATGACTCTTGGGATTTGACTTAGGTTGTGTAGGAAACTTACCTTTTTCTTTAATGGCCAAAGCAGATGTGATTTTATCAAAAGTTTCCTTCAAATCATTCATCATTTGTGCATTTTGGTTATTGATGGTTTCTTATTTTTCCATGAATGCACTCAAGTTATCTTCAATGGTCTGGGAATTTCAGAATTTGTGGTGAAATTGGGGAGGTTGGTGTGAAGGTTGTGCTTGGTTATCATTCCTCCAATTGAAGTTTGGATGGTTTCTCCAAGCAGGATTATAGGTCTGTGAATATGGGTTTGGATTTGGTCTATTGAATGTGTTTATGGAACTGACCTGGTCATGGAGACAATCTTTCAAGGTTGGTATGGACGTGCAAACTTCTGTGACATGTTCTTTTGAACTACAGATTTGACATATGACTTCCTGAACTGACTTGACATGATCACTCTTCTTTGTTTCTAGAGCCTCAATTTTTTAGACAAAAATGCATACTTGGCAGCAAGGTCATGGTCTTCCCTAAGGTTAAACATACCCCTACCAGATAGCTGTAGTTTAATAGATGACTCATATGTGTTGGTTTCTATTATAGTCCCAAGATCAATTTAAGCAATGAAAGATTGTGAATACAAAAAGGAGTTATGGCGGAATTATACTCACTTTGATCGGATTTAGAATGCGTCAAACATAAAAATTGCTTCCTTGAAGGTCACGGCCAAGCTCCAATTTTTGTAGAAGATGAACAAGCTCCAAGCTTCAATGGTGATTCCAAGCTCCAAGGTTGGTTTCCCTATCACCTTGAAATGATTCCTTGATGGTGCTAGCCTTTAGAAATTTTGCAACAAAACTTCTATTTTCTCCTTGTAACTCTTAGCAATTGAGAGCAAAAGAGAGGGAGAGTGTTTTCTTGTTGAAACCGTGAGGGAGAGAGAGAATGAGTGAATGAATTGTGTAAATTTATTTCAAAATCAAAATGATATACCAAATTTAAAATTTTGGTAAAAGTCATTCCCATCATTACACACAAATGTGTCTTACAAGTTACCATCATTCTTTCACCAAAACCCATCACCAAAAAGTAATTAAAGTGACAAGTGATGTGACATGTGGGCCCTACTTGAATTCAAAATCCAAGTGAGCCCGTGACACATCCCGGGATCAGGTTCGCAAATTCCGAATTAACGAATTTTCGGTTACGACGTAATTTAATTAAATAATTATACCAAGCAAAATTTATATTCACGTCGCTAACGAATTAATTCAAAATTAAATCATTTGCCCGAATTAAAATCTAATTTTAATTCCACGTCGAAATCTAATTTCGTTTAATATATCAGATATATTATTTTATCGATTAATTCCAAATTAATCGTTTTCTCAAATAGTATTTTATCCTAGATAAAATCTCTCTGTAATTAATCCCAAATTAATTATGTTCGAATCATGCGTCATCGATGAATCTTCGGGAAACGACCCAAGAGATCTCTGGATATATTGGCAATAAATCCGTTCGTCGGGCTATCCGAACATGTACTTACCTCGTACTATATTTTTACCGATTTACGAGACATGGTTGGCTTCTAGAAAAGCACCGTGCCTACCCAATTCTCCAGAAATATTCTTAATGGAATATATGATCATTTTCTGGCGTAGTATACTTAATATTATGTATAGCGATCCAGTATCAGATGGTCAAATGCAAGGCCTGGGGCTGGAATAGTGTTTTCCCCGTACGAAGCATATATCAGATCACAAGCAACAAGTCTCTTTAATCGGATAATCATGACCTTGTCATATTATTCCGATGATTGCAACACTTTAGAGCACCAGTTCTGTATCTCTGCTTTATCATCATCTCCATATGACTGAAGTGATACTTCCGTCTTGACATCACACCCAATACACTACGATTCTCAATAAACCTAGAAGAGGCGTACACAGAACCTTTTAAAGTCATGGACGACTAAAACCAAAGCGTATTGATTGTCGCAAGTACTAGCGATGTAAGTCTGAAGTTCAGACCAAATACACCTACCATGATTCGAATTCCCATAGACACTTAGTCATACTACCAATGGGATTTCGTCATACACCTACACTGTAAAAGGTAATTTTCATTGTCACATAGTTAATTTGTACAAAAAAATGATAATGTCTTTTACAAATAGTGACGCTATGGGTCATAACTATCCAACAATCTCCCACTTGGCCTATAGTCAGTCACTCAAGCATCTAACACCCGAACTATGTACATGTCGCTCAAACTTTTGCTGAGAAATAACTTTCGACAGCGGATCTAATAAGTTGTACTCTGATGCGAACTTCTCGATCTTCACATCGCCACGATGTATGATCTCACGAATCAGATGGAAACTTTGAAGAACATGTTTGGATCGTTGATGAGACCGCGGTTCCTTAGCCTGCGCTATAGCCCCGTTATTGTCACAATACAATGGAATGGGCTTAGCTGCAAACGGAACTACTCCTAATCCAATTAGGAATTTTCGGATCCAAACTGCCTCTTTTGCTGCTTCAGCTGCAACAATATACTCCGCTTCTATTGTTGAATAGACAACAGTCTCTTGCTTGGAAGATTTCCAGCTTACTGCTCCGTTATTCAAATAAAATATGTACCCGGATTGCGACTTGCAGTCGTCTTTGTTGGTTTAGAAACTTACATCGGTATAGCCAGTTACCTCAAGTTCTCCATCTCCATAGATTAAGAAAGCATCCTTAGTTCGTCTAAGATACTTAAGGATATTCTTAACCGCTATCCAGTGACCTTCACCTGGATCGGCCTGATAGCGACTACACATGCTCAAAGCATATGAGACATCAGGTCGCGTACATATCATGGCATGCATGATCGATCCGAATGACGAGGCGAACGGTATCCGACTCATGTTGTCTCTCTCATCTTGAGTTTTAGGACACATGTCCTTAGATAGAGTGACACCATATGACACTGGCAACAGTCCTCTTTTGGACTGATCCATGTTGAATCTCTTCAATATTTTGTCAATGTACGTGCTCTGGGAGAGTGCAAGCAGCTTTCTAGATCTATCCCGGTAGATCTTTATTCCTAGAATAAAGGTTGCTTCTCCCAGATCTTTCATGGAGAACTTTAATGAAAGCCAAGCTTTCACTGACGTAACATAGGAATGTCATTGCCAATAAGAAATACATCATCAATGTATAGGACAATGAATGTCAGTGCGCTCCCATTAACCTTCTTATATACACAATGATCATCTTCGGTTTGAACGAAATTATATTCTTTTATGATCTCATTAAAACGTTGGTTCCAAGAACGCGATGTTGGACCGTTATGACCCATATCATCACTGTTTGTAAAAGACATTGTGTTTTTGTACAGAATTAACTATGTGACAATGAAATTGCCTTTTACCATTTTGTAATTTATTGACTTTGATATATAAATGGTAAAAGTCCTTATGATTAGTTTCGGATTGAGATGATATGAGACAGTATCAATCCATAAAGGTTTAATAATTAAATATCCCTAGTCGTAGTATTATCGAGATTGGACATCGATAATGCGGAATAGACTAGTATTGCACTTGTGCGCATTGTGAGGGCATAACGGCATAGTTCTCATATATTTAAGTATTGGATACTTATGCAAGTGCAGTAGGAGATAGTGTTTTACCGATGGTACGGAAAACAGCTTCGCTCTGGATAGACCCCGCGGAATCCCATTGGTAGTATATCTATGTGTCTTTGGGAGTCCGCTTCAGGGTAGGTGTATTTGGTCTTAACCTGAGACTTGCATCACTAGTATTTGCGACAATCGATACGCTTTGGTTTTGGTCATCCAGGACTTTAACATGTTTTGTGTACGCCTCTTCTGGGTTTATTGAGAATCGTAGTGTATTGGGTGTGATGTCGAGACGAAAGTATCACTTCAGACATATGGAGATGATGATCACGCAGGGATTCAGAACTGGTTATCTATAGTGTTGCAACCATCGGGATAATATGACAAGGTCATGATTATCCGATTAAAAGAGACTAGTTGCTTGATATCCGATATGTTCTTCGTACGGGGCAGACACTATTCCAGCCCCAGGCCTTGCACGTGAACATCTGATACTGGATCGCTATACATGATACTACGGTATACTACGCCTGATAAAGATCGTATATTCCATTAAGAATATTTCTGGAGAATTGGGTGGGCATGACGCTTTGCTAGAAGCCAATCATGTCTCGTAAATCGATAAAAACATAGTACGAGGTACGTACGTGTTTGGATAATCCGACGACCGGATTTACTGCCAACATATCCAGGTATCTCTTGGGTCGCTTCCCGAAGATTCACCGATGACGTATGATTCGAGCTTAATTAATCTGGGAATAATTACGGAGAGACTTTATCTTGGATAAAGTACTATTTGAAGATAGAGAAAGATTAATTTGGAATTAATCGATAAAATAATATATTCGATATATTAAACGAAATTAGATTTCGACGCGGAATTAAAATTAGATTTTAATTCGGGCAAACGAGTTAATTTAGAATTAATTCGTTAGCGACATGAATAGTAATTTTACTATGCATAATTATTTAATTAAATTCGATTTAATTACGTCGCGACGAAATTTTGTTAATTCGGAATTAGCGAACCTGAGCCCGTGAGTGTTTGCGGGCCCACTCGTATTTGGAATCGAGTGGGGCCCACATGTCACATCACTTGTCACTTTAAAGTAGATTTTTGGTGATGGGTTTTGGTGGAGTTGGTGGTGGCTTCTAATACACTCCAAAGTAAAGCTTTGATTGACTTTTTCCAAACCAAAATTTGGTATATCAAATATTTTGATTTTTGAAATAATTTACACAACTTTATTTTCTCTCTCTCTTGGCCTAAAATCCTAAGCATTTTCTCTCCCTCATTTGTTCTTCACTTGGCCGAAACTTAACAAGAACAAGATAAAAAATTATGGCAATTTTTGAGAGCTAGCACTCATCAAGGAATCATTCAAGGTGTTAGGGAAACCAACTTGAGAGCTTGGAATCCACACAAAGCTTGGAGCTTGATCATCAATTTCTTGGAGGACTCCTTGGCCGAATCCTAGAGGGGATTTTTGTTGTTTGACGCATCCTAAAGCCGATCAATGTAAGTGTGTTTCCGCCACTCTTCTTTGTGTATTCATTCCATTTCAATGCTTGATTTGATCTTGGGACTAAATCTATAAACCCAACAATTGTATCAGAGCCAATTTGAGCATGAAATGAATTAGGGTAAAATTTGGGTAAAATCATTTTGAGCATGATTTGATAAAACTGATTGATTGAGTATGCTTGAATGATGTTGTATTGAAGTTGTATATGATCAATTTCATGAAATATTGATTGGATCAAATTTTTGCCCATTGATAGGCTTGGCCAAATGCAATTCTTACCATAGGGTCATGGTATTTTTTGTTTCGTTGATCATTGGATGACTTGAAACGATTGGGAAATGTTGATTTAAAATTCAATCGGATTGAAAAACGAAATCGGAAAAAATAACCCACCATTGCCGTGACCAATCTAGCATGTAATGAGATGATTTTTTGATCAAAAATATTGTAATTGTGGCCAATCTACCATAAGTTGAACAAATGAATACATAATTAATTGATTAAATTTGTATTTTGGAAATATTAATTTATATGATTAATTGATGTATTACACTTTGGTTAATTGAATTATAAAATTTGGAATTTTAAAATTTGATTAATTGGGATTGATTTTGAATTGGGCTTGTAATTGTTGTATTTGGGATAATGGGCTTGGTTGGGCCAAGTTGGTTTAGGCCAATTGGATTGGATTCATATTGGGCCTAAATCATTCCATTAAGTCCAAATATAACAAATGGGCTTTAAAAGTTTAATTGGGCTTTATGGGCCGAAATTGGTTTCTTGGCAAATGAGGGTGATTCCTTAATTGGGCTTGGTAATTGGGTTTGACCCATATTGACCAAAGCCTATGCCTTATGAAATCAATTGAAAGCCCATCGGACTTTAATTAAACGAACATTGGATGTTAGTGGGCTTTGAGACCCGATTAGATTAGATTTGGAATCTAAGTCGTTAAAGTGCTTTAAAAAGTGTAGTTATTTAATTTGGAATTAAATAAATGAATTAGTATTGAATACGAATTAAATTAGATTTAACGAGTAGTTCGATATAATTCAAGAATTCGTACTTTAAGTACTTATTCTCAAACGAGTTGACTCGCACAAATCAAATCATTGTTTGAACATTGGATGATCACTAATATTCAAAGATTAATTAATTTGATTAGATTGATTGAAAAACATGCTTGAATGAATACATGGATGTGATGAATGAATAGCGTATATCAGATGGATATTAGAAGGGAAATGGCAATTTTGGAAATTGTTGTAAATTTAGAATTTATTAAATTGGACATGCGTGTCCAGCCTTATCTCTCATTGATTCTTTGTATTCTCTTCTCACCTAATTCCCCTCAATGTTAATGAGGTTTCTTTTATTGTATTATCTAATTGGGTAGAAGTAGAATAGTGTTAGCCGGGGAGAGGAAATAGAGTGATTTGTTCTAGGAACAAGTTGTTAAATATCCATCCACATATTGTTATTAATTTACTTTTGCGTCTTATTATGCTTTTAGAATGCATGCTTAATGGTGTATGATGAGACCTAACAAAGATAATTAATTGGTTGCCAATTACGCGAAAAACCCTCAAAATATATTAAACATTTTTCCTTCCGTTGAGTGATTCTTACTCAAGATCCAAAGTTGGAATTGGTTTGTTAGCCAAAGTCAAGGCCTTTGTCAATTACGGATGTGTTTGAATCATGAAGGCTTTGTTCCACATCGGTGTCTTGTCCAAGTTGTGATTTTTTGGCCAAAATCAAGATCACTTCTTGTCTATCGATATTGATTACGAAGCTTTCCATGTCAATGAGTCTCGCTTAATTGGAATCATTAAGCTTGTGGTGCCAAAGCCAAGGCTTAGTTGATTCAGAGGAAAAGGTTAGGCAAATATATTGGATATATTGGCATATATATTGTATATATATTTCGGACTTGGATGTCCACCTACCGGATCTAGGAATTGGATGAGATCCAATTGATCTTCTAGATCTACCTAGTTAAATATCATACAGCTTGTTGGCCAAAGTCAAGGTTGTGTGTAATTTAACGGGATCCTAGCCTACTAGGAAACTAGGTTTCCCCCGAGTACTCGACAGAGGGTTAGAGGCTCGCCGAAAAATAGTGGGAGGCTAGTATTGAATTTTCAATTTCGTTCAGATACTTAGCTTTATGCGCTTTCAATTTATTTCGTCAAAATTATATTATTAGTTGGACTAATATTGTGTTATTTTTCTTATAACAGTTAGACTGTACCCATATATCATTGATTAGATAGTTGGACTATCGTAATCAAGATGACGGGAAAAGGAAGTGTCCGAGACATTATCATGGGCGAAAATGTCTTCAAGGGCACGAACATTTCGGATTGGGAAATGAATCTAAGGATAGTCCTTGGATCCGAGAGGCTGCTATATACTATAGAGAGACCTCTTGGGCCTAGACCCGGACCTGATCAGGTAGTTGAGCTGGAGCTTTGGAAGACTCACAGCGATGACAACTCTACTGCTTAGTCCATTATGCTTGCTGCAATGACTCAGTATTTTTGTCGACAGAACAGGGACTTGGATCCCTATAACATGTTGGCGAGGTTGCACGATCTTCACCGATCTAACCGTAGATCACAAAAATATGAGTTGCAGAAGAAGCTCTTTCGTGCACGTATGTCAGATGGCATGTCTGTTGAGTCCCATGTGGCACAGATGATTGCTGACATCGATCAGCTGACTCAGATGGGGATAGTCTTTGAGGCTGAGACTTCCATAGATTTGATCTTGCAGTCTCTCCCCGACACTTGGAGTGGGTTCATCATGAACTATAACATGATGAGCCAAGATGATACTCTTGGAGAGTTGATGTCTATTCTGAAGGAAGCTGAGAAGGCGCACTTTGTTTCAACATCATCTCCCAAGGCTTGGCCTAAGGCGACTGGTGGTGTTAAAAAGAAGAAGCATAAGAGAAAGGGCAAGGGCAAAGCGTCAAAGGCTTCCGGGAAGCCAAAGGACAAATCTCAGGATGTATGCCTCCAGTGCGGCAAGCGGGGTCATTGGAAGCGTGACTGCCGCGAGTACAAGGCGCTCCAGAAGGAAATCAAGGCGGGCAAGGCACCGGCCTCATGTATGTTTGTTATAGAAATAAACATGACTACTTCTAGTTTTAAAAATTGGATTTTTGATTCTGGTTGTGGTACTCATATTTGTACTGATGTGCAGGATCTGTGGATTAGTAGGAAACTGGCTTTAGGAGAGATTGACCTCCGTGTTGGAAATGAGACACCAGTCGCCGTTTTGGCCGTTGGCACTTTTGTTTTGGAACTGCCCTCGGGGCATGTACTTGAACTTTTGGACTGTTATTATGTACCTAGTTTGACTAGGAATATTATTTCTGTATCTATGTTAGCCCAATGTGGGTATACTTTTGTATTTCGAAACATCAGGTGTTTTATATATAAAAATGATGTAGAAATTTGCACTGCTGATGTAAATAATGGTCTTTATATTTTTAATATAAATCAATCTCAAACATATAATATAACAAACAAAAGGCTTAAAATGAGTAACAAAGATGAAACTTATATGTGGCATTGTCGTCTGGGACACATAAACAAGACTCGCATATCCACACTTTCGAAGAGTGGGTACTTAAATGAATTTGATCCAAATTCATATGACGTCTGCGAATCTTGCTTATTAGGTAAAATGTCTAAATCACCTTTTAAAGGTAAAGGTGAACGCGCCACCGAACAGTTAGCCCTTGTTCATAGTGACGTATGTGGGCCCATGTCTAGCCAGGCTAGAGGTGGATACGAATACTTCGTAACCTTTACGGATGATGCATCGCGTTATGGTTATGTGTATCTTATGAGACACAAGTCGGAAACTTTTGAGAAATTCAAAGAGTTTCGACATGAAGTTGAAAAACAGACCGGCAAGAGTATTAAGACATTACGGTCGGACCGTGGTGGCGAATACTTGAGCAATGATTTTCTAGATTACTTGAAAGAATATGATATTCTTTCACAATGGACTCCTCCTGGAACACCGCAATTAAACGGTGTGTCCGAACGGAGAAACCGTACTTTGTTGGACATGGTAAGGTCTATGATGAGTCGCACTGAGCTACCTATTTCCTTCTGGGGATATGCATTAAACAATGCAATTCTTATTTTGAATAAGGTTCCATCAAAGTCTGTTCAACAGAATCCGTATGAGATATGGACAGGAAAGAAACCAAGTTTCTCATTCCTGAAGATTTGGGGTTGCTGGGCATACGTCAAACGTTTGGAAGGTACCAAACTAGAACCCAAATCGGATAAATACCTATTCGTAGGATATCCTAGGGAAACCAAATGATATTACTTCTATCACCCACGAGAGAAAAAAGTTTTTGTTGCTCTACATGCGGTTATCCTTGAGAATGAATTCCTCAATGCAATGATAAGTGGAAGGAAAGTAGAACTCGATGAAAATCAGAGTGATACTATTCCTGGCACACAATCCTTAACGGAATATGAACAGTTCATCTGGGATGAGACTGTACCACAATATTCGATTACACAAGGACCGCGTAAGTCGGAGAGAGTCAGGAAACAACATGAGAGGAATGGGTTTCTGATCTCACCTCATGTAGATATTAATCTTATTGAGGATAACGAACCAGCTACGAATGAGGAAGCGATACAAGATATCGATTCCGTTTTATGGCAAAAAGCCATGAAGTCCGAAATGGATTCCATGTATACCAACCAAGTTTGGATACTGGTTGATGCACCAGAAGGCGTAAAGCCTATTGGTTGCAATTGGATCTTCAAGAAGAAGGCCGACATGGATGGCAACGTACAAACGTACAAAGCTAGGCTTGTAGCGAATGGGTATCATCAACGAAATGGTGTTGATTACGATGAAAATTTCTCACCCGTTGCCATGATTAAATCCATTCGGATAATGCTTTCTATGGCTGCATATTTTGATTACGAGATATGGTAGATGGACGTTAAAACCACTTTCCTTAACAGAAACCTTTTGGAGGATGTTTATATGCAATAGCCTCACGGTTTTATCATACCTAGACTTGCAAACAAGGTTTTTAATTTAAATCGGTCCACTTATGGACTGAAGCAAGCATCGCGGTATTGGAACCAACATTTTGATGAGATCATAAAAGAATATGATTTCATTCAAAACGAGGATGATTCTTGTGTATATAAGAAGGTTAGTGGGAGAGCACTGACTTTTATTGTCCTTTATGTTGACGATGTATTGCTTATTGGCAATGACATTCCCATGTTAACGTCGGTGAAAACTTGGCTTTCATTGAAATTCTCCATGAAAGATCTGGGAGAAGCAGCTTTTATTCTGGGAATAAAGATCTATCGGGATAGATCTAGAAAGCTGCTTGGACTCTCCCAAAGTACGTATATTGACAAAGTGTTGAAGAGATTCAACATGGATCAGTCCAAGAGTGGACTGTTGCAAGTGTCACATGGTGTCTATCTATCTAAGGACATGTGTCCTAAAACTCAAGATGAGAGAGACAACATGAGTCGGATACCGTTCGCCTCGGTAGTCAGATCGATCATGTATGTCATAATATGTACGCGACCTGATGTCTCATATACTTTGAGCATGTGTAATCGCTATCAGGCCGATCCAGGTGAAGGTCACTAGATGGCGGTTAAGAATATCCTTAAGTCTCTTAGACGAACTAAGATGCTTTTTTAATCTATGGAGATGGAGAACTTGAGGTAACTGGGTATACCGATGTAAGTTTCCAAACCAACAAAGACGACTGTAATTCATAATCCGGGTACATATTTTGTTTGAATAACAGAGCAGTAAGCTGAAAATCTTCCAAGCAAGAGACTGTTGCCGATTCAACAACTGAAGCGGAGTATATTGCTACAGCTGAAGCAGCAAAAGAGGCAGTTTGGATCAGAAAATTCCTAATTGGATTAGGAGTAGTTCCGTTAGCAGCTGAGCCCGTTCCATTATATTGTGACAATAACGGGGCTATAACATAGGCTAAAGAACCGCGGTCTCATCAATGATCCAAGCATGTTCTTTCGACGTTTCCATCTGATTCGTGAGATCATATATCGTGGCGTTGTGAAGGTCGAGAAGGTCACATTAGATGACAACATTGCAGATCTGCTGACAAAAGTTATTCCTCAGCAAAAGTTTGAGCGACATGTACATAGTGTTGGACAATTATGACCCATAGCATCACTATTTGTACAGATCACGGTGTTGTTGTACAAATTAACTGTGTGACAAAGGAAATTACTCTTTTATCATTTGTGATTAGATCACCAAGATGTATAAATGATAGAAGGTCCATATGATTAGTTCCGGATTGAGATGATATGGACAATATCAATCCACGAAGGTTTAATCATTAAATATCCCTAGTCGTAGTATTATCGAGATTGGACATCGATGATTCGGAATAGACTAGTATTACACTTGTGCGTGTTGTGAGGGCACAAACGACATAGTTCTCATATATTTGGGTATTGGATACTCATGCAAGTGTAATAGGAGGTTGTGTTTTACCTATGGTACGGAAAACAGCTTCGCTCTGGATAGACCCCCTCGGAATTCCATTGGTAGTATAACTATGTGTCTATGGAAGTCCGAATCAGGGTAGGTGTATTTGGTCTTAACCTGAGACTTGCACAGCTAATACTTGCGACAATCTATATACTTTGGTTTTGGTCGTCCAAGGCTTTAACTGGTTCTGTGTACGCCTCTTCTGGATATATTGAGAATCATAGTGTATTGGGTGTGATGTCTAGATGGAAGTATCACTTCAGTTATAGTGGAGATGATGATCACGTAGGATACAGAACTAGTACTCTTAAGTACTGCAATCATCGGGATAATATGACTAGGTCATAGTTATCCGATTATAGAGACTAGTTACCAGAGATCCGATATGTGCTTCGTACGGGGCAGACACAATTCCAGCCCCAGGCCTTACACGTGAACATCCTATACTGGATCGACATACACGCTACGACGTATACTACACCTGATATAGATTATAATATTCCTATAAGAATATTTCTAGAGAATTGGGTAGGCATGGCGCTTTGCTAGAAGCCAACCTTGTCTTGTAAATCCGTAAAAACGTAGTACTAGGTACGTAAGTATTTGGATAGTCAGATAATCAGATTTACTGCCAACATATCCAAGGATCTCATGGGTCGCTGCCCGAAGATTCACAGATGACGTATGACTCGCACTTTATTAATCTGGGATTAATTAGATGAGAGAGAAAATTAATCTGGGATTATTTACGGAGATATTTTATCTGGGATAAAATATTATTTAAAAGAGAGAGAACGATTAATTTGGAATCAATCGATAAAATAATATATTCGATATATTATACGAAATTAGATTTCGACGCGGAATTAAAATCGGATTTTAATTCGGGCGAACGAGTTAATTTAGAATTAATTCATTAGCGACGTGAATAGTAATTTTACTAAGCATAATTATTTGATTTAATTACGTTGCAACGGAAAATTCGTTAAATCGGAATTAATGAACCCGAGCCCGGGAGTGTTTGCGGGGCTGCTCGTATTTCGAATCGAATGGGGCCCACAAGTCACATCAAGCGTCAAATCATTAGTCATTCTTGTGATGTAAGTCACATCACTTTGAGTGATTGACACAATATCACTATTCATGATTGATGTAAGTTGTTGAAAAAGCTTTTTGAAAGCTTGAAAGATATTTACTATTATAATAATGGTATTTGACTTTTGATTTTTGGTATTAGATACACAAAAACCAAACAAACTACTACACTTCTTCTCTCTCCCTAATTCACGCCCATTGTGGCAAAAATAACTCTCTCCAATTTTCTCTTTGTCGTGAGCAAGGAAGAAGAAAATGTGAAGTTTTGTTGCAATTTTTCACATGAGCTAGCATTCAAAGAGACATACGAAGGTGATAGGGAAACCCACCCGTGGGCATGAAATCACTTCACCAAGCTTAGAGCTTAGCCAAGCAAGAGGAGCCCAAAAGAAGCACAAAGCCGAGAGCTTGCAATGAGGGGAAAAGATTTTTTGTTCTTCAACGCATCGCCTCAACCGATCATTGTAAGTATTCCGCAACTTCTTTGAGTATTCGCACATGAATTTCTTGCTTGAAATCGATCCCAGGACCTTAGAGAAACCCAACAATGGTATCAGAGCCATTCTGAGCATGAAACGTTCTTAGGGTTAAAATTGGGAAAAATTGATTTGAGCATGTTTGAGTGAAATTGGATGTTTGAGTATGCTTAAATTGTGATGACATGGTGTTATGCATTGTCAATTTGATGAATTTTGAATTGGACAAATTTTCCCCAAATCTATTGGCTTGGCCGAATAGGATTATTGCCCTAGGTCATGGTAATTTTTTGATTTTGATCATTGGATGAGTTGAAATCATTTAGGGAATGTTGATTTAAGAATTAATTGGATTGAATTCGAATCGGACATGAAAAACCCTAGTATTGTCGTGAGCCTATGCATGGAAAATGATATGATTTTTGATTCAAATGTGTTGGACATAGGTTGATGATAATGAGCATGATTAATTATGTAAATTGATGTTTTGAAAATGATAATTTGGGTAATTAATTTTGGCTTACACTTTAGGTTAATTAAATTATGAAATTTGGAATTTTGGTAATTTAATTAATTGGGCTTATTTTGGAATTGAGCTTGGAATGTTATAATTGGGTTAAATGGGCTTGGTTGTACCAATATAGGTTTAGGCTAAATTGGTTGGATCCAATTGGGCCCAAAACCATATCCATAAAGTCCAAGTATGACTTAATGGACCTTTAAAGTTTAATTGGGCCTAATGGGCCTAAATTGGTTTCTTGGCTTATAAGGGTGATTCCTTAAATGGGCCTTGGTATTTGGGTTTGACCCATATTGACTAAAAGTCCATGCCTTAAAAAATTAATTAAAAGCCCATTGGACTTTAATTAAATTGACATTGGATGTTAATCGGGCTTTGAGACCCGTAACGATTAGATTTATAATTTAAGTCGTAAAGGTTCGTTAATAAAGTGTAATATTTAATTTGGAATTAAATAATTGAATTAGTATTAAATGAAAATTAAATTGGATTTAATGTTGTAGTTTAATATAATTCAAGAATTCGTACTTTGAGTACTTATTCGCAAAACGAGTTTGACTCGCGCAAAATCAAATCCTTGTTTGAACATTGGATGGTCATTAATATTCAGATTAATTAATTGGATTAGATTGATTGATAACATGCTTGTGTGAATACATGATTGTGATGGATGAATAATGTATATCGCATGGATATTAGATGGGTGGGGAAATTTTGGAAATTGTTATAATAAATTTAGAATTTATTAATTGGACCTTCGTGTCCAGCCTATAACCTCTTAACTTTGTGTATTTCTCTTCTCACCTATTCCCCTCAATGTAAATGAGGTTTCTTTAGAAGTGTTATGTAATCGGGTAGAAGTAATACTTGTGCTAGCAAGAGAGAAGAAATGGAGAGATTTGTTCTTGGAACAATGTGTTTAAGTATCCATCCGCATATCATTATTATATTTATTTACGCGCCTTATTATGTGTTTAGAATGCATGTTTAAGGGTGTATGATGATGATACCTTAACAAAGATAATTAATTGGTTGCCAATCTACGCGAAAAACCCTCACTACATATTAAGCGTTTTTCCTTCCATTGAGTGATTCTTACTCAAGATCCAAGACTGGCACTGGTTTGTTGGCCAAAGTCAAGACCTTTGTCCGTTGCGGATGTGTTTGAATCATGAAGGCTTTGTTCCATATCGGTGTCTTGTCCAAGTTGTGATTTGTTGGCCAAAGTCAAGATTATTTCTTGTCCATCGACATTGATTACGAAGCTTTCTAAGGTCAATGGGATCCGCTTAACTGGGATCATTAAGTTTGTTGTGCCAAAGCCAAGGCTTAGTTGATTCAGAGTAAAAAGATTAGGGAATATATTGGATATATTGGCATATATAAGATATATGTTTCGGACTTGGATGTCCACCTATTGGATCTAGGAATTGGATGAGATCCAATTGATCTTACAGATCTACCTAGTTAAGTATCATATAATTTGTTGGCCAAAGTCAAGATTGTGTGTTATTTAACGGGATCCTAGCCCACTAGGAAACAAGGTTTCCCGAGTACTCAACAGAGGGTTAAAGACTCACCGAAAAATAATGGGAGGCAAGTATTAGATTTGCAATTTCGTTTAGATACTTGCCATACGCGCACATTTCAATTTTTCGTCAAATAAATTAGTATATTAGTTGGACTAATATTAAATGTTGTTTTATTTAAATAGTTGGACTGTATTCAAACTATTTCAATTTATAGTTGATTTTATAATTGGATTATAGTAATCAATATAATTGAATTAACCTATCAATTTATATTTGATTTTATAATTAGATTATAGTAATCAATATAATTGAATTTTAACAAATTAAAAGTATAGTTGATTATATAGTTGGACCATAGTAATCATTATATTAAATAGTACATGAAATCGTTGATTAAATAGTTGGACTATTAGAATCAAGATAAGTTGAAAGATTAGTATTTAAAACATAATCCTAGGGACAATGTATTTAATCGACTTTAATTTTCAAATTGGGAATAAAACCTCAGAATAGTTCTGAGAACCGAGAAGTTACCTTATTTGATAAGTGTAACATCTCGGGCCTAAGCCCGGAATTAAGCAAATAAGTAGAGCATGATCTTTGGAAGATTCATGTAATGATAACATTAGTGCTTAATCCATTATGCTTTCCGCAAAGGCTCCTGACCGGTGCATTCACACGCGTATAACGCAAGCGCACGTATCGTTCAAGTAGTATAAAAATATCGATCCCACGAGGACTTAATTCCTACTGTTGTTATTAATTATTGATACTATTTATTTATAGGTATCTAATTGGGGGAGAAGAGGATGATTGCTTTTGGTTGGTTGAATGTGGATTTGCTTAAATAAACTAAAATAAAGACACAAAAGAAAAAAGAAACAAAAGAAAATACTAAAGAAAATAGAAGAAAAGACTCAAAGATCTAGGGTCGTGACTACACACAATATTATTAAAAAGATGAATTGACTCTCTTATTTATGTGCAATAAATTAATTTGTTAACCTGGAACACGATGATATGCAAAAGCCTCTTCCGATGGTCAGACGCAAATACCCAGTATAACCCAATTGAACCATATTCCTATGTCAACCACATTACCTGGATTCATTAAGACCAAGTTCCAATTATGGCTACCCCCACCCGACAGGAATATTCCTATCCTGTAAGGAACTCTATTAAAGGGTTATCTATCCTTAAGGAAGATCGTGGGCTATTGAATCTAAGACTAAACTTAAAATCCCTATGTCCATTTCATTTTAACTTTACCACATCAATCTTATTGGTGATCAGACAACAAGAAGCATTAAGCTTAAGACTCAATAAACAAACTAAGGAATTACCCATAAAAAGAAAATCAATTATTAAGTATGGATATTTTGTTTCATCACTTCCCTAGAATAAAAATAAAATACTGGGGTTGGGGATCCACTTTTACTATTTATAATTTAGAAATCTCCTTTATTATAATATAGAATTTAACGGTGATAGCCAACTAGCCATGTAGGCGGTATTCCTTATTAAGTCAGATTTAAATTAAGTCCAACCAGCCATAAAGGCGGTAATAGTATTTGAACATAAACCATCCATATAGGTGGTAATTATCTGTCACCTAAAGACCAGCCATATAGGCGGTATCTAATTATGCCAAATAAATAAAACCAGCCATTAAAGTTGTAATTCCTTTTAGTTTGAATTATAATTTCCATATTATAATTAAGGGAGATTAATCTAAATTAAAATAATAAAAGCTTCACCCTTCCCCCAGCGAAAATTTAACTACTGAACATAAAAAGAAAGGAGTAGAAGAAGAGAACTACTGCTACTGAAAATTAAAATACGTAAATTAAATTACTAAAAATAAACACACAAGATGCAATCCTTAAATTCCTTACAAAAACCTAAGGAAAACATGAGAATTACAAATGAAATGGCTTGGTATTTATAGAAAAACCTAAAGGCTTCCACCAATTTCTCCACCAATTGCTCCACCAAACACTCCACCAAACATGCCACAAAACACTCCACAAAACACTCCACCAAACATGGCACCAAACAAGGTACCAAACATGGCACAAAACACTCTTGCATGTTTGGTGGAAGTTTGACAATTTTTATTTTTTTATTTTATTAATTTTATATTATATTTTGAAAAGGACTATAGTAATTACTCAAAATATACAGGATTATTCATCAATTTTGGCCTTCCAAACATCCGAATTCGAAAATAGTTAAATCTTCAAAGTTATAGATCCTTGTGTTTTATTTAATCTTCAACTTGATTCAACTCAATCGGATATCGGATGAAAAGGTTATTGCCAAAATACGAAACTTGCAAAAATCTGGAATTTAGGACTGCACTTCGTGACGCGTACAATAAATTTTCGTTTTTGACATTTTTTCTCCAAATTTCATCATTTTAGCCCCGAGTTGATTCCATTAAGTCCTAATATTATTTTTATCTGCAAAATAAACAAAAACACATCAAAACGTTCATAAAACTCGAGAAACTACAAAAAAAATTAGGTTAAATGAGTGGGAAAAAGTGATATAATTACCACTCATCACACCCCCAAACCTAACATTTTGCTAGTCCTCGAGCAAAACAGAAAATAAAATAACTTAAAAATAAAATTAAGCTAAGCCACTTTCGTAGGGATCACAGTTGCATTTAGCTTATGCAACTAGCCTTTAAACCCCTAGGTGTCCCTAGTGGACGAGTTGTAGTCTCGTGAGGGCTTACAGCAACGAGACCTACAAACGTTTTACAAAAGTAAAAATTTAGTTAAAACTAATGCACACAAAAGCGAAAAGACAAGAGAAGAGAATAAAGAAGTTAGTGACTAAACATGTGAAACTTCTACTCCAAGTTACTAGTTGTTTTGTTTCTTTTTAAATTACCGAATAAGTAAATTCTCCGATTATAATTACCATTCTTCATATACACAACCAACAAAATATTAATCAACTCATTTTTGCCCACAACAGTCACAAGTGTAGTTGATAAGAGAGTAATATTTTTGTCCTAAAGTTTTATCAGTATTCACACCTTTTTTAGCAATAGAATAATTTTTTTTCAGATTTTTCTTATTATTTTTCTTTTTCTGATTTTATTTTTTATTTATATAGAATATCTTATGTATATGTAGCGAGCTTTGGGTCGGTGGTGTGGGACACAGAAATCGGTGATGCTGTTCTAGGCTCGCGGCCTAGTTGGGAGTACGGAATAGTCTGTGGGGGAACTAAACCGGAGATATAACATGGAGTCGCCACCCAGTGTGAACCGGGACAAAGATTTAAGGCCGCACTCACGCCTCGAAAGGGAAGACCTCAAACCTGTTGGGTTCGGAATGGTCCCTTACTTATGTTACTTGTGATGATATGATTTGTGCAATAAACTAACCGAATCTACGCAACATATATGCTCAAAGGTGGCTTAGATCTAATATGCATTCATCAAAAGAATTCCTAATCTAAGTTTGCATGCTTGGAAATAAGTCTTTAAATGGCAAACACATACAGTCACATAATGAGCACTTTGAACCATTAAACCAAATAAACAAATAACTATTTAAACATAATCGTAAACTAAACAAAATATCATGCCTAAAATAATGTAACCATGCTTTGAAAATAAATAACAAACTCAGCTAAATCATGTTTTACTAACAAATAGATAACATACGAACTATAACATGCTCAAACACAAGTTTGGATGAGACGAAATACGTGTCTCTTAAGTGGTACGTGGCGTTGTATCCCGAGTACAGACCGCACTACCGTCCATTCGGAATCGGCTACGGAATTTACGTCCGGGTTTCCATCCGATATACCATAAAAGGGAACACATGTCCCGCTCATCCAACAATCACATCATGCTTCAACAAACGCCTCTCATGCGATAATATATTAAAATAAACAAAAATAAACTAAAGGTAATAAATAAAAGGGCCCTCAGGTCTAACCTCTTTTGTCGTCTCTCGAAAGCGCGTCACACGGCCGTCGAAAGGGTTGATACTCCGTAACTTTTCTGGTTCACCAATCCAACATTTTTCTCTCTGTTTCGCTGCTCGGTTTGTTGCTTTCACTCTGTTTCGATGCTGTTTTCGATGAATTTTCTGGTCACTATTTCAGGCGTGTTAAGGGACTGTTCTCGGCAGTTTCAGTGGCTGTTTTGGGCAGTTTCGGGGACTATTTTGGGCAGTTTTACTGGATAATTTTGGGCAGTTTTTGAAGTGGGTTTAGGACAGTTTATGGCTGTGTTTTCTGGGCAGTTTTCTGGGCAGTTTGTAGGGGAATTCATGGTGCGGTTTTTGGGCTGTGCAGTGAGTATTTTGTGAGGCAGTTTTGGGCGTGCAGTGAGGTGGTTTGTGCGTGAAATTGCGCTGCTTGGGGGGTTCTTTTCCACGGAAATTTGAAGGGATTTTTTTGTGAGCAATGATATACACACATATAATCTCACTAACAAAAACTACACCTCTCTCACTGTAGCTACAGTGATTGCTACAGTAATCACTGTAGCTACAGTGAGATGGGTGTAGTTTTTGTTAGTGAGATTGTATGTAAGTGTAGCATTTTTCTTTTTTTGCATAGGTTGGCTAAGTTTGTGATGGTCCAATGCTTGATGAAGGAGTGAGTGGATTGCTTACGTTGAGTGTAGATTGTGTGTCCTTTGTGAGCGTCGAAGGCTGTGTGTAAGGTATGTTTACTGATCAGGTGCCTAGGCTTTGCGTGGTGACGTCTAAGTGGCAAAAGGCTGTGAGAGTTTGTTGACGTGATTACTATTGCTGTGTGTCTTATGTGAGGCGTGTGAGTTATATTAAGCCGTGCATGGCTTTGTGACCGAGAGTGGGTTCAGAGAGAGAGGATTCGGTTAGAGAGAGTTGGTGGTGATAGTTTAGGGTTTATTCTTTGTTGGTTTGCCGAGAGTTTACCAAAGTGAGCTGTGAGTTGTGAGCTGCTACGATCTACAAGGTACGTGAGGATACTGGGCTGTGTGTTTCTTTGGTGAAGGGGCAGTTGGCAGGCGAGAGTGAGGGCTGGTTTGCTGTGTGTTGCTTGGAGACGTGTTGTGTGCTACTTGGGGACGTGTTGAGGCTGTTGTGAGTGGTGTGAAAGGCTGATGTGAGTGGTCTGCTTGGTGAATGGCTGTGAGTGTATTTACTTGCTATGTGTTCACGTCATGGCCGAGAAGGGTGGCTGGGCTGCTTTGGTGGCAGGCTGTTGATGGTTTGAGCAGTGGCGAGAGAGTTAGGCAGATGGGTTGTTGTGAGCGTGAAAAAAGTTTGATGAGGCTGTTATGTGTGACTGAAGTGCATGGCTGGCAGTGTTTTGGGTTTTATGTTTGAGATAGATGAAGTGCATGACTAGGGTTTGTTTGCCGATTTGGAGAGGGTTGCCGAGAGAGAGAGTGGAATAGGGTGAGGGCAATGTGTAATTAGGGTTTGTGTTTGTGACGTGTATGTCTGTTGATCCCTTAGGGTTTTGTCATGGATATTATTTATAGTTGTCAATTAGGTTTCTATGGATTTGTTTGAATAAGGAAATAAATTAATTAAAAAAAGGATGGATTTTATTAAAGGCAAGGAATAATTGTAATTTGGGTGGGAATTTCTTAAATTAGGGGAGTGATTTAATTAAATTGGGAAGTGATTAATTCAATTGTATTTTAGATTAATTTTAATTAGCTTTAATTTAATTTCACTTTAATTTGTTTTAATTAAATTTGGTTTAATTATTAGATTTAGTTTTAATTAAATTTCAATTTAGTTATTTAATTGGTTTTGATTTAATTTAATTAGCTTTAATTTGTGAATGCGTTTTAATTTAAGTTTAATTTGTGACATATATTTTAAATGTTTTAATTATTTAATTTGTGAGATGTGTTTTAAATATTTTAATTATTTAATGGGTTTGGTGTGTTTTAAAATAGAGGTCCAACAAGCGAACCCGGAGCGAAACAAGCGAGTTAAATCCGACCAAATGCTAATTTTCAACTTTACCCTTCCAACGTCCGTTTCCCGCGGCTTTCACAATCAAAGAGGTAGTGTCTCCATACGAGACTCATCATCGGGACTTATATGCAAAAATGCAGTGCCTACAGTCTCCCCCACTTTGATGGGACTTGTGCAGTGTGTGACAATGACAATCCTATCAATGTACGTGCAATGCATTTTTACTTATCTGGCTCGCCAGCTGTCACCTGGTCTGCCTGCTGTGCTGAGTTGATAGTGCTAAACCCCGTACCTAGGGTGTCGCAGTAGTCCATAGTGCCAAAGTTGGCATGCTAAACTCTGTACCTAGGGTGTCGCGGTAGTCCACGGTAGTCCACATACTCCACGGTAGTCCATATAGTCCACATACTCCACGGTAGTCCACATAGTCCACATACTCCACGGTAGTCCACGGTAGTCCACATACTCCTCGGTAGTCCACAGTAGTCCACATAGTCCACATACTCCACGGTAGTCCACATAGTCCACATACTCCTCGGTAGTCCATGGTAGTCCACATGGTCCACATACTCATCAGTAGTCCACGGTAGTCCACATAATCCATGGTAGTCCTCGGTAGTCCACATAATCCACATACTCCTCGGTAGTCCACGGTGCCATACCTGGCAAAACTGATGTTGTGTCTCCATACCCGGAGTGCCATACTCGGCAAAGCTTATCTGTTATCTTTATACTCGGAGTGCCATACTCGGCTAAACTGAAACTGATATCTCCATACCCGGAGTGCTGATGATGCAGTGGGCCCTCGAACCTGGGACGCATCCCAAACCTGCAATTGATGTGTGGGCCCTCGATCCTGAAACACATCCTAAAAGTAATGATGTAGTGGGTCCTCGACCCAAGGATGCATCCCGGAACTCTAACTGTTGATGCAGTGGGCCCTCGACCCTGGGACGCATCCCGGAACTGCAACCGAGAACGGGGGCACCTCGACCCTAGGCACCTCGATCCAACACCGCTATAATGGACCTCGCCCTCGAACTGATGATGTAGTGGGCACCTCGACCCTGGGCACCTCGTCCCGGAACTACAACTGACAACGGGGGCACCTCGACCCTTGGCACCTTGACCCAACACCGCTGACAATAAGGACCTGACCCTCGAACTGATGATGTAATGGGCACCTCGAGCCTGGGCACCTCGACCCGGAACTACAACCGACAACGGGGGCACCTCGACCCAGGACACCTCGACCCAACACTGCTGACAATAGGGACCTCGCCCTCGAACTGATGATGTAATGGGCACCTCGACCCGGAAAACTACAACCGACAACGGGGGCACCTCGACCCAATATCTCTGACAAAGTGGGCCTCGCCCTCAAAATGATACTGATATGGGCCTCGCCCCCAGACTGATACTTATGTGGGCCTCGCCCATGTGCTGATACTGATATGGGCCTCGCCCCAAACTGATTCTGATATGGGCCTCGCCCCCAGACTGGTACTGATGTGGGCCTCGCCCCCATGCTCATGTTGATACTGATATAGGCCTCGCCCCAAACTGATACTGATAATGTGGGCCTCGCCCCCAAGTTGATACTGATACTGATGTGGGCCTCGGCCCCAAACTGATACTAATACTGAAGTTTCTCCATACCCGGAGTGCCATACCCGACAAAACTGATACTGATGTCTCCATACCCGGAGTGTCATACCTGGCAAGACTGCCCGGCTTGTTCATTCCCAAACTGTGTTTCCATTCTCGGAGTGCCATTCCCGGCTTGTTCATTCTCGAACTCTGCTTCATTCTCGGATTGTCATTCCCGACTTGTCCATTCTCGAACTCTGCTCCGTTCTCCGATTACCATTCTCGGTTTGATCATTCTCGAACCTTACTCCATTCTCGGATTACCATTCTCGGCAAAACTGATACTGAACTAAAGTGGGCCTTGCCCTCAGAGTGCCATACTCGGCCAGACTGATTCTGAACTAATGTGGGCCTCGCCCCCAGAGTGCCATACCCGGCAGAACTGCTATTGATGCTAATGTCGGCCTCTCCCCCAGAGTGCCATACCTGGCAAGACTGCTACTTATGCTAATGTGGGCTTCGCCCCCAGAGTGCCATACCCGGCAAGACTGATTCTGATAAAGGTGTGGGCTTTGCCCCCAGAGTGCCATACCTGGCAAGACTGATTCTGATAACGATGTGGGCCTCACCCCTAGGGTGATGTGGGCCTCGCCCCAAACTGATACTGAGTCTGATTCACTCCTGAGACTGATACGAATTCTGATTCATTTCTGAGACTGGTGACACTGTACTGTTGCTGCTTCTGGTTGGCTTGTCTTTGCCGCTTTCTCTTTTTCTTCTTTGAAACCTGTGAATACAAAACGAAACAAACACAAAAAGACTGCAAAATACGTTACGTGTATGCATGCATGCGTGAATGAATTTCCTATTCCGTTGGGTTAGGTCTTCCGCCAGTTCTCCAAGTGATTGCTCAGTCTTCTCTCTTCTCTCATGGCTCAATTTCTCATTATTCTTCTTATTCACGGGGTGGTAGACTGGTCGCTCCCAGTCTTAATTTAGCTTTCTGTTCTCCGCTGTTTGAACTTGGTTAAGATGAACCACATGGTGGGGTCTTCCATATCACCCTACTACATCACATGCTACGAAATAGTCCCAATAGTTATACATATTATCATCCTCAAGGAATGCCCAGTAATGAAACCAGAGAACATTCAAAACACTCAATGTAACTCAAATCTGAGTTTTTGAATAAATGATCTATGCCAGACTCAAAGTGTGTGTGTGCAAAAGTTCTTTCACAGCTTGATCCTTATGCAAGCCAACTCAATGATTTCGTTTCAAAAATCGGGATCGATGGGTCAAACCAACCTAGATGTCTCAATTATGCATGCAGTTGCTTTTCCATGCTCAATGTAGTATGGCTTTATCTTTCTTTTCCTTTTTCTCTTTTTTTTTTTGAACTTCTTTTTTTCTTTTCTTTTCTTTTTTTTTTCTTTCTCTTTTTTCAACACACCTACCATTTAAGGTAGCATTTCTCCTCATGGTGGTCCTAATACTCGTCCATGGGTAGCTTAACGCTTATCGGTTATAGGTGGTTCAAATTTTTTTCCTTCTTGACTTTTCTGTTATTTTCAACCATACCACACATCATAACATAAGCAAATCAAGATAGACATCTAAGCAAACGGTCATTCACCGACCCACAATTTCTTCGACTAGTCACTTTGCTAACTAGTCAGGTTTTCACTGCTAAGAACCATAATCAAGTGCTTACGAGTCTAACATAGATCAATTACTCAAAGCATCAGATAAAAGCATATCAAGAGTTTATCGTTTCTAAGATTTCATCCTAAAGCAAACAATTTCATCATTGGACTTATGCCTAACTATTAAGGACTAAACAACCTTTTTTTTTTCTTTTGAAGGCCCCCCAATGGTTTTTTATCCTTGCCGTAAGGTTTTCTGTTTCTTGGTTTTCTTTTCCCCGATATCCATGTTTGCTAAACTCTTCTTGACATGTTTTCTTTCTTCTCTAACCCAACGGATATCTATGATGGCTTTTAAGACACGGGGTTAACATAATGCGTGTATGCATGAGATGCATGAGATACGTGCAATGTATGTAATATATAAGCCCATTTAAGAATTTTTACACTAGTTGGCCCATTATCATTTTAAAGTATTCAATCATACTATTGCGTGGTGCAAACTTGTCCCAGTTGAAAAGGCCCAACAGGTTTACACGTTGCGATAACATGGTTAAATAATTTCAAATGATAAGAGGCCCAAACATAAAATGGCCCACCGACATTTTAGAAGCTTCTGGCCCAACTGTCAAATGACACGAACTCGTCCAAGTTTAAATGGCCCAACAAGTTCACATCTTTTGAAAAAAGGTCCAACTGGATCCAAATGACGACGGTCCAAAACATCAACATAAAAAAAATAATTTCTACTAATTCTACGACTAAGGTTCACATGTGGGTTTACGGGAGTGCGGACAAAGGCTCTCGCTGACGAAGGCTCTCGCTGACAATGCCTTTAACTAAACCCCTTCAACCCACTATAGACACGGTTAACTAAAGCACAAATCATAATCATCACAAGACATGATTTCGGGGCCGATTCTCTATCCCTAGTGGAGTCGCCAGTCTGTGGGACACAGAAATTGGCGACGCTGTTCTAGGCTCGCGGCCTAGTTGGGAGTACGGAATAGTCCGTGGGGGAACTAAACCGGAGATATAACATGGAGTCGCCACTTAGTGTGAACCGGGACAAAGATTTAAGGCCGCACTCACCCCTCGCAAGGGAAGACCTCAAACCTGTTAGGTTCGGAATGGTCCCTTACTTATGTTACTTGTGATGATATGATTTGTGCAATAAACTAACCGAATCTACGCAACATATATGCTCAAAGGTGGCTTAGATCTAATATGCATTCATCAAAAGAATTCCTAATCTAAGTTTGCATGCTTGGAAATAAGTCTTTAAACGGCAAACACATAAAATCACACAATGAGCACTTTGAACCATTAAACCAAAATAAACAAATAACTATTTAAACATAATCGTAAACTAAACAAAATATCATGCCTAAAATAATGTAATATTGCTTTGAAAATAAATAACAAACTAAGCTAAATCATGTTTTACTAACAAATAGATAACCTACGAACTATAACATGCTCAAACACAAGTTTGGATGAGACGAAATACGTGTCTCTTAAGTGGTACGTGGCGTTGTATCCCGAATGCAGACCGCACTACCGTCCATTCGGAATCGGCTACGGAATTTACGTCCGGGTTTCCATCCGATATACCACAAAAGGGAACACATGTCCCGCTCATCCAACAATCACATCATGCTTCAACAAACGCCTCTCATGCGATAATATATTAAAATAAACAAAAATAAACGAAAGGTAATAAATAAAAGGGCCCTCAGGTCTAACCTCTTTTGTCGTCTCTCGAAAGCGCGTCACACGGCCGTCGAAAGGGTTGATACTCCGTAACTTTTCTGGTTCACCAATCCAACATTTTTCTCGCTATTTCGTTGCTCGGTTTGTTACTTTCACTCTGTTTCGATGCTGTTTTCAATGAATTTTATGGTCACTATTTCAGGCGTGTTAAGGGACTGTTCTCGGCATTTTCAGTGGCTGTTTTGGGTAGTTTCAGGGACTGTTTTGGGCAGTTTTACTGGGCAGTTTTGGGCAGTTTTACTGGACAGTTTTGGGCAGTTTTTGAAGTGGGTTTAGGACAATTTCTGGCTGTGTTTTCTGGGCAGTTTTCTGGGTAATTTGTAGGGGAATTCATGGTGTGGTTTTAGGGCTGTGCAGTGAGTATTTTGTGAGGCAGTTTTGGGCGTGCAGTTAGGTGGTTTGTGCGTGAAATTGCGCTGCTTGGGGGGTTCTTTTCCACGGCAATTTGAAGGGATTTTTTGCATAGGTTGGCTAAGTTTGTGAGGGTCCAATGCTTGATGAAGGAGTGAGTGGATGGCTTACGTTGAGTGTAGATTGTGTGTCCTTTGTGAGCGTCGAAGGCTGTGTGTAAGGTACGTTTATTGATCAGGTGCCTAGGCTTTGCGTAGTGACGTTGAAGTGGCAAAAGGCTGTGAGAGTTTGTTGACGTGATTGCTATTGCCGTGTGTCTTATGTGAGACCTGTGAGTTGTGTTAAGCCGTGCATGGCTTTGTGACCGAGAGTGGGTTCAGAGAGAGAGGATTCGGTTAGAGAGAGTTGGTGGTGATAGTTTAGGGTTTATTCTTTGTTGGTTTGCCGAGAGTTTACCAAAGTGAGCCGTGAGTTGTGAGCTGCTATGATCTACAAGGGACGTGAGGATACTGGGTTGTGTGTTCTTTTGGTGAAGGGGCAGTTGGTAGGCGAGAGTGAGGGCTGGTTTGCTGTGTGTTGCTTGGAGACGTGTTGTGTGCTGCTTGGGGACGTGTTGAGGCTGTTGTGAGTGGTGTGAAAGGCTGCTGTGAGTGGTCTGCTTGGTGAATGGCTGTGAGTGTATTTACTTGCTATGTGTTCACGTCATGGCCGAGAAGGGTGGCTGGGCTGCTTTGGTGGCAGGCTGTTGATGGTTTGAGCAATGGCGAGAGAGTTAGGCAGATGGGTTGTTGTGAGCGTGAAGAAGGTTTGATGAGGCTGTTATGTGTGACTGAAGTGCATGGCTGGCAGTGTTTTAGGTTTTGTGTTTGAGAGAGATGAAGTGCATGACTAGGGTTTGTTTGCCGATTTGGAGAGGGTTGCCGAGAGAGAGAGTGGAATAGGGTAAGGGCAGTGTGTAATTAGGGTTTTCTGTTTGTTGTTTTTGACGTGTATGTATGTTGATCCTTTAGGGTTTTGTCATGGATATCATTTATAGTTGTCAATTAGGTTTCTATGGATTTGTTTGAATAAGGAAATAAATTAATTAAAAAAAGGATGGATTTTATTAAAGGCAAGGAATAATTGTAATTTTGGTGGGAATTTCTTAAATTATGGGAGTGATTTAATTAAATTGGGAAGTGATTAATTCAATTGTATTTTAGATTAATTTTAATTAGATTTAATTTAATTTCACTTTAATTTGTTTTAATTAAATTTGGTTTAATTATTAGATTTAGTTTTAATTAAATTTCAATTTAGTTATTTTGTGACATATATTTTAAATGTTTTAATTATTTAATTTGTGAGATGTGTTTTAAATGTTTTAATTATTTAATGGGTTTGGTGTGTTTTAAAATAGAGGTCCAACAAGCGAACCCGAAGCGAAACAAACGAGTTAAATCCGACCAAATGCTAATTTCCAACTTTACCCTTCCAACGTCCGTTTCCCGCGGCTTTCACAATCAAAGAGGTAGTGTCTCCATACGAGACTCATCATCGGGACTTATATGCAAAAATGCAGTGCCTACATGTGGCTTCCAAACCAGTTGGTTTTAGGGCACCAGATGTTAAGACACCCCTATGGACTTAATTACTCAGACTTCAGATATATATTTTTTTGCAACATCTTCGATCCATGTAACGAGCTTTGGGCCAGTGACTCCCAAACCAGTTGGTTTTAGGGAACTAGGTGTTAAAACACCCATACGGACTTAATGACTCAGATCTTAGACATTTTTTTTTCACATATATTTTTTTTTTTTTTCTTTTTTTCTCCTTTTTTTTAATCCATTGCCATTTATAGATGTTTCCTCCAATTAAACTAGAGCACTGAATATTACAAACTTTTCAATTATAGCTCATGTCCGTATATTACTATGCATGTTGATAATACCTGCCAACTGAGCATATGAAGATCCATTTTAGTCAGTGTTAAGGAGAATTTACAAATTAAATAATTTAAAAGGAAATAAACAAAAATTAACTTGTTCCGAAAATAGGCTTGAGATACGTATCATGAGTGGGAACTCCTTACTCAGCTATCTCTCACCAATTTCACCTTTTTAGTCAAAATAAAAACGTAAAATCGCAAAATATTTTTGTAATTTTTGAAAAAATTTCACATTTTTTTTGTATTTTTTTCGAAAAATATTTGGACTAAAAATAAAAACAACACACAAACTAAAAACAAGATATTAATTAACTAAATCCCTCCCCCAAACCTAAATGAGACATTGTCTCCAATGTCTTAAACAGTAGAAGATGAGTTTAGAAGGTCGTACCTGGTTAGCTGAAAATCTACGAAAAATTACCGATTAAGATCTATGTCCAATTTACGCTTCTTACCACGATCGCTATCTGACCAGTTCAACTTGGAAAGAATGGGGTCGATTTTTGGTTCAAAGGCTATGATTTGGTCAATTAATTCTTCAGCCTTTGTCGCAGTCAAGAAAATATCTTGTACTGATTTCGTGACGAACTCATGTCTTTTGGCTTCCGCAAGAAATACAAATAGAAAATCGAAGAAATGCTCAATGTTAAGTAACCCAATGGGCTTCCGATGAATATTTAAGTGCACCCATGATGCTCCAGTAAACATTTCCTCAAACGTCCCAAGCCCTCATGGTAACGCAATAAACGCATCTACAGTATTGATCATTTCTTGAATTTATTCAGGCATTCCAGATATGATGCGTTCATCTCCATTTGTTTGTTCGATTAAGTGTTCGTCCGCCAAAGGTTTTCGAATGATTCCCAAAACATGACCGCCACCATCCTGAACGGCTTTTGAAATGCTTCCCATCATTCCAAGATTGCCACCGCCATATACTAGGTGTATATTTTTCTCTGCTATGACTCGCCCCAATTCCTTTGCAGCCTCAATGAATTCTGGTTTATTACCAAAATTGGATCCACAGAAAACACAAATTCGCTTGATTCGCTACTGTGAAATTGCTTCCATTTTCTCTCTCTTATTTGGATGTATAACTAGATGTGTCGAAGAGAGAAATGACGAGCTGAATTTATAGATCCTGAAAGGGGTGAGTAATAATTGCACTAGTATCTGCCAAATGACAATTATTAGAAGAACGTTAAAATAAATCGTGAAAAGTCAAAAAGTATAAATCTTGTCGGCGAAAATAAAGAAAAGTACAAAATAAAAGTAAATCAAAGCAATAATTAAGGCAACAAAATTGTGTACTCAATACTCCACTTGCTTGGTATAAATTCATTAGGATGTGTCTCAAGAATTAATTCCTTACTCGGCCATCTCTAATGAATTAGTTTTCCACAAACACCATTCATTCTGTCTTAAAATGCTCCGTTTATGCTTTTACCTGAAATACTAACACACAAAATTAAAAAGTTCACACATAATGTATACACAAAATATGAAAACATAAATTACAAAAAATTGCATGGGTTGCCTCCCTGCTAGCGGTAAATTTTCCATCTTCAGCCAGACGTGACTGAAATCCATCTATCAAGGAGGTTTAAGCGTCGTTTTGGATGTCCGATTAAAGACGATCTCGTGAGCATTGCTTTTGAAGGGTCTCTTCCAACGGTATTGTAGCAGAAATTTTTTTGTCCCGTTTAGTGTTTGTGCCACCTTTTTACTCCTTGTCGCTCTAGCAGTTCCTGCAAAGAAAGAAAGAAAATCAGGAGGTCTCGTATGGTGCTTGACTTGGAATGGGAGTTCCATTCTGTCAAGCTTCTGGGTGATGTCTTTGATTTGTACTCCCCAAAATAGTGATGTTTCGCCTGAATTCACTGGATCTTCAATAAGGTCGGACATTTGCTCCTATGTTTGCTCTGTTTCTTGCTCCACCTTTTCTTCACGGATATATTTGAAAATTTCTGCATTCAGCTCTTCATCTGTCATCTGTGAAATGCATGCTTCAAAATTATCACCCTGAGGATGTAAGAATGTGTCTGACATTAGGTCTTCATCCTCTTATTTGAGTGAAATGATTGGCTCAGGTAGATCTTCTTCAAACATTTGTGCAATGGAATCTCCAAGATCTTCATTTTGAGGATACAAAATTCCATCCTCAATTTTTGTTGACACAGTTGGTACAAACAGCTCAGCTTCATCCTCGTCAGAATCTGAATAATAAAAATCAAATCGAGACTTCGTCGGTTCGGGTTCCTGAGCTGATACCTCTGGTTCCTGATACTGCTCAGTCTCCCTCTTTTCTAAAGTGTTATCGTGAAATATTTGGTATTCGAAGGCTTTGTCTATGAATGGTTCTTGAGGTATGTCGCTCTGGTTCTCGGTTAATTGTCTGATCTGATCTGTCATTCTCTGTATGGATTCTGCTTGACTCTGAATTTGTGCATCCATTTGACCTGCCCGTTCTTTTAACCAATCTCTGAGCATGTGAAGTCTCTGTTCTTCTTCTGATGGTTCTGGTTCTTGATGAAAATCATAGGTGGATGGTGGATAAGATGGAAAATGTGATAGTTCTTCGTACCAAGAAGGATTTTGAAAGCTCTGCCACCCTGGATTGTAGTTGTACTCGCAATATCTCTCGGGTGGTTACCATTACATATGTCACATCTCCCCATTGCGTTCTGTTGAGCAAATGTGTTATTACTTGGTTCTGGCATCCAATGATAATTGTTGGGCTGGACAACAGGCCTCAGAAAACCGGACTGTTGCTCCCAGATGTGGGGTGTTTCTTCTTGTAAAGCACGTAATCTCTCAATCTCCCAATAATGTTCCATTTTTCAACTACCTGAAAACAAAAGAAAGAAATAAAAATTACAGATAAAAATAAAGAAAATTAGATACAAGTAAATTAGATAGCTTCAAAATTAATAACTCAATAAATATAAGTCCCCGGAAACGGTGCCAAAAACTTGACCGGTGCATTCACACACGTATAACGCAAGCGCACGTATCGTTCAAGTAGTATAAAAATATCGATCCCACGAGGACTTAATTCCTACTGTTGTTATTAATTATTGATACTATTTATTTACAGGTATCTAATTGGGGGAGAAGAGGATGATAGCTTTTGGTTGGTTGAATGTGAATTTGCTTAAATAAACTAAAATAAAGAAACAAAAGAAAAAAGACACAAAAGAAAATACTAAAGAAAATAGAAGAAAAGACTCAAAGATCTAGGGTCGTGACTACACACAATATTATTAAAAAGATGAATTGACTCTCTTATTTATGTGTAATAAATTAATTTGTTAACCTGGAACACGATGATATGCAAAAGCCTCTTTTGATGGTCAGACGCAAATACCCAGTATAACCCAATTGAACCATATTCCTATGTCAACCACATTATCTGGATTCATTAAGACCAAGTTCCAATTATGGCTACCCCGCCCGACAGGTATATTCCTATCTTGTAAGGAAATCTATTAAAGGGTTATCTATCCTTAAGGAAGACCGTGGGCTATTGAATCTAAGGCTAAACTTAAAATCCCTATGTCTAGTTCATTTTAAGTTTACCACATCAATCTTATTGGTGATCAGACAACAAGAAGCATTAAGCTTAAGACTCAATAAACAAACTAAAGAATTACCCATAAAAAGAAAATCAATTATTCAGTATGGATATTGTGTTTCATCACTTCCCTAGAATAAAAATAAAATACTGGGGTTGGGGATCCACTTTTACTATTTATAATTTAGAAATCTCCCTTATTATAATATAGAATTTAACGGTGATAGCTAACCAGCCATGTAGGCGGTATTCCTTATTAAGTCAGATTTAAATTAAGTCCAACCAGCCATAAAGGCGGTAATAGTATTTGAACATAAACCAGCCATATAGGTGGTAAATATCTGTCACCTAAAGACCAGCCATATAGGCGATATCTAATTATGCCAAATAAATAAAACCAGCCATTAAGGTTGTAATTCCTTTTAGTTTGAATTATAATTTCCATATTATAATTAAGGGATATTAATCTAAATTAAAATAATAAAAGCTTCACCCTTCCCCGAGCGAAAATTTAACTACTGAACATAAAAAGAAAGGAGTAGAAGAAGAGAACTACTGCTACTGAAAATTAAAATACATAAATTAAATTACTAAAAATAAACACACAAGATGCAATCCTTAAATTCCTTACAAAAACCTAAGGAAAGCATGAGAATTACAAATGAAATGGCTTGGTATTTATAGAAAAACCAAAAGGCTTCCACCAATTTCTCCACCAATTGCTCCACCAAACACTCCACCAAACACTCCACCAAACCTGCCACAAAACACTCCACCAAACACTCCACCAAACATGGCACCAAACAAGGCACCAAACATGGCACAAAACACTCTTGCATGTTTGGTGGAAGTTTGACAATTTTTAATTTTTAATTTTATTAATTTTATATTATATTTTGAAAATGACTATAGTAATTACTCAAAATATACTGGATTATTCATCAATTTCGGCCTTCCAAACTTCCGAATTCGAAAATACTTAAATCTTCAAAGTTGTAGATACTTGTGTTTTCTTTAATTTTCAACTTGAATCAACTCAATCGGATATCGGATGAAAACGTTATGGCCAAAATACGAAACTTGCGCAAATCTAGAATTTAGGACTGCACTTCGTGACACGTACAGTAAATTTTCGTTTTTGACATTTTTTCTCCAAATTTCATCGTTTTAGCCCCGAGTTGATTCCATTAAGTCCTAATATTATTTTTATCTGCAAAATAAACAAAAACACATCAAAACGTTCATAAAACTCGAGAAACTATACAAAATATTAGGTTAAATAAGTAGGAAAAGTGATATAATTACCACTCATTAGCTCCTTAATTTCTTTGTCAGAACTAAGGATTAGATCATTATAGTATGATAATGAAATTGAAGGATCTTCATAAATCTATACTTAGATCTTAGAAGCATTAATTGCAATAGAAAGCTCTTGGAGAGTTAATGGCTATGCTCAAGGAGCCAAAACCAAAGTTTGCAATAAGGTAAGAAGCGCAAAGCGCACCTTACTTCAATATCCCAGAATGCCTAGGCTAGGCCGAAGGCTTCTGAGGTGTAGAAAAGGGAAAAGGCAAAATCATTACAGTCTTCTAGGAAGACACATGACATATCGCAAGATGTCTGCATAAATTATGGCAAACGGGGTCACTAGAGGCGTGACTGCCGCATGGACAAGGTAGACATGAAGGAATTGAAGGTTGTGCAAGGCTCTGACTTTAAATATGTTTATCATAGATATGTTCACTACTAGTATTAAAATTGGCTTTTAGATACTAAAAGTGGTACATAAATATGTACGGATGTGCAGAATCTGCTGATTAGCAGGATACTGACTTCAGTTAAGATTATCTGCGAATCGAAAACGGGACGAAAGTCGTTGTTTCAACTGTAGAAACCTAAGTTTAGGAACTGCCCTTTGGGTGTGTACTTAAATTAGGAATCTTTTATAATGTAACTAGTTTGACTAGAAACATTATCTATATATCGAGTACAACTCGTTACGAGTGTACCTTTATATTCTAGAACACTAAAGTGTTTTATTTTATAAAGATGATATTGAGATAAACACATTAGATGTGAAGAACAGTATTTATATTTTGAAAATAAATAAATCTCAAACATATAATATGACAAAAAAATAGCTCAAATTGATTTGATCAGATAAGACTTATTTGTGGCAGTGTTGTCTGGGACACATTAAACAAGACTCGTATATCCACACTTTTGAAGAGTGGGTACTAGGACAAATTTGATTTCATTCAAATAAAGTCTACGAATCTAGTTTATCAGACAAAGTGCCTAGAATACCTTTTACTTGGTAAAAGTGTAAGTGTCATCGATCTGTTAGCCCTCATTCATAGTGACGTCAGTGGGCCTATATCTAGCTAGGCTAGAGGTGGATATGAATATTTCGTGACCCTTACGGATGTTGCATCATGTTATTGTTGTGTGTTTATTTTGAAACATAAATCGGAAACTGTTAGAGTTTCGACACGAAGTAGACAAACAGATCGGTTAAAGTATTAAAACATCACGGTTTGACCATGATGAAAATACTTAAGCAATAAGTTTCTCAAATACTTGAAAGAGTATAGTATTCTTTCAATGAGGACTTCTCCTAGAACATGTCAATTTGACGGTGTGTCCAAACGGAGAAACCAAATTTTGTTAGACATAATAAGGTTAATCATGAGTCGCTCTGAGCTACCATTTTCCTTCAAAAATGGATAAGCATTTAATAGTGCAAAACTTATTTTGAATAAGGTTCCATATAAATCTGTTTGACAGACTTCATATTAGATATGAACAGGAAAGAAATCGGGTTTCTCATTCCTGAATATTTGGGAATGCTAGGCATACGTTTGGATGATACCAAACTAAAACCCAAATTGGATAAATGCCTAATTGTAGGTTATCCTAGGGAAACCAAAGTATAGTACTTATACAACTCACTCAAAAAACAATGTAATTGTTGCTCACCATGCGGTTTTCTTGAGAGGAATACCGATATGCAGTGGTAAGTGGAAGGATAATGAAACTCGATGAAAATCAGAGTAATATTGTTCAAGGCACCAAGTCCTTAATGGAACACAAACAGTTCATCAAAGATGAAACTGTACCACAATCTTCGAATACACAAGAACCGCGTTAGTCGGAGAGAGTCAGAAAACAACCTGGGGTATTGGTTTCTGATCTCACCTCGTAAAGATGTCAATCTTATTGAGGAATATGAACTGACTACGTATGAGGAAGTGATACAAGGTATCGACTACCTAATTATGGCATAGTGTCATACTATCCGAAATGGATTCCATGTATACCAACTATGTTTGGGTACTAGTTGTTGTACCGCAAGACATTGTGCCTATTGGTACTATATGAGTCTTCAAGGAAGACATACATGGAAGGCAACATACCTACGTACAAAGCTGGGCTTGTAGCAAAAAGGGTATCGTTATCAACATTGTGTCAATTACGATGAAACCTTTTACCTGTTGCCACGGTAAATCCATTTGGATAAGGCTTGCTGATGCCGCATGTTTCATTCATGAAATATGGCAGCTGAACGTCAAAATCGATTTCCTTAAATGAAACCTTTTGGAGAATGTTTATAACATCCTGACGGTTTTGTCATACCAAAACTAGCAAACAAGGTTTGCAGGTTATTCGATCCATAGAGGGATTGAAGCAAACATTATGTTCTTGGAACTAATGTTTTGATGTAATCATAATGTTGTATGATTTAATTCAAAACAAATATAATTCTTGTGTATATATAAGAAGGTTAGTGGGAGCGCACTGATAATGACTGTCCTAATAATGATGATATATCATTTCTTGGAAATGATATTCCTATAATACAATCGGTGAAAGCTTGGCTTTCATGAAAGATACTCCATAGAATTCTTGGGAGAGTCAACCTTTATTCTAGGAATAAGGATTTACTGGGATAGATCTAAAGTTGGTAATACTCTCTGAGAACTCGTACATTGAAATAAATGTACGTGACCTGGTGTCTCATAGGCTTTGAGCATATGGAGTCACAATCAGGCCAATCCAAGTGATAGTCATTGGATTGATGTTAAGAACATCCTTGAGTATCTTAGAGGAACTAAGGATGCTTTCTTAAACTATGGAGAAGGAGAACTTGAAGTGACTGGGATCACTACTGCAAGTTTCCAAACCGATAAATACGACTATAAGTCACAATAATGGTACTATAAAGTTTGAATAACGGAATAGTGAGCTGGAAATCTTCCAAGCAAGATATTGTTACCGTGTAAACAATAAAAGCGGAACTTTGCTGCAACTGTCGCAGCAGTAGTAGCATCTTGGATCTAAATAATTCTAATTAGATTAGAAATAATTCTGTTAGCAGCTGAGCTAGGCTACAGCGCAGGCTAAAGAATTAACGGTCTCATCAAAGATCCGATATGTACTTTAAACTATTTTCATTGGATTCGTCGGATCACACATCGTGGCGATGTGATGATCGAATAAATCACATCAGATGATAACCTTTTAAATCCACAGACGAAAGCTGTTTTCTCAGTAAAAATTTGAGTGACCCGTACATAGTTCAGGTGTAAGACACCTGAGTGATTGGCTATAGGCCAAGTGGGAGATTGTTGGACAATTATGACCCATAGCATCACTATTTGTACAGATCACGGTGTTGTACAAATTAACTGTGTGACAAAGAAAATTGCTCTTTTATCATTTGTGGTTAGATCACCAAGATGTATAAATGATAGAAGGTCCATATGATTAGTTCCGGATTGAGATGATATGAGACAGTATCAATCCATAAAAGTTTAATCATTAAATATCCCTACTCGTAGTATTATCGAGATTGGACATCGATGATGCGGAATAGACTAGTATTACACTTGTGCGCGTGTGAGGGTATAAACGACATAGTTCTCATATATTTGGGTATTGGATACTTATGCAAGTGTAATAGGAGGTTGTGTTCTACTGATGGTACGGAAAATAGTTTCGCTCTGGATAGACCCCATCGGAATTCCATTGATAGTATAAATATGTGTCTATGGAAGTCCGAATCAGGGTAGGTGTATTTGGTCTTAACCTGAGACTTGCACCGCTAATACTTGTGACAATCTATATACTTTGGTTTTGGTCGTCCAGGGCTTTAACTGGTTCTATGTACGCCTCTTCTGGGTATATTGAGAATCGTAGTGTAGTGGCTGTGATGTCAAGATGGAAGTATCACTTCAGTTATAGTGGAGATAATGATCACGTATGATACGGAACTAGTACTCTTAAGTACTGCAGTCATCGGGATAATATGACTAGGTCATAGTTATCCGATTATAGAGACTAGTTACCAGAGATACAATATATGCTTCGTACGGGGCATACACAATTCCAGCCACAGGCCTTGCACGTGAACATCTGATACTGGATCGACATACACGATACGTGTTGGACAGTTATGACCCATAACGTCACTATTCGTACAGATCATCGTGTTGTTGTACAAATTAACTATGTGACAAATAAAAATTCCTCTCTTATCATTTGTGATTAGATCACCAAGATATATAAATGATAGGAGGTCATTATGATTTGTTCCTGGATTGAGAATGATATGAGACAGTATCAGTCCACGAAGGATAAATCATTAAATATCCCTAGTCAGAGTATTATCGAGATTGGACATCGATAAATGCGTAAAAGACTAGTATTACACTTGTGCGTGTTTGTGAGGGCACAACGACATAGTTCTCATATATTTGGGTATAGGATACTCATGCAAGTGTAATAGGAGGTTGTGTTTTACCTATGGTACGGAAAACAGCTTCGCTCTGGATATACCCATCGAAATTCCATTGGTACTATGACTATGTGTCTATGGAAGTCCGAAATCAGGGTAGGTGTGTTTGGTCTTAACCTGAGACTTGCACCGCTAATACTTACGACAATTAATATACTTTGATTTTGGTCGTCAAGGGCTTTAACCTGTTCATGTGTACGCCTCTTCTGGGTATATCGAGAATCGTAGCGTATTGGGTGTGATGTCAAGACGGAAGTATCACTCCAGTCATATGGAGATGATGATCGCGCAGGGATACAGAACTGGTTCTCTAAAAAGGTTGCAATCGTTGGGATAATATAACTTGGTCATGATTATCCGATAATAAAGAGACTAGTTGCTAGTGATCCGATATATGCTCTGTATGGGGCAGACACTGTACCAGCCCCAGGCCTTGCATGTGATCATCCGATACTGGATCGAAATACGCAATACTATGTATACTATGCCTGATACAGATCCTATATTCCTGTAAGGATATTTCTGGAGAATTGGAAAGGCATGGTGCTTTGCTAGAAGCCAACTTTGTCTTGTAAATCGGTAAAAATGCAGTACTAGGTACTTACGTGTTCGGATAGTCTTACGACCGGATTTACTGCCAACATATCTGGGGGTCTCATGGGTCACTTCCCAAAGATTCACCGATGACGTATGACTCACACTTTTATTAATCTGGGATTAATTAGATGAGAGAGAAAATTAATCTGGGATTAATTACGGAGATATTTTATCTGGGATAAAATATCATTTAAAGAGAGAGAACGATTAATTTGGAATTAATCGGTAAATTAATATATTCGATATATTAATCGAAATTGTATTTCGATGCGGAATTAAAATTATATTTTAATTTGGGCGAACAAGTTAATTTAGAATTAATTCGTTAGCGACGTGAATAGTAATTATGCTTGTCATGATTATTTAATTGAATTAGATTTAATTACGACGCAATGGAAAATTCGTTAATTTGGAATTAGCGAACCCGAGCCTGGGATTGTTTGCGAGCGCATTCGCATTTCGAATTCGAGTGCGGCACGCAAGTCATATCAAGTGTCAAATCATTAGTCGCATCAAGTGTCAAATCGCTAGTCACTTCAAGCGTCAAATCACTTGTCACTTTGAGTGATGTGACTTGACAACTTGATTGATTGAGTGATGTGACAAGTTGTCACTTGATTGATAGATGTGACTTGATGGGAGTTGTTGGAAGCTTTTAAAAACTTGTACCTTGTTGACTTTTAATATATGGTATATGTTAATTGAATTTGGATTTCAATTCATCTAATACACAACTCAATCTCTCTCTTCTATCATCTCTTTCTCACACCCATTTTGGCGTTTTTCTTCTATTTTTGATGGGCAAAACCGACAGTGAAGGGAGGCAAAAGTCGTGATTTTATGGCAAAATCAGGAGTGCTAGCACACTACGAAGTCATGCGAAGGTGATAGGGAAGTCCACTCATGAGCCGGGAATCATTTGACGAAGCTTGGAGCTTGGATTCTTGAAGATTGATGGCCGAATTTGGGACTGTTTCACAGCTCACTGCCGAGCAGTCCAATGGGCAGAAAATTAATTTTTATTGCCTCATACGTCGCTTAACCGATCAATGTGAGTATTCCGTAACTCCCTCGTTGTATTCGCACATGTATTTCTTGCTTTGTATTCGATCCTTAGGACCGTAGACCTCCAACATTAGTATCAGAGCGGAGTAAAAGCATGAAATATAAATTAGGCTTAAAATTTGGGTAAATGTATTTGAGCATGATTTGATTAAATTGGATGTTTAAGTATGCTTAATACATGTTTAATTGAAGTTTGATTTGATCAATTTTAAGAAATTGTGTTTGGAACATTTTTCCCCAATTTTTCATGCCTTGGCCGAATCTTGGATGAGCCCTAATGTCTTGGAATTTTGTTTCGTGATTCATTGGATGAGTTGGAAACGATTGGGAATATTGATTTAATGTTGAATTGGATTTAATTAGATTGAGTTTGATTTGGACATGAAATCCCCTCCTTGGCCGAGACTTTGATAGCATGTTTGGGTTTGATTTTGTTAAATTATGTTGGACATGATTTAAAGTAAATGAGCATGATTAATTAGGCTAAATGATGTTTTGGAAATATTGATTTGGGTAGTTAATTATGTTACACACTTTTGAGTAATTAAATTAGGAATTTGGAATTTCTAATTTAATTATATTGGGCCTAATTTTTTAAATTTGACTTTTAAAGTTGCAAATGGGCTTGTTGGGCTTGGTTGTACTAAGTTGGGTTTAGGCTAAATTGGTTGGATCCAATTGGGCCCAAAACCACTTCCGTTAAGACCAAATACGACAAATGGACTTTTAAAGTTTAATTGGGCCTAATGGGCCGAAATTGATTTCTAGGCATTTAAGGGTGATTCCTTAATGGGCTTTGGTTGCCGAAGCCCACGCCTTAAGAAATTAATTGAAAGCCCATTAGACTTTAATTAAACTGACGTTGGACGTTAATCGGGCTTTGAGACCCGTAACGATTAGATTTGGAATCTAAGTCGCAAAGGTTCATTATAAAGTGTGATATTTAATTTGGAATTAAATAGTGAATTAGTATTAAATACAAGTTAAATTGGATTTAATGTTATAGTTTAATTTAATTCAAGAATTCATACTTTAAGTACTTATTCGCAAAACGAGTTTGACTCGCGCAAAATCAAATCGTTGTTTGAACATTGGATGGTCATTAATTATCAGATTAATTAATTTGATTAGATTGATTGATAACATGTTTGTGTGAATACATGGTTGCAATGCATGAATAATGTATATCGGATGAATATTAGATGGGTGGGACAATTTTAGAAATTGTTGTAATAAATTTGGAATTTATTAATTGGACCTGCGTGTCCAGCCTTATTACCTTCTTACTCTTTTTATTCTCTTCTCACCTATTCCCCTCAATGTAAATGAGGTTTCTTTAGAAGTGTAGTGTAACGGGTGTGGATGCTGGATTTCACCCGAGGTCCACAATCAGAATTTGTAGGTTGGGGGCACTAACGATCCTGTAAAACAAAGATAGAGTGAGCGGGAGTAGACTACCACCGGTATGGTGGGTGCCGGGTACACTTCGACGCTCAAGTCAGTAGAGTGAAATGAGCTGCCATTATGTAATATGCGGAAGTAAGGCTTATTTTTTATGGCCGTGAGGGCGGTGACAAGAATTGTGGAAATAGGAAGTTCTCAGAACTTGTGTCAGAGAATAGAAGCTTGTAAGAAGGATGTGAAGCCTGCCTTGAACCCTGAGTTATCTTCCATTTTATAGATCTGAAAAGAGATTACTTTGTAGCTGTGATAAAAGCTGGCAACGGGTCAACAACGTGCTGACATTTCTGGCTAAGGAACCCACAACGTGTCTTGGATCCAACTTTCGGCGTTGCATGTGTTTGTGTTTAGAAAAAGAGGAAATAATTAGTAATAATTGTGTTTTATGATGTCTACTTGTTTGGCTTTTCATTTGTAGTGTTATGTACTGATGGAATAAAGTCTTTTGGGCTGGGTTTTCCAATACGGTTTTTAAGGGCCAATATTTGTGGGCTTTTGGTATTGAATTTGACGTGAAAAGACGATTTTACCCTCGGGTCCAAATTTGGCACGTACAGTTTGTTCCCTACTCTTTAAGTCAAAAAGTTTTTGACTTTGAGAGTAATATATCGAATGTATCATCTGGGATTTGACCTTGGTATGTAAACTTTTTCTGAACCGTTTGGAGTAGACATAGGTTAAGACTTAATCTTTACAAGATATGTAGGAATGATTTACTGAACCAGTTGAAGATCAGGATTTTGTCTAATTCCGCCTGAACAGATAGGGAATGTTCCCAGTCGACTGAACCTGGTGAGGGTCAGGATAATCCCCATGCTACGGGTCCATGGACCAGGGGAATTACTCATGTCGTCTGGACCAGATGAAGGCCAGGTCTTGAACTCGACTCTATGTGAGCCAATGGGGAATGTTCCCAGTCGACTGAACCTGGTGAAGGTCAGGATAATCCCCATGCTACGGGTCCATGGACCAGGGGAATTACTCATGTCGTCTGGACCAGATGAAGGCCAGGTCTTGAACTTGACTCTATGTGAGCCAATGGGGAATGTTCCCAGTCGACTGAACCTGGTGAAGGTCAGGATAATCCCCATGCTACGGGTCCATGGACCAGGGGAATTACTCATGTCGTTAGGACCAGATGAAGGCCAGGTCTTGAACTTGACTCTATGTGAGCCAATGGGGAATGTTCCCAGTCGACTGAACCTGGTGAAGGTCAGGATAATCCCCATGCTACGGGTCCATGGATCAGGGGAATTACTCATGTCGTCTGGACCAGATGAAGGCCAGGTCTTGAACTTGACTCTATGTGAGCCAATTGGGAATGTTCCCAGTCGACTGAACCTTGTGAAGGTCAGGATAATGGGTATATTGTCGAATGAGTTCATCAACAAGTTCCAAGCTATAGGCGTGTAGATGTCGACTGGGATGAACACTAAGTCTGAATTCATAACTAAGTGTGGTATCTAGGATAATTCTCAAGCTACAGACTAGATGATGCCGGCTGGGATCATCAATAAGTCCCAAGCTACAGACGTGTAGTGTCGATTGGGAACAATGTTACGCCCCAAGCTACACGTTGAGGTGTTAACTAGGTAATTCTTAATTAGTCTCAAGTCAATGAGGTGTGTCGACTAGGTTTTTCTTTAAGCCCCGAGCTACACATGTAGATGTCGAATGGGACAAACATCAAACCTCAAGCTATACATGCATGGGATTCACAATAAATCCCAAGCTACATATTGTAATGTCAACTGAGACTACCTCAACTAGTGCCAAACAATATACCAATGTCGAGTGAGACATCCCTAACAAGTCTCGAGCCTTACTAATGTCGACTGGGATGCACACGCCAAGTCCCCATATAGTGTCTAATGGAATGTCTTCACACCAAGTCTCCATATAGTGTAGTGTCGACTGGAATGTCTGCAAAGTCTTTGTACTTACATGTCGACTGGAATATCTTCACATCAAGTCTTCATGTAGTGTCGAGCGCACGTCAACTGGGACGTTCTTCTCATTCTGAATCTAAAAATTTCAAGTGTTGAATGAAGTATATTCACAAGTCTTTATTAAGGTAGTGTCGACTGGAGTGTCCCTTTAAAGATTTTATAAATTCATGATGACTGAAACATCTTCAGACCTAGTCCTCCAGTAGGGTTGAATGTGATATCTTTGCCAAACTTTCTTCAATGTATGTCGATTGGGAAGTCCTCGTATTGAATATTTGTTTGTCAAAAGTCGACTGGAGCATATCTGCAAACTTTACATACATAGAAGTTGACAAGAAAATTCATACAAAGCTCCACAAATACATGTCGACTGGAGTAATAACACGAAATATTTTCTAATGCTTGTCGACTGGAATACACCTGCAATGATCTTATCATATACCTGTCGACTGGAATAACAACTTGAAACATTCTCTCATGCTCGTCGATTAGAGTGTTCCTACAATGATCTTACCATATACCTGTCGACTGAGATGATCCTGCAAGGAACTAATATGCACCTGTCGAAATTACTTCATGCATGACGACTGAAATAATCTTCTAAAATGTAAGTGTTACCGCCCCATATAAGAATGTCGACTGAAGTAAATCCGTATACTTTGTACATAACGTCGACTGAAGTAATCCTGCAATGACTTCACGCATGTATCTCGATTGAAGTGATTATATGAATCATTTATGCATTTCGATTCGAGTTTACCTGAAATTACCTCAATGATGCAAGTAGAATGAAGTAAACTTACAGAGATTCATATACCAACGTCGACTTGTCTGCAGTCTTCATGCAGAAATGTTGACTGAAATCCAACGAACCTTTGTAGAATGGAACAAGATGTCAAGGTTCTACTCTGTAGGAAATGTTTCCATTGGGAGGAGGAGATATCCTCTGAATTGACAGATGTCATCCAATCGCAAGATCTTCACAGTGATATTATCATTGGAAGATCAGAGGGAAGTTGGGCTTGAGGGTATTTGGAGCCCATTAAAATAAAAAACCCTAGTGGGATTTTCGAGGTGTCTTTTGGGAGGGAAATTGAGGCGCCTAAATAGAGAGTATAAGAATGAGTTTTGAGTCTCATTTGGTCTCATACAAAAATTTCTCTCGGTTGGCAAGCTTAAGGAAGCTCTCAAGACCTCAAGGTACTCTTCATATTCTTCTTCATATTCTTCAACATCTTCAAATGTTCATATTGTAGATTAAATTTGTTCTAAGTCAAATAGGTCATTTGATCTTGAATGATTTAGCGAAATATTGAGATTATGTTTGTGATTTAGACGGGTTTAGATCTTCAAAGGAGTAGATATTTTAGGAAACTAGTGTTTGTCGCTTGGAAAATGTCGAATGAGGATTCTTTGGGTAGTTTAGGCGCTCAAATTGACAAGTATATTGAACAACCTATGGATGATTCGAGCGATGAAGAAACTCATAGGGATTGGTCGTATGAAGATTTTATAGATGTTGGAGTTGTAACATTGGCTAAACCACCTTTAGGAGTATCCACCAAAATTACACCTTTGAGATCAATACCACCCGCCATTGGAGAGTCGAGTGGACTTCCAAGCACGAGCGAACCAACAAATATCCTAACCAAGAACCCAGCTAGTCGAGTGACTGAAAAATCAATGAGAGAAATAAAATTGAAATATAGATTTCCTTCATCAATAGAAGTTAGGTTAGCATCGTCGACTGAAAGGATAGATTACAAAGTTCCTGGGTGGATTGGGTTTTACGAACGCACATTTATTGATGGATTCAGATTCCCCATTCCAAAGTTAGTATGGGAAGTGTTGAATCATTATCAGCTGGCTCCTTCTCAACTAATGCCAAACACTTGGAGGATTTTACTGTCGATTGAGTGTATGGCTTTTGAATTGGGGATCGTATTCGGGGTGCGAGAATTATTGTATACATATTATATGAAAGAGCACCTGAGAGAAAAAGGGAGATATCACTTGTATCTCCGCCAAAAGAGGGAGCATTTGGTATTGGGGCTAACAACTAATGACAGAGGAGATTGGCAGAAAAGTTATTTCTTCGTGAGAGGAGAGGGTGTATTTAGGTCGAATGGGAGAGGAGATATACCTGAACATTGGAGCTCGTCGAGTGAGTGTTTTCATCTTAACTTTGATACTATATATTTGTATTTTGAATGGCTGAGAATATTCTTCTTTTGTTTTTCCAGGTCTTCAGTTAAACAGATCGTTTGATACTACCAGTCGAGCCGTCTCGAACACGAAATACATTCTTAGCTTGTCTGATTCGAAGAGGAATTGGAGAGCTGCTTTAGAAGAGAGGAGGCTGAGGCTAACTCCGTTGTGGAAGGAAGTGCTAGATTCAGAAGGTACTTCATTGGCTTTAAGTAAGCATATTTTGGCCGTGATATTATGCACTTGGGCGATTGAGGTTACATTTGGAGGGCTGCTATTTTTAAAACCGCTGACTCCTGAAGAATTTTTATGCGCAGCTAAAATGATGTCGGGCCCATTTAAAGTGCCAAAACTCGATGAAATGAGAAGCCGAAGGAAGACAAAGAAAGTTAAAGCTAAGGAGCCTGAAACCGTTGAAATGGTAATCACCAAGCCTACTGAAGTCGTTCCAGTCGATGTTCCTGAATCAGTGACACAGCCGATTGAGAAGGTCTTTGCTTCAAAGAAGAGGAAGGCAGTAGTAGAAGTGGAAGAAGACGCAGTAGGCGTTATAGTGAAGATTCCACACGGGTCTACTGCAATTTCGGATCCTTTCAGCCTTTCTAAATTCATTAAGCGTCTCTTACTTGAAGAGGATGAGCAAAGGTTGACTGAACTGGGCCCAACCGAAACGAGCAAGAAGATTGCGGCTCTCAGTTATCAGGTACATAGATTTGGAAAAGTATATATATATTTTTTATGTCGAATGGGGGAAATTAAGTGAAGTTCGTTTCAGGTTATGGAGTGTGGCCTCTTTATGCAAGAATATGCAGAATTGAGCCAGAGGAGGATGAGGGATTTGGAGAAGGCGAACACATCAGTCAGAAAAGACTTTGCTGAATTGAAAACGAATTCCGAAGCTACTGAAAGGAAGTTAAAAATGGTTGAAAAGGAGTTGAAGGAGACTCAGGCGATTTTAAAATTGGAAAAGGAGGTGTCTGAGGCAACCAATGAGGCGTATAAAGAAAGTTTGGAGAATTTGACGAAGGAGAAAGCTGAGTTGCTCGAGCAACTTGAGATGATTGCATTTGAATCGATGATGAAAGAAAGGAGCAGTCTAATGGAGGAGTATCTTGCTGGTCAGAATGTCGCATGGAAACCGAAGAAATGGATCCGTGAATATGAGAGGATGGCTGCTGGGTTATCCCTTACAAGCAATGGTGAAGAAGAAGAGAAGGGAGGGGAAGTGCTTTCGAAGGAGGTAGTTAAAGAACACGTGGTTGTTGGGGAGGTTGAAGAAGAAAAAACTACTACGGAAAAACATGCTGAAACAGTTGAGGGTCCTGGACTGACTGAAACAGGTCCAATCTCCCACGCTCATACCCAGACTCTTGAAGTTCCATCTGTGGATGTTCAGCTTTCTCCTGAGGTCCAATCGACTGAGATGCCCGTAACTTTTGATTATCTTTTTGTAATGAGAAATCGCGAATTTTGAATGATATTTAATGTTTCCTTTTTGGTCGGCATCTAAGACTTCATATTTGTTTTTACTATATGGAGATATCAGAATGCATAAATTTCATCACACAACATTTTATTATCAAATAATTCATTGGCCGAGTGGGCAAGACAAAAGAAAAATAAAAATTACCGGTAGAATCGCTTAAGGTGAATTGCATTCCAGCTATTTTGAATTGGCCTTCCTCCTGTCGTTTCCAATTTGTAGGCGCCCTGCCCAACGATCTTCGTAATGACGTATGGGCCTTCCCAATTTGGTCCTAGCTTTCCATCTTTGATCTCCTTGGTATTCTGAAATACTTTACGTAGGACCCAATCTCATTCTATTGCCGAACCCAGTGTAGCTAAAGCATCTGCGTGCGTATTTTCATTTCTGGGGATTTGACAAATGGTTATCTGCTCAAATGTCGACTGGATTTCCTTCACCTTTTGTAGATAAGAAACCATCTGTGAGTCTCTAGCTTGATATGAACCCTGGAATTGATTGACAATTAATTGAGAATCTGATTTTACTTCGATCTTCTTGGCACCAAGCTCATGGGCCAAGTTTAAGCCAGCTATGAGAGCTTCATATTCGGCTTCGTTATTAGAGACTCTGAAGCCGCATTTGATCGTCTGCTGCAACACATCGCCTTCAGGAGTTGTAATCACAATCCCTAAGCCGCATCCGCGTTTATTGCTTGACCCGTCGACTGCCAATCTCCAGGTAGTCGAAGGATGGATACATTGGATTTCTTGTTCAGCTGGTACCTGTAGACTGGAACTAAAATCAGCAACGAAATCTGCGAGTGCTTGCGATTTGATCGCGGTGCGTGGTAAGTACGTGATGTCGTGTTCTCCTAGTTCCACAGCCCACTTCGTCAGTCTCCCTGAAAGCTCGGGCTTATGAAGTATGCTCCTCATTGGATACGATGTATAGACAGTGATTGGGTGCCCCTGAAAATATGGTCGTAGCTTCTTTGCTGCAGTTACCAAAGCCAGTACCAATTTTTCCATATGAGGGTAGCGTGACTCCACATCTAATAATGCTTTACTCACATAGTAGACTGGGAGTTGAGTTCCGTTTTCTTCTCGGATCAGGACTGCACATACTGCTTGTTCTGAGACTCCTAAGTAGAGAAAAAGTCTTTCATTGTCGAGTGGCTTTGATAACAATGGTGGAGAAGATAAGTATCGTTTAAGTTCCGTCAATGCTTCTTCGCAGGCTGGAGTCCACTCGAAGTGCTTTGCCTTCTTCAAGGCTGAGAAGAATAAAAAACTTTTATCGGTCGACTTGGAAATGAATCTATTAAGTGCGGCTATTCTCCCGGCTAGTCGCATGACATCTTTTGGATTGGTAGGAGAAGGAATGTCAAGAATAGATCTGATCTGATTAGGATTGGCTTCTATCCCTCGTCGCGTGACCATGTATCCAAGAAATTTCCCTGAAGCGACTCCAAAAGCACATTTTGTTGGATTCAATTTCATACCATATTTCCTCATTGTGTCGAATGCCTGCTCCAAGTGTGTCAGATGTTGTTCGGCTTCTAATGACTTTACCAGCATGTCATCTATGTAAACCTCTATGGTCTTCCCTATTTGTTGAGAACATTTTGTTCACCATTCGTTGATAAGTTGCTCCAGCATTTTTGAGTCCGAATGGCATCACTTTGTAACAATATATGCCTCTGTTGGTGATGAATGCAGTTTTTTCTTGATCGTTCGGATGCATGAGGATTTGATTGTAGCCTGAATAGGCATCCATGAAACTCAGTAACTCATGGCCTGCTGTAGCATCAACCAAGGAATCAATATGAGGTAATAGGAAGGAATCATTGGGGCACGCTTTGTTCAAATTTGTGAAGTCGATGCAAACTCGCCATTTCCCGTTCTTCTTTCGTACTATCACCACATTAGCTAACCATTCTGGGAATTGAACCTCCTTGATGGCTCCATTTTGTAATAATTTTTGGACTTCTTCATTGATGATCTGATTTCTCTCCGGGGCAAACTTTCTTCTTTTCTGTCTGACGAGAGGGTAGCTTGGATCTACATGAAGCTCATGGGTGATTAATTCTGGGTCGATCCCGGTCATATCTTCGTGTGACCAGGCGAAACAATCATGTCGCTTCATTAAGAAATCAATTAGGTCGGTTCGTAGCTTGGGATCCAGATTAACTCCAATTGGTACTTTGTGATCTGCATATTCTGGGTGTATTGGGACTTCGTCTAGCTCCTCTACACTAGGCTGATCTGGTGGTAAAACAACGGATCCCTCCATTAATTGCTATGCCGACTGAGGTTTCGCCTTTAAGGTCGTCTGGTAGCAACTTCTTGAAGCGTGTTGGTCTCCCATAATCTCCTGAATCCCCCATCTTGTGGGAAATTTGAGCACTTGATGGTAAGTTGACGAGACTGCCCTCATCTCATGAATCCAAGGTCGTCCGACAATCAGATTGTAGGCTGAGGGACAATCAAGAACTAAAAAAGTCGTCATCTTGTTGTTTCCTCCGGCATAGACTGGGAGTGTTATCTCCCCGATTGTGAATTTTTGTTCGCCGCTGAATCCAATAAGAACAGTTGACCTCCTATTGATCCTTTCTATCTCGGTTCCCATGTCGGACAGAGCAGTTCTGAAGATGATGTTTGCTGACGAACCTGTGTCGACTAAGACTCGTTTGACTATAAAATTTGCAATCTGTAATGAAATTACCAGCGCGTCATGATGCAGATTCGTTTGATTGGAATTGCTGTCGTCTGGGAATTCAATTGTTAGGTTTGTAAACATCCCTTCAATCGACATAGTTGAATGGAAATGACCCATTGTTGCTTCTCTGGTATGTCGTTTCGCAGCCGAATATGAGGCACCGCTGACTTCAGACCCTCCAGAAATAAAACTTATTGTATTGTTGACTGGTGGTGGTGGTGTGGGGCCTTCTTCCTTCTCGTTTCTTCGGGCTATAGTAGCTTTGCCTTTCTCCGAAAGCAAATCCTTCAAATGTCCTTTATTCAGCAATTCCAATACTTCCAGCCTTAAAGCTACGCAATCTGCTGTCGTATGTCCATAATCTCGATGAAATTTACACAATTTGCTGGTATCTTTCTTGGCTGAATAATCTCTGGAGCGTGGGGGCCATCGTACCTCGTTCCCCATCTTATTGAGGACCGAAACCAGTTCTCCTGGGGAAACAGTGAAATTGTAGTCTGGGAGCATTTCTCTGTTCACTGTCTTATCTTGAACCCTGAATGGCAATGGTTGTTGCTTGAAGTCTCGAGTGAAATGTCGATGCACCCTTTGATTGTTCTTCATGTCTGTTGGCCGTAGCGTTTTGTTAGGGAATTCTTTGCGCCGTTTAACAGTATCTTGAGTACTATCTCGTTGAAAATTAGAAGAATTCTCTTTTATTTGGTTTCTCTTGTCCTCCTCCCACCTTATTTCAACTTGGGCTCGAGCCATGGCTTGATCCATTGTGTAGCATCGAAATTTAGTGAGTTTTTTGTAGAGTCCACTTTCTAGAAGCAATCCATTTCTAAATGCTTCTATCGCCGTAGGTTGATGGAGGTCAGAGATAGTTATTCTTTCTTTATTGAACCGAACCACGTAGCTTCGTAAAGATTCTCCTTTTCTCTGTTGGACGGCGTAAAGGTCGTCTGAAATCTTTTCAATCTTGCAAGAACTTGCGAAATGCTCTACAAACTTGTCTGCCAATTGTTGGTATGATCCAATAGACCTGTATGGGAGGTTGATGAACCAAGTTAGGGTTGGCCCCGCCAACGTTTCTCCAAATCCTCTGCACATCCCAGCTTCCCATTATTGAGGGGTTAGGCCCGTTGACATCATCTTATATTTGTAATGAATGATGTGGTCGTCTGGGTCAGTTGATCCGTCATACATTTTCGTATCCGGGGGACTGAATTTTCTTGGTAATTCTACGGAAAATATAGTCTCAATAAATGGTGTGTCAGAAATCGTCCCGGCTCTACTCTTCCTTATTGGTAGCTTGATACCTGGCAAGCTGGACAAGATTGCTTCTTTGAACTCTAACATTTCTTTTCGCATGCTTGAAGCGACTCGCTGAGCTTGGTCGACTGGAAAAATTGTCATATTTATATGATTTCTTGGAAAGTCACCTGGGGAAGGATCACCATTCGCCACATCATTGAATGTCTCCAAAAGGTTAGATGGGGCCACAAGATTATTGGGATTATCAGGAGAATCTCGTTGTTGAGAGGTGGAAGAGATTAGTTCCAACTGCTTCTGAAGGTTTAAATTGGAGCTCCGCATGGTCTGGTTCTCCTCCTCCAAAGTTCGTAATCTTTCTTGTAGCATAGTTATTTGGGACGCAATTGGATCTGGCGTATGTTCGCTGCTTGAAGCCATGAGTGACAGTGCTTTCCGAATTGTAGATTGAGGGATCTTTGTTTGCTATAAATCACTAAGGCCCCACGGTGGGCGCCAAATTGTGGATGCTGGATTTCACCCGAGGTCCACAATCAGAATTTGTAGGTTGGGGGCACTAACGATCCTGCAAAACAAAGATAGAGTGAGCGGGAGTAGAATACCACCGGTATGGTGGGTGTCGGGTACACTCCGACGCTCAAGTCAGTAGAGTGAAATGAGCTGCCATTATGTAATATGCGGAAGTAAGGCTTATTATTACCTTGACTTTCTTTTGATGGCCGTGAGGGCGGTGACAAGAATTATGGAAATAGGAAGTTCTCAGAACTTGTGTCAGAGAATAGAAGCTTGTAAGAAGGATGTGAAGCCTGCCTTGAACCCTGAGTTATCTTCCATTTTATAGATCTGAAAAGAGATTACTTTGTAGCTGTGATAAAAGCTGGCAACGGGTCTACAACGTGCTGACATTTCTGGCTAAGGAACCCACAACGTGTCTTGGATCCAACTTTCGGCGTTGCATGTGTTTGCGTTTAGAAAAAGAGGAAATAGTTAGTAATAATTGTGTTTTATGCTGTCTACTTGTTTGGCTTTTCATTTGTAGTGTTATGTACTGATGGAATAAAGTCTTTTGGGCTGGGTTTTCCAATACGGTTTTTAAGGGCCAATATTTGTGGGCTTTTGGTATTGAATTTGACGTGAAAAGACGATTTTACCCTCGGGTCCAAATTTGGCACGTACAACGGGTAGAAGTAATATTTGTGCTAAAGGGAGAGATTTGATCTAGGATCAATGTGTAAAGTATCCATCCGCATATCATTATTATTTATTTATACGCGCTTTATTATGTGTTTAGAATGCATGTTTAAGGGTGTATGATGATGAGACCTTAACAAAGATAATAAATTGGTTGCCAATTTACACGCGAAAAACCCTCACACAATATTAAGTGTTTTTCCTTCCATTGAGTGATTCTTACCCAAGATCCGAGATTGGCATTGGTTTGTTGGCCAAAGTCAAGACCTTTGTCCGTCGGGGATGTGTTTGAATCACGAAGGCTTTGTTCCATATTGGTGTCTTATCCAAGTTGTGGTTTGTTGGCCAAAGTCAAGACCACTTCTTGTCCATCGACATTGATTACGAAGCTTTCCATGGTCAATGGGTCACGCTTGACTGGGATCACTAAGTTTGTTTTGCCAAAGCTAAGGCTTAGTTGATTCAGAGCAAAAGGTTAGGGAATATATTGGATATATTGGCATGTATAAGATATATGTTTCGGACTTGGATGTCCCTCTACCGGATCTAGAAATTGGATGGGATCCAATTGATCTTAGAGATTTACCTAGTTAATTATCATACAATTTGTTGGCCAAAGTCAAGATTGTGTGATATTTAACGGAATCCTAGCCCACTAGGAAACACGGTTTCCCGAGTACTCGACAGAGGGTTAGAGGCTCGCCGAAAAATAGTGGGAGGCAAGAATTAAATTTGCAATATTCGTTTAATTACTTGCCATACGCGCTCAAATCAAATATCATTCGTCAATTAAATTAAATGTTAGTTGGACTAATATTTAAATTGTTGTTTTAATAAACAGTTGGAATGTATTCAAACTATTTCATTTATAGTTGATTATATAATTAGATTATAGTAATCAATATATTTGATTTAATTGAAATATATAGTTTATTATATAGTTGGACTATAGTAATCATTATATTAAAAGTACCTAAATCGTTGATTAAATAGTTGGACTATTAGAATCAAGATAAAATTGAAAGATTGACATTTAAAACATAATCCTAGGGAAAATGTTTTTAAATGGTTTAATTTTAAAATTGGGAATATAATTTCAGGATAGTCCTGGAAACTAATAAGTTGCTTTATTTGATAAAATAACATATTAAGCCTAAGCCAGGAGTTAAGCAATAGTAGAGCATGATCTTTGGAAGATTCATGTAATGATAACTTAAAGTGCTTAATCCATTAAACTTGTCGCGGTAGACTCCTTAATTTCTTTATCAGAACTAAGGATTAGATCCTTAAAGTATAATATTGAAATTGAAGGATCTTCATAAATCTATACTTAGATTTTAGAAGTACTAAATTGCAATAAATAATTCTTGGAGAGTTAATGACTATTCTCAATGAAATAAAGTCAAACTTTGCAATTAGACAAGTAGCGCAATGCGCACCTTACTTCGATATTCTAGAAAGCCAAGGCTTGGCCAAAGGCTTCTGAAATGTTGAAAATGGCAAAGGCAAAATCATTATAATCTTCTTGGAAGATAAAAGGACATATCCCAAAATGTCTACCAAATTGTGGCAAACAGGATCGCGGAAGCGTGACTGCCATTTGGACAAAGCAGACATGAAGGAATAGAAGACGAGCAAGGCTCTAACTTCAAATATGTTTGTCAAAATTATGTTCACTACTAGTATTGAAATTGGATTTTAGATACTTAGTATGATACATAAATATGTATTGATGTTCAGAATCTATTATGAACAGGATACTGACTTCGATTGAGATTAATCTGCGAATAGGAAACGGGACAACTGTCGTTGTTTTAACCGTAGATACCTAAGTTTAGGAACCACCTTCGGGTGTGTACTTAAATTAGGAAACTGTTATAATGTAACTAGTTTGACTAGAAACATTATCTCTATATCAGTGTTTAATTCGTTGCGGATTTACCTTTATATTCTAGAATACTAAAGTATTTTGTTATATAAAGATGATATTGAGATAAACACATTAAATGTGAATAACAACATTTATATTTTGAATATAAATAAAATCTCAAACATATAACATGACAAACAAATAGCTCAAATTGATTTGATCAGAATAGACTTAATTGTGGCATTGTTGTCTGGGACACAATTAAACAAGGCTCGTATATCCACACTTTCGAAGAGTGGGTACTTGGACTAATTTGATTCCAATCAAATAAAGTCTACGAATCTAATTTATTGGGCAAAATGCCCATAACACTATTTACTTGGTAAAAGTGCAAATGCCACCGATCTGTTAGCCCTAGTTTATAGTGAAGCAAGTGGACCCATGTCTAGCTAGGCTAGAGGTGGATATGAATATTTCGTGACCTTTACGGATGTGGTATCGCGTTATGGTTAAGTGTTTCTTTTGAAACACGAATCAGAAACTTTTAAAGTTTCGACACGAAATAGACAAACAGATCGGCTAAAATATTAAACCATCACGGTAAGACCGTAATGGAAAATACTTAAGCAATAAGTTTCTCGTATACTTGAAAAAGTATAGTATTTTTTCGAATGAGGACTCCTCCCGGAACACGTCAGTTTGACGGTGTGTCCGAACGGAGAAACCGAATTTTGTTGGACATGATAAGGTTAATCATGAGTCGCTCTGAGCTACCATTTCCTTCAACGGATAAGCATAAACAGTGCAGAACTTATTTTGAATAAGGTTCCATAATAATCTGTTTGACAGACTTCATATTAGATATGAACAGAAAAGAAACCGGGTTTCATATTCCTGTAAATTTGGGTATGCTGGGCATATATTTGGATGATGCCAAACTAAAACCCAAATTGGATAAGTGCCAAATTGTAATTGGTTATCCTAAGGATACCAAAGTATAGTACTTATACAACTCACAAGAGAACAATTTAATTGTTGCTCACCATGCGGTTTTCCTAAGAGGAATACCTATATGCAGTGGTAAGTAGGAGGATAGTAAAACTCGATGAAAATCGGAGTAATACTATTAAAGGCACCGATTCCTAATGGAACACAAATAGTTCATCAAGGATGAAACTATACCATTAAACTTCGAATACACAAGAACCATGTAGTTCAGAGAGAGTCAGAAAACAACATGGGGTATGGGTTTCTGATCTCACCTCATAAAGATATTAATCTTATTGAGGTATACCAACTGACTACGTATGAGGAAGTGATACAAGGTATCGACTCCCTATCATGGCAAAGTGCCATGAGTCCAAAATGGATTTCATGTATAACAACTATGTTTGGATACTAGTTGTTGTACCGTAAGGCATTGTGCCTATTGGTACTATATAAGTCTTCAAGGAAGACATACATGGAAGGCAACATACCAACGTACTAAGCTAGGCTTGTAGTGGAAAGGTATCATTATCAACATTGTGTTGATTACAACGAAAACTTTTACATGTTGCCACGTTGAATCCATTTGGATAATGCTTGCTGATGCTACATGTTTCATTTATGAAATATGACAGCTGAAAAGGAAAATCGCTTTCCTGAAAAGAAAACCTTTTGGAGGATGTTTACAACATCCTGACGATTTTGTCGTACCAAAACTAGCAAATAAGGTTTGCAGGTTATTCGATCCATGTTTGGATTGAAGCAAGCATTAGGTTCTTGGAACTATCGCTTTGATGTAATCATAATAGTTTATGATTTAATTCAAAATGAAAATGATTCTTGTGTATATTAGAAGGTTAGTGGGAGCGCACTGACAGAGGCTGTCCTATTAAATGATGATAATATGTCATTTCATGGAAATGATATTCCCATATAACAATCGGTGAAAGCTTGGCTTTCGAGAATAATTCTCCGTAGAACTCTTGGGAGAAACAACCTTTATTCTAGGAATAAAGATCTACTGGGATAGATTAAAGTTTTTAAAACTCTCCGAGAACTCGTACATTGAAAAATGTACGTGACCTGGTGTCTCATACGCTTTGAGCATATGGATTCACAAACAGGCCAATCCAAGTGATGGTCACTGGATTGATGTTAAGAACATCCGTTAGTATCTTAGAGAACTAAGGATGCTGTCTTAAACTATGGAGATGGAGAACTTGAAGTGACTGGGATCACTGCTGCAAGTTTCCTAACCGATTAAACGACTAAAAGTCACAACAACGAAACTATACATTTTGAATAACGGTACAGTGAGCTGGAAATCTTCCAAGCAAGATACTGTTACAGAATAAACAACAAATGCGGGTTATTGCTGCAGCTGAGGCAGCAATAGAAGCCATCTGGGTCAATAATAAATCTAATTAGATTAGATATAGTTATGTTAGCAGCTGAGCTAGGCTACAGCACAGGCTAAAGAATTAATGGTCTCATCAATGATCCAGATATATACTTCATCTATTCATCTGATTCGTTTGGATCATACATCGTGGCGATGTGATGATCGAATAAATCGTATCAGACGATAATCATGCAAATCCGCTGATGAAAGCCTTTCCTCAATAGTTTGAGCCAACCATACATAGTTCGGGTGTTAGACACTCGAGTGACTGGCTATAGGCCAAGTGGGAGATTGTTGGATAGTTATGACCCATAGCGTCACTATTCGTACAGATCATGGTGTTGTTATACAAATTAACTATGTGACAAAGGAGATTGCTCTCTTATCATTTGTGATTAGATCACCAAGATGTATAAATGATAGGAGGTCCTTATGATTTATTCCTGGATTGAGAATGATATGAGACAATATCAGTCCACGAAGGATAAATCATTAAATATCCCTAGTCAGAGTATTATCGAGATTAGACATCGATAAATGCGTAAAAGACTAGTATTACACTTGTGCGTGTTTGTGAGGGCACAACGGCATAGTTCTCATATATTTGGGTATAGGATACTCATGCAAGTGTAATAGGAGGTTGTGTTTTACCGATGGTATGAAAAACAGCTTCGCTCTGGATAGACCCCTCAGAATTCCATTGGTAGTATGACTATGTGTCTATGGAAGTCCAAAATCAGGGTAGGTATGTTTGGTCTTAACCTGATACTTGCACCGCTAATATTTACGACAATCAATATACTTTGGTTTTGGTCGTCTAGGGATTTAACTGGTTCCTGTGTACGCCTCTTCTGGGTATATCGAGAATCGTAGCTTATTGGGTGTGATGTCAAGACGGAAGTATCACTCCAGTCATATGGAGTTGATGATCGTGCAGGGATATAGAACTGGTTCTCTAAAAAGGTTGCAACCGTCGGGATAATATGACTTGGTCATCATTATCCGATAATAAAGAGACTAGTTGCTAGTGATCCGATATATGCTTCGTACGGGGCAGACACTGTACCAACCCCAGGCTGTTGGTTTCTAATATAGGTCCCAAGATCAACAAATCAAGCATAAAATTCGCATGAATACATCAAGGAATAATGGCGGAAACATATACTCACAATGATTGGTTTGGATGCATCAAACAACACAAGCTTCTTCCTCCTCTTCAAGGTCACGGCAATGACTCCCCATGGCAGTGGATGGCTCGGTTTAGGCTGTGAAACTCCTCCAAGAATTCGGCCATGGAAGACACCATGGAAGCTCCAAGCTCCAAGCTTCAAAAATTGGTTCCATGCTCAAGTGTTCACTACCCTATCACCTTTGTATCAACCCATATATGTGCTAGCACTCCTTCTTCTTCATTATTTTCGGTCAAACAGAAAATTTTTGGAAGAAATCGGTCTTGAGACCGTGAGAGAGGAAGAGAGAAAGATGAGGGAAAAATTTGTTTCTCAAAAAACCGTATACCCTAAAAAATGGAGAGAGAGAGAGAGTTAAAGGAATATGTATTTTGTTTATATATATTTTATTTTCCAAAAATAAAATAAAACAAATACACAAACCTTTTTCAAATCTCAAAAAGTCAAAAAGTAAAAAGTGTTTTTCAATCATCTATCACTATTCACATCAAGTCACTTTAATAAAGTGACAACATGTCATGTCACATCACTCAAAGTGACATGTGATTTGACAATTGATGCGACAAGCGATTTGACGCTTGATGTGACTTGCGTGCCGTACTCGAATTCGAAATGCGAATGCGCTTGCAACCACTCTCGGGCTCGGGTTCGCTAATTCCGAATTAACGAATTTTCCGTCGCATCGTAATTAAATGATTACGCCTAGCGAAATCACTATTCACGTCGCTAACGAATTAATTCTAAATTAATTCGTTCGCCCGAATTAAAATCTAATTTTAATTCCGCGTCGAAATACAATTTCGTATAATATATCGAATATATTATTTCATCGATTAATTCCAAATTAATCGTTCTCTCTCTTTAATTAATATTTTATCCCAGATAAAATATCTCCGTAATTAATCCCAGATTAATTTTCTCTCTCTTCTAATTAATCCCAGATTAATTAAAGTGCGAGTCATACGTCATCGGTGAATCTTTGGGAAGCGACCCATGAGAGTACCTCGTACTACGTTTATACCGATTTACAAGACAAGGTTGGCTTCTAGCAAAGCGCCATGCCTACCCAATTCTCCGGAAATATCCTTATAGGAATATGTGATCTATATCAAACGTAGTATACCGAAGTATTGCGTATTTCTGTCCAGTATCGGATTGTCACGTGCAAGGCCTGGGGCTGGAATTGTGTCTGCCCCGTACGAAGCACATATCGGATTTCTGGTAACTAGTCTCTACAATCGATATACATGACCTGGTCATAATATCCCGATAGCTCGAGCATTTAAGAGAACGAGTTCCGTATCCTACGTGACCATCATCTCCACTATGACTGGAGTGATACTTCCGTCTTGACATCACACCCAACACCTACGATTCCTATATACCCAGTATCGGCGTACACAGAACCGGTTAAAGCCCTGGACGACCTCAACTAAAGTATATTGATTGTCGTATGTATTAGCGGTGCAAGTCTCAGGTTAAGACCAAATACACCTACCATGATTGCAGACTCCCATAGACACATAGTCATACTACCAATGGGATTCCTCGGGGTCTATCCAGCGAGCTGTTTCTTTCCTCCCGTACCATCGGTGAAACACAACCTCCTACCGCACTTGCATAAGTATCCAATACTTAAATATATGATAATTATGCCTGTTATGCCCTCACAACGTGCACAAGTGCAATACTAGTCTTTTCCGCATTACCGATGTCTAATCTCGATAATACTCTGACTATGGATGTTTAATGATTTATCCTTAGTGGACTGATACTGTCTCATATCATTCTCTGTCCAGGAACAAATCATAGGGACCTCTCATCATTTATATATCTAGGTGATCTAATCACAAATTATAAGAGTGCAAACTCCTTTGTCACATAGTTAATTTGTACAACAACACTATTATCTGTACAAATAGTGACGCTATGGGTCATAATGTCCAACAATCTCCCACTTGGCCTATAGCCAGTCACTCGAGTCTCTGACACCCGAACTATGTACGGTTGGCTCAAACTGCTGAGAATAGCTTTCATCAACAGATTTGCATAATTATCATCTTGATGCGATTTATTCGATTATCACATCGCCATGATGTATGATCCGAACGAATCAGATGAATAGTGAAGTATATATCTGGATCGTTGATGAGACCATTAATTCTTTAGCCTGTGCTGATGCTAGCTCAGCCGCTAACAGAACTATATCTAATCTAATTAGATTTGTTATTGACCCAGATGGCTTCTATTGCTGCTTCATTCAGCTGCTGCAATTACCCGCATTTGTTGTTTATTTGGTAACAGTATCTTGCTTGGAAGATTTCCAGCTCACTGTACCGTTATTCAAACTGTATAGTACCGTTTGTGACTTTTAGTCGTCTTTTTCAGTTATTGGAAACTTGCTACAGTGACCCCAGTCACTTCAAGTTCTCATTCTCCATAGACTAAGACAGCATCCTTAGTTCTCTAAGATACTAACGGATGTTCTTAACATCAATCCAGTGACTATCACACGGATTAGCATGTTTGTGAATCCATATGCTCAAAGCGTATGATTACACCAGGTCTTGTACATTTTCAATGTACAGTTTCACGGAGAGTATTTCGAAAGCCAAGCTTTCGCCGATATTTATTTTATGGGAATATCATTTCCAAGAAATGACGTATTATCATTATTTTATAGGACAGCCACTGTCAGTGCGCTCCCACTAACCCTCTTATTTACACAAGAATCATTTTTCGTTTTGAATTAAATCATACACCATCATGATTATATCAAAACGATAATTCTAAGAACCTAATGCTTGCTTCAATCCAATCATGGATCGAATAACAAGCATTATCTAAATGGATTTACCGTGGCAACAGGTAAAAGGTTGAATCGTAATCAACACAATGTTGATAACGATACATTTCTGTTAAAGCCTAACTTTATACCTTGGTATGTTGTCATCCATGTATATCTTCCTTGAAGACTTTAAGTACCAATGGGCACAATGCCTTGTGGTACAATCCTTGTATCCAAACTGGTTGATATACATGGAATCCATTTCGGATTATATGCAACTTTGCCATAATTGGGAGTTGATACCTTGAATCACTTCTCATACGTAGTCAGTGTTGGATAATATGACCCATAGCGTCACTATTTGCACAGATCATTGTGTTGTTGTAGCAAATTAACTATGTAATAAGGAAATTGCACTCTCATCATTTGTGATTAGATCACCATAGATATATAATGAAGAGAGGTCCCTATGATTAGTACCTGGACTGAGAATGATATGAGACAGTGTCAGTCCCCGAAAGTTTAATCATTAAATATCCCTAGCCAGAGTATTATCGAGAATGGACATCGATAATGCGGAATAGGATAGTTTGCACTTGTGCGTGTTGTGAGGGCACAACGGCATAGTTCTCATATATATAAGTATTGGATACTTATGCAAGTGCGATAGGAGGTCGTGTTTCACCGATGGTACGGGAAACAGCTTCGCTCTGGATAGACCCCTCGGAATCCCATTGGTATTATGACTATGTGTCTATGGGAGGCCGAAATCAAGGTAGGTGGTGTATGGTCTTAACCTGAGACTTACATCGCTAATACTTACGATAATCGATAGACTTTGGTCTTGGTGGTAGGGACTTTAAACGGGTTCTGTGTACACCACTTCTGGGTTTATCAGAGAGTCATAGTGTATTGGGTGTGATGTCAAGACGGAAGTGTCACTTCAGTCATATTGGAGTTGATGTCACGCAGGATACGGTACTAGTGCTCTTGAGTGTTGCGCAACCATCGGGATATTGTGACCAGGTCATGTATATCCGATTATAGAGACTATGTTACCAGACATCCGACATGTGCTTCGGACGGGGCAGACACTTATCCAGCCCCAGCCCTAGCACGTGACTATCCGATACTGGGCCAATATACACAATACTACGGTATACTATACGCTTGATACAGATCTATATATTCCTGTAAGAATATTCTGGAGAATTGGGTAGGCATGGCGCTTTGCTAGAAGCCAACCTTGTCTTGTAAATCGATATAAACGTAGTACGAGGTACTTACGTGTTCGGACAGTCCGACGATCGTATTTACTGCCAACATATCCGGAGATCTCATGGGTCGCTTCCTGAAGATTCACCGATGACGTATGACTCGCACTTTGATTAATCTGGGATTAATTAGAAGAGAGAGATAGAATTAATCTGGGATTAATTCGATGAGAGAGAAAATTAATCTGGGATTATTTGCGGAGATATTTTATCTGGGATAAAATATTAATTAAAGAGAGAGAACGATTAATTTGGAATTAATCGATAAAATAATATATTTGATATATTATTAGAAATTGGATTTTGACGCGGAATTAAAATTAGATTTTAATTCGGGCGAACGAATTAATTTAGAATTAATTCGTTAGCGACGTGAATAGTGAATTCGCTAGGCGTAATCACTTAATTACGACGCGACGAAAAATTCGTTAATTTGGAATTAGCGAACCCGAGCCCGAGAGTGATTGCGAGCGCATTCGCATTTCGAATTCGAGCGCGGCACGCGAGTCACATCAAGCGTCAAATCGTTTTGTCACATCATGCGTCAAATCAATTGTCACTTTGAGTGATGTGACTTAAAGTAAAAAGTTGAAATATTAAAGTTTTTGCTTTTTTGACTTTGTACTTGTAAATGAAAAGGCTTTGGTATTTGATTTTATTTTGAAATAAAATAAAAAAATATTAGAAAAAACATTTACTTTTTATCTCAATTTATTTCAATTCCATTTCACGGGTTTTCAACGTGAAAATAATCTCCCTCATTTTTTCTTCTCTCCTTCACGGTTTTGGAAACCGTTTTTCTTCTTCTTCTTGTTCTGTTTCTGCCGGCAAATGGAGAAGCAAGATAACGATTTTGGGCAAAAATCAAGTGCTAGCACACCTTGATTGATACATAGGTGATAGGGAAGTGATTTCGTGAGCAAAGAATCACCTTGTGAAGCTTGGAGCTTGGAGTTACCATGGAGGTTCATCCATGGCCGAATAGAAGATGAAGAAACAGCACCCACACCGTGCAGTCCACCACCGAGCAGCTCACTGTCGCGCATGGAGAGGGCAGTGCGTTTTTCATCTTCAACTGTATGCAACCAATCAATGTGAGTATGAATTCCGCCTTACTCCTTTGTGTATTCAACTCGTTTTTATGCATGATTTGTTGATCTTGGGACTTGATTGAACTCCTTCAATGGTATCAGAGCTATTGATTGCATGAAAACCGAATTAGGGTTCTTGAGCAAATTTGGGGCTTTTTGATTTTAGCTTGATTCTGACAAATTGATTCTTTGAGAATGCTTATATTTGATTGAATTTGAGTTATATGTAATCAATTTGATAAAAAAAAATTGATTGGATTGATTTTCCCAAATTTGCTTATTTTTGGTCAAAACTTTAATTGGGTAAACTCGATTTAGGCATGATTTGGTTGAATTGTTTGATGAAGTATGCTTGAATGAGGTTGAATTGAAGTTGTGCATGATCAATTTCAAGAAAATTGGATTAGATCAATTTTCCCCAATTCTTTAGGTTGAACATGAAACTTGAAATTGGGTAAAATGTGTTTGAGCATGTTTTAATTGAATTGGATGTTTAAGTATGCTTAAAACATGTTTAATTGAGATTGTGTGTGATCAATTTCATGAAATTGGATTGGATTCAATTTTCCCCAAATTGGAGGCTTGGCCGAAAATTACATAACCCTAATGTCTTGGTAATTTTGTTTTGTTTGATCATTGGATGACTTAAAACAATTGGTTAATGTTGTTTTGAAGTTCAATTGGATTGAATTTTGATTTGGAACATTTTTTTCCCTTTAAAAGTGGCTTGGCCGAATTTTAAGGGACATGAAATTCATTGTGATTTTGTTGTTTGATTCATTGGATGAGTTGAATTGATTTGGTAAATGATGATTGTGGATTCAATTGGATTGAAACCGAATCGAATTGAAAAACCCCTAATTGCCGAGACTTGAAAGCATGTAAATTGGTTTTGATTTTAATTGAATTGTGTTGGACACTATTTGGTTGTTAAAGTGCATGATTAGTTAGGCTAATTGATGTTTTAGAAATGTTAATTAGGTAATTGATTGTGTATTACACTTAGGTTAATTAATTATGAAATTTGGAATTTTATAAGTTAATTAATTTGGGCTTGATTTTGGAAATTGGGCTTGTTAGGTTGTAATTGGGCTTTTGGGCTTTGTTGTAACAAAGTTGGGTTTAGGCAAAATTGGTTGGATCCAATTAGGCCCAAAACCGAATTCAAAAGGTCCAATTATGACTTAATGGACCTTAATTATTTAATTGGGCCTAATGGGCCAAAATTAATTTAAAGGCTTATGGGGTAACTCCCGGATTGGACTTTGGTTGCGGGTTTGACCCGAGTTGACCAAAAGTCCATGCCTCAAGAAATTAATTAAAAGCCCATTGGACTTTAATTAAATTAATATTGGATATTAATCGGGCTTTGAGACCCGTAACGATTAATTTGGAATTTAAGTCGTAAAGGTTTATTTATAAAGTGTAATATTTAATTTGGAATTAAATAATGAATTAGAATTAAATACGTATTAAATTGGATTTAATCATGTAATTTAATTTAATTAGTAGAAATCGTACTTTGAGTACGTGTTCGCAATACGAGTTTGACTCGAACAAAATCAAATCTTTGTTGAACATTGGATGATCACTAATTATCAAGATTAATTAATTTGATTAGATTGATTGATAACATGCTTGTATGAATACATGGTTGTGATGTTTGAATAATGTATATCGGATGGATATTAGCCGGGTGGGGCGATTTTGGAAATTGTAATAAATTTGATTTATTAATTGGACCTGCGTGTCCAGCCTTATCTCCTATTTCTTTGTATTCTCTTCTCACATATTCCCCTCTATGTATATGAGGTTTCTTTAGAAGTGTAGTGTAACGGGTAGAAGTAATACTAGTGCTAGCTTGAGTGAGAAAGGGAGAGATTTGATCTAGGATCAATGTGTAAAGTATCCATCCGCATATCATTATTATTTATTTTCATATACGCTTTATTATGTATTTAGAATGCATGTTTAAGGGTGTATGATGATGAGACCTTAACAAAGATAATTAAATTGATAGCCAATTTGCACGCGAAAAACCCTCGTTTTTATTAAGCAAATATCCTTCCATTGAATGATTCTTGTTCAAGATCCGAAGTTGGCATTGGTTTTTATTGGCCAAAGTCAAGGCCTTTGTCAATCAAGGATGTATTTGAATCATGAGAGTTTTGTTGCATATCGGTGTCTTGTCCAAATCGTGATTTTTATTGGCCAAAGTCAAGATCACTTTTTGTCCAATGACATTGATTACGAAACTTTCCTCGTCAATGGGTCCCGCTTAACTGGAATCATTAGGTTTGTTTTTTGGCCAAAGCCCAGGCCTAGATGATTCGGAGGATAGGGTTAGGAAAATGTAATGGATACATTGACATTATACATATGTTTCGGACTTGGATGTCCACCTAACCGGATCTAGGAATTGGATGAGATCCAATTGATCATAGAGATCTACCTAAGTTAAATAGCATACAGCTTTTATTGGCCAAAGTCAAGGTTGTGTGTTATTTTACGGGATCCTAGCCCACTAGGAAACGCGGTTTTCCCGAGTACTCCACAGAGGGTTAGAGGCTCGACGAAAAATAGTGGGAGGCAAGTATTGAATTTGCAACATTCGTTCGAATACTCGCTAAACACGCTCATTTTATTTTATTCGTCATATTAATCAAAAGTATTAGTTGGACTAATATTTTATGTTGTTTTAATAAACAGTTGGACTGTATTATAGTTGATTATATATAATTGGATTATATTAATCAATATATTTAAATAATTAATTTCAGTTTACAGTTGATTTTATAATTAGATTATAGTAATCAATGTAATTGAGGTTAATTAATTTGGATTATATTTGATTATATAGTTGGACTATTATAATCATTATAATAAATAGTACCACTAATCGTTGATTAAATAGTTGGACTATTGTAATCAAGATAAGAAATTGAAAAGTTGGATATAAAATATAATCTGGGATTAAAATATTTTAAATGATTTAATTTTCAAATTGGGAATAAATAATAGGTTACTTTATTTGATAAAATAACTTATTATACCTTAAGCCCAAAATTAAGCAATATAAGTAGAGCATAAAATCTTTGGAAGATTCATGTGATGATGACTTTAATGCTTTTTAATATACTTGTCATAAATCTAATTTTTTGATTTAAGAAGTATTAAAATTGCAATTATAATTCTTGGAGAATTAATTGACTATTCTAGAGAAGATAAAGTCAAAGTTTGCAATTGGGCATGTAGCACGAGGTGCACATCGTTTCGATATTCTAAAAACCCAAGGCTTGGCCTAAGGTTCCTAAAATATTGAAAAGGATAATTGACATATACCAAAGTGACTACCATTTGGATATGGAAGACACGAAGGAATTAAAGAAAGGGCGAGGCTCTGACTTTAAAATATTTGTCAAAGTTATGTTCACTACTAGTATTGAAATTGGATTTTAAATACTTAGTGTGGTACATAAAATATATGTATTGATGTTCAGAATCCGCTATGAGCTGGATACTGACTTCAAGCTGAGATTACTCTGCGAATCGGAAACGGGACGAAAGTCGCTGTTTCGACCGTAGATACCTAAGTTTAGGAACTACCCTTTGGGTGTGTACTTAAATTAGGAACTGTTATAATGTAACTAGTTGACTAGAAACATTATCTCTTTATCAGTGTTTAACCCACTGCGGGTGAACCTTTTATTCTAAAACACTAAAGTGTTTTATTATATAAAGATGATACTGAGATAAATACATTAGATGTAAATAACAGAATTATATTTTGAATATAATAAAATCTCAAACATATAAATGACAAATAAATAGCTCAAATTGATTTGATCAATAGAGACTTATTTATGGCATTGTTGTCTAGGACACAATTAAACGAGACACGTCAGTTAGACGGTGTGTCCGAACTAAAACCGAATTTTGTTGGACATGATAAGGTTTATCACGAGTCCTCTGAGCTATCATTTCCTTCAAACAGGATATGTATTAACAGTGCAAAACTTATTTAGAATAAGGTTCCATATAAATCTGTTTGACAGATATCATATAGGATATGAACAGGAAAGAAACGTGGTTTTCTTACTCCTAATAATTTGGGTATGCCAGGCATAACGTTTGGATGATACCAAACTAAAAACCCAAATTGGATAAGTGCCAATATAGGTTATCCTAAGGGAAACCTTAAGTATAGTACTTGTAAATCTCACATGAGAACAATATGATTGTTGCTCACCATGCGGTTTTCCTGAGAGGAATACCGATATGCAGTGGTCAGTGGGAGGATAGTGATACTCGATGAAAATCAGAGTAATACTATTCAAAGCACGAAGTCCTTAATGGAACACAAACAGTTCATCAATGATGAATCTGTACCATTAATCTTCAAATACACAAGAAACTTCGTAGATCGGATAGAGTCAGAAAACAACCTAGGGTATGGGTTTCTGATCTAACCTCATTAAGATGTCAATCTTATGGAGGTGTACCATCCGACTACGTTTAGAGGAAGTGATACGAGGTATCGACTCTCTGTTACGTCCAAAGTGCCATGAATCCGAAATGGATTCCATGTATAACAACTATTTTGGATACTAGTTGTTGTACCATAAGGCATTGTGCCTATGGTACATTAAACGTCTTCAAAGAAGACATACATGGATGGCAACATACCAACGTACAAAGCTAGGCTTTTGACGGAAAGGTATCGTTATCAACATTGTGTTAATAACGGTTCAACCTTTTACCTGTTGCCATGGTAAATCCATTTTGAAAATGCTTGAAAATAACTGTATATTTCATTTATGAAATGTGTCAGTTATAAATCAAAATCGCTTTCCTGAAAAGGAAACCTTTTGGAGGATGTTTACAACATCCTGACGATTTTGTATAACCGACAAACAAGGTTTGCGGGTTATTCGATCCATGTTTGGATCAATGCAAGCATAAGGTTCTTGGAACTGACGTTTTGAAATAATCATAATGGTTTATGATTTAACTCAAAACGAAATAATTCTTGTGTATATAAGGAGGTTAGTGGGAGAGCGCACTGACAGTGAAATTCCCATAAAGCAATTGGTGAAAGCTTGGCTTTCATAGATATTCTTTAATAGAATTTCTCCGTAGAATTCTGGGAGTAACAACCTTTATTCAAGGAATAAAGATCTACTGTGATAGATTTGGAGTTGTTAACACTCTCTGGAAATTGTACATTTAAAATGTACTTGTATTGGTGTCTCATATGCTTCGAGCATATGGAGTCACAATCGGGTCAATCCAAGTGATAGTCACTGGATTGAAGTTGAGAACACTGTTAGTAGTATCTCAGAGAACTAAAGATGCTATCTTAAACTATGGAGAAGGAGAACTTGTAGTGACTGGGATCACTACTGCAAGTTTCCAAACATTAAAATACTACGGTACTATAAAGTTTGAATAACGGGGACAGTGAGCTGGAAATCTTCCTAGCAAGATAACTGTTGCCGAATAAACAACAAATGCGGATTATTGCTGCAGCTGAGGCAGCAATAGAAGACCATCTGGATCGAAAATAAATCTAATAAGATTAGATAAAGTTCTGTTAGCAGCTGAGCTAGGCGTCAGCATAGGCTAAGGAATTAAAGGTCTCATCGACGATCCAGATATATACTTCTATATCATCTGATTCGTTCGGATCATACATCGTGGCGATGTGAAGATCGTGTAAATCGCGTCAGACGATAATTAAGCAAATCCGCTGACGAAAACCTTTCCTCAGCAATTTGAGCGAATTGTACATAGTTCGGGTGTTAGGCACTCGAGTGACTGGCTATGTGCCAAGTGGGAGATTGTTGGATAATATGACCCATAGCGTCACTATTTGCACAGATCATTGTGTTGTTGTAGCAAATTAACTATGTAATAAGGAAATTGCACTCTCATCATTTGTGATTAGATCACCATAGATATATAAATGAAGAGAGGTCCCTATGATTAGTACCTGGACTGAGAATGATATGAGACAGTGTCAGTCCCCGAAAGTTTAATCATTAAATATCCCTAGCCGGAGTATTATCGAGAATGGACATCGATAATGCGGAATAGGCTAGTATTGCACTTGTGCGTGTTGTGAGGGCACAACGGCATAGTTCTCATATATATAAGTATTGGATACTTATGCAAGTGCGATAGAAGGTCGTGTTTCACCGATGGTACGGGAAACAGCTTCGCTCTGGATAGACCCCTCGGAATCCCATTGGTATTATGACTATGTGTCTATGGGAGGCCGAAATCAAGGTAGGTGTGTATGGTCTTAACCTGAGACTTACATCGCTAATACTTACGATAATCGATAGACTTTGGTCTTGGTGGTAGGGGACTTTAAACGGGTTCTGTGTACACCACTTATGGGTTTATCAGAGAGTCATAGTGTATTGGGTGTGATGTCAAGACGGAAGTGTCACTTCAGTCATATTGGAGTTGAGTGTCACGCAGGATACGGTACTAGTGCTCTTGAGTGTTGCGCAACCAATCGGGATATTGTGACCAGGTCATGTATATCCGATTATAGAGACTATGTTACCAGATATCCGACATGTGCTTCGGACGGGGCAGACACTTATCCAGCCCCAGCCCTAGCACGTGACTATCCGATACTGGGCCAATATACACAATACTACGGTATACTACGCTTGATACAGATCTATATATTCCTGTAAGAATATTTCTGGAGAATTGGGTAGGCATGGCGCTTTGCTAGAAGCCAACCTTGTCTTGTAAATCGATTATAACGTAGTACGAGGTACTTACGTGTTCGGACAGTCCGACGATCGTATTTACTGCCAACATATCCGGAGATCTCATGGGTCGCTTCCTGAAGATTCACCGATGACGTATGACTCGCACTTTGATTAATCTGGGATTAATTAGAAGAGAGAGATAGAATTAATCTGGGATTAATTCGATGAGAGAGAAAATTAATCTGGGATTATTTGCGGAGATATTTTATCTGGGATAAAATATTAATTAAAGAGAGAGAACGATTAATTTGGAATTAATCGATAAAATAATATATTGATATATTATTAGAAATTGGATTTTGACGCGGAATTAAAATTAGATTTTAATTCGGGCGAACGAATTAATTTAGAATTAATTCGTTAGCGACGTGAATAGTGAATTCGCTAGGCGTAATCACTTAATTACGACGCGACGAAAATTCGTTAATTTGGAATTAGCGAACCCGAGCCCGAGAGTGATTGCGAGCGCATTCGCATTTCGAATTCGAGCGCGGCACGCGAGTCACATCAAGCGTCAAATCGTTTGTCACATCATGCGTCAAATCAATTGTCACTTTGAGTGATGTGACTTAAAGTAAAAAGTTGAAATGATGAAAGCTTTTTGCTTTTTTGACTTTTGTACTTGGTAAATGAAAAGGCTTTTGGTATTTGATTTTATTTTGGAAATAAAATAAAAATATTAGAAAAACATTTACTTTTCCTCTCTCTCAATTTCACGGTTTCACGTGAAAATAATCTCCCTCCTTTTCTTCTTCTCTCCTTCACGGTTTTGGAAACCGTTTTCTTCTTCTTCTTGTTCTGTTTCTGCCGAGCAAATGGAGAAGCAAGATAACGATTTTGTGGCAAAAATCAAGTGCTAGCACACCTTGAGTGATACATAGGTGATAGGGAAGTGATTTCGTGAGCAAGGAATCACCTTGTGAAGCTTGGAGCTTGGAGTTACCATGGAGGTTCATCCATGGCCGAATAGAAGATGAAGAAACAGCACCCACACCGTGCAGTCCACCACCGAGCAGCTCACTGTCGCGCATGGAGAGGGCAGTGCGTTTTTCATCTTCAACTGCATGCAACCAATCAATGTGAGTATGAATTCCGCCTTACTCCTTTGTGTATTCAACTCGTTTTTATGCATGATTTGTTGATCTTGGGACTTGATTGAACTCCTTCAGTCAGTTGGTATTCCTCAATAAGATAGGCATCTTTATGAGGTGCGATCAGAAACCCATACCCTAGGTTGTTTTCTGACTCTCTCCGACCTACGCGGTTCATGTGTATTCGAAGATTAATAGTAATAGTTTCATCCTTGATGAACCATTTGTGTTCCATTAGGATTCAGTGCCTTGAATAGTATCACTCCTCATCACTCCGATTTTCATCGAGTTATACTATCCTCCCACTTACCACTGCATATCGGTATTCCTCTTAGGAAAACTGCATGGTGAGCAACAATCTAACTGTTCTCATGTGAGGCGTATAAGTACAATACTTATGGTATCCCTAGGATGACCTACAATTGGCACTTATCCTATTTGGGTTTAAAGCTTATCCGTTGAAGGAAATGGTAGCTCAGAGCGACTCGTGATTAACCTTATCATGTCTAACAAAATTCGGTTAATCCGTTCGGACACACCGTCAAACTGACGTGTTCCGGAAGGAGTCCTTATTGAAAGAATGTTATACTCTTTCAAGTATACAAGAAACTTATTGCTTAAGTATTTTTCATTACGGTCTTACCGTGACGGTTTAATACTTTAGCCGATATGTTTGTCTATTTCGTGTCGAAACTGTGAAAGTTTCCGATTTGTGTCTCAAAAGAAACACATAACCATACGCGATGCCATATCCGTACAGATCACGAAATATTCATATCCATATCTAGCCTAGCTAGACATGGGCCCACTTGTTTCACTATGAAGTAGGGCTAACAAATCGGTGGCATTTACACTTTTACCAAGTAAATAGTATTTTAGGCATTTTGCCCAATTAGACTAGATTCGTAGACTTTATTTGAATGAAATCAAATTAGTCCTGGTACCCGCTCTTCAAAAGTGCGGATATACGATTCTTGTTTAGTAGTGTCCCTGACAACTATGCCTGAATTAAGTTTCTTAATTGATCAAATCAGTTTGAGCTATTTATTTGTCATGTTATATATTTGAGATATTATTTATATTCAAAATATAAATGCTGTTATTCACATCTTATGTGATTATCTCAATATCATCTTTATATAATGAAACACTTTAGTGTTCTAAAATATAAAGGTACACCCGCAACGGGTTAAACATTGATATAAAGATAATGTTCCCAGTCAAACTAGTTACATTATAACAGTTTCCAATTTTAGGTACACACCCGAGGGTAGTTCCTAAACTTAGGTATCTACGGTTAAAACAGCGACTTTCGTCCCGTTTACAATTCGCAGATAAATCTCAATTGAAGTCAGTATCCTGTTCAAAATAGATTCTGAACATCAATATATATATTTTATGTACCATACTAAGTACCTAAAATCTAATTTTAATACTAGCTATGAACATAATTATGACAATCATTTTTGAAGTCAGAGCCTTGCTCGTCTTCAATTCCTCATTGGGATATGTCCTTTTATCTTCCTAGAAGATTATAATGATTTTGCATTTGCCTTTTTCAATATTCCGGTATCCTTTGGCCAAGCCTCGGGTTTCTAGAATATTGTAGTAAGGTGTGTCTTGCAATACTTGCTTAATTGCAAACTTTGACTTTGTCTCCTTGAGAATAGTCATTAATTCTCCAAGAATTGTTTATTGCAATTTTAAAAGTACTTCTAAGATCTAATCTTTGAATATCCTTCAATTTCAATATCATACTTTAAGAATCTAATCTTTAGTTCTGATAAAGAAATTAAGGAGTCTATATGACAAGTATTATGGATTAAGCATTAAAGTTATCATTACATGAATATTCCAAATATCATGTTCCACTTATTTGCTTAACTCCGGGCTTAGGCTTAATATATTATTTTATCAAATAAAATAACTAATTATTTTTCCAAGACCATCTTGAAATTTATTCCCAATTTGAAAATTAAAGCCGTTTAAATACATTTTCACCCAGGATTATGTCTTAAACACTAATCTTTCATTTATATCTTGATTCTAATAGTCCAACTATTTAATCAATGATTTGTGGTACTATTTATTATAATGATTATAATAGTCCAACTATATAATCAAATATAATTTAAATTAATTAACCTCAATTACATTGATTACTATAATCCAATTATAAAATCAACTGTAAACTGAAATTAATAATTCAAATATATTGATTAATATAATCCAATTATATATAATCAACTATAATACAGTCCAACTGTTTATTAAAACAACAATTTAAATATGAGTCCAACTAACATTTAATCTAACGACGAAATAATTTGATTGAGCGCGTATGGCGAGTAATTGAACGAGTATTGCAAATTCAATTCTTGCCTCCCACTATTTTTCGGCGAGCCTCTAACCCTCTGTCGAGTACTCGGGAAACCGTGTTTCCTAGTGGGCTAGGATCCCGTTAAATATCACACAATCTTGACTTTGGCCAACAAATTGTATGATAATTAACTAGGTAGATCTCGAAGATCAATTGGATCCCATCCAATTCCTAGATCCAGTAGGCGGATATCCAAATCCTAAACATATATCTTATATATGCCAATACATCCAATGTATTACCTAATATTTTTCCTCTGAATCAACTAAGCCTTGGCTTTGGCACAACAAACCTAGTGATCCCAGTCAAGCGCGACCCATTGACCATGGAAAGCTTCGTAATCAATGTTGAGTGACAAGAAGTGGTCTTGACTTTGGCCAACAAACCACAACTTGGACAAGACACTGATATGGAACAAAGCCTTCGTGATTCAAACACATCTTCGACAGACAAAGGCCTTGACTTTGGCCAACAAACCAATGCCGTCTAGGATCTTGAGTGAGAACCACTCAATGGAAGGAAAGACGCTTAATATTAAGTGAGGGTTTTTAGCGTGCAATTGGCTACCAATTTATTATCTTTGTTAAGGTCTCATCATCATACACCCTTAAACATGCATTCTAAACACATAATAAAGCGCATATGAAATAAAATAATAATGATATGCGGATGGATACTTTACATTGATCCTAGATCAAATCTCTCATTTTCTCTCTCCAAAGCTAGCACATGTATTTACTTCTACCCGTTACACTACACTTCTAAAGAAACCTCATTTACATTGAGGGGAATAGGTGAGAAGAGAATACAAAGAGTGTAGAGGTAAAATCTAATTTTAATTCCGCGTCGAAATCCAATTTCGTATAATATATCGAATATATTATTTCATCGATTAATTCCAAATTAATCGTTCTCTCTCTTTAATTAATATTTTATCCCAGATAAAATATCTCCGTAATTAATCCCAGATTAATTTTCTCTCTCTTCTAATTAATCCCAGATTAATTAAAGTGCGAGTCATACGTCATCAGTGAATCTTTGGGAAGCGACCCATGAGATCCCCGGATATGTTGGCAATAAATAAGATCGTCGAACTGTCCGAACACGTAAGTACCTCGTACTACGTTTATAACGATTTACAAGACAAGGTTGGCTTCTAGCAAAGCGCCATGCCTACCCAATTCTCCGGAAATATCCTTATAGGAATATGTGATCTATATCAAGCGTAGTATATACCGAAGTATTGCGTATTTCTGTCCAGTATCGGATTGTCACGTGCAAGGTCTGGGGCTGGAATTGTGTCTGCCCCGTACGAAGCACATATCGGATGTCTGGTAACTAGTCTCTACAATCGGATATACATGACCTGGTCATAATATCCCGATAGCTCGAGCATTTAAGAGAACGAGTTTCGTATCCTACGTGACCATCATCTCCACTATGACTGGAGTGATACTTCCGTCTTGACATCACACCCAACACACAACGATTCCCAATATACCCAGTATCGGCGTACACAGAATCGGTTAAAGCCCTGGACGACCTCAACTAAAGTATATTGATTGTCGTATGTATTAGCGGTGCAAGTCTCAGGTTAAGACCAAATACACCTACCCTGATTGCAGACTCTCATAGACACATAGTCATACTACCAATGGGATTCTGCGGGGTCTATCCAGAGCGAAGCTGTTTCCCGTACCATCGGTGAAACACAACCTCCTACCGCACTTGTATAAGTATCCAATACTTAAATATATGAGAACTATGCCCGTTATGCCCTCACAACGTGCACAAGTGCAATATTAGTCTTTTCCGTATTACCGATGTCCAATCTCGATAATACTCTGACTAGGGATGTTTAATGATACTGTCTCATATCATTCTTTGTCCACGAACAAATCATAGGGACCTCTCATCATTTATATATCTAGGTGATCTAATCACAAATGATAAGAGTGCAATCTCCTTTGTCACATAGTTAATTTGTACAACAACACTATGATCTGTACAAATATTGACGCTATGGGTCATAATTGTCCAACACAGGCCTTGCATGTGATCATCCGATACTGGATCGAAATATGCAATACTACGTATACTACGCCTGATACAGATCTTATATTCCTGTAAGGATATTTCCGGAGAATTGGGAAGGCATGGTGATTTGCTAGAAGCCAACCTTGTCTTGTAAATCGGTAAAAACGCAGTACGAGGTACTTACGTGTTCGGATAGTCCGACGACCGGATTTACTGCCAACATATCTGGGGATCTCATGGGTCGCTTCCCAAAGATTCACCGATGACGTATGACTCGCACTTTTATTAATCTGGGATTAATTAGATGAGAGAGAAAATTAATTTAATTTGGGATTAATTAGATGAGAGAGAAAATTAATCTGGGATTAATTACGAAGATATTTTATCTGGGATAAAATATCATTTAAAGAGAGAGAACGATTAATTTGGAATTAATCGGTAAATTAATATATTCGATATATTAATCGAAATTATATTTCGACTCGGAATTAAAATTAGATTTTAATTCGGGCGAACAAGTTAATTTAGAATTAATTCTTAGCGACGTGAATAGTAATTATGCTTGGCATGATTATTTAATTGAATTAGATTTAATTACGACGCAACGGAAAATTCTTTAATTTGGAATTAGCGAACCTGAGCCCGGGATTGTTTGCGAGCGCATTCGCATTTCGAATTCGAGTGCGGCACGCAAGTCATATCAAGCGTCAAATCATTAGTTGCATCAAATGTCAAATCGCTAGTCACTTCAAGCGTCAAATCAATTGTCACTTTGAGTGATGTGACTTGACAACTTGATTGATTGAGTGATTTGACAAGTTGTCACTTGATTGATAGATGTGACTTGATGGGAGTTGTTGGAAGCTTTTAAAAGCTTGTACCTTGTTGACTTTTAATATATGGTATATGTTAATTGAATTTGGAATTCAATTCATCTAATACACAACTCAATCTCTCTCTTCTATCATCTCTTTCACACGCCCATTTGGGCGTTTTTCTTCTATTTTTGCTGGGCAAAATTGACAGTGAATGGAGGCAAAAGTCGCGATTTTGTGGCAAAATCGGAAGTGCTAGCACACTACGAAGTCATGCGAAGGTGATAGGGAAGTCCACCCATGAGCCGGGAATCATTTGACGAAGCTTGGAGCTTGGATTCTTGAAGATTGATGGCCGAATTTGGGACTGTTTCACAGCTCACTGCCGAGCAGTCCAATGGGAAGAAAATTAATTTTTGTTGCCTCACGCGTCGCTCAACCGATCGATGTGAGTATTCCGAAACTCCCTCGTTGTATTCGCACATGTATTTCTTACTTTGTATTCGATCCTTGGGACCGTAGACCTCCAACAATACGAAGTATACTATGCTTGATATAGACTATAATATTCCTATAAGAATATTTCTGGAGAATTGGGTAGGCATGGCACTTTGCTAGAAACTAACCTTGTCTTGTAAATCGGTAAAAACGTAGTACTAGGTACGTACGTATTTGGATAGTCCGATAACCGGATTTACTGCCAATATATTCGGGGATCTCATGGGTCGCTTCCCGAAGATTCACCGATGACGTATGACTCGCACTTTATTAATCTGGGATTAATTAGATTAGTGAGAAAACTAATCTGGGATTATTTGTGGAGATATTTTATCTGGGATAAAATATTATTTAAAAGAGAGAGAACGATTAATTTGGAATTAATCGATAAAATAATATATTCGATATATTATACGAAATTGAATTTCGACGCGAAATTAAAATCGGATTTTAATTCGGGCGAACGAGTTAATTTAGAATTAATTCATTAGTGACGTGAATAGTAATTTTACTAGGCATAATTATTTAATTAAATTTGATTTAATTACGTTGCAACGGAAAATTCGTTAAATCGGAATTAACGAACCCGAGCCCGAGAGTGTTTGCGAGGCCGCTCGAATTTCGAATCGAGTGGGGCCCACTAGTCACATCAAGCATCAAATCATTAGTCATTCTTGTGATGTAAGTCACATCACTTTGAGTGATTGACACAATGTCACTATTCATGATTGATGTAAGTTGTTGAAAAAGCTTTTTGAAATCTTGAAAGACATTTACTATTATAATAATGGTATTTGACTTTTGATTTTTGGTATTAGATACACAAAAACCAAACAAACTACTACACTTCTTCTCTCTCCCTAATTCACGCCCATTGTGGCAAAAATAACTCTCTCCAATTTTCTCTTTGTCGTGAGCAAAGAAGAAGAAAATGTGAAGTTTTGTTGCAATTTTTCACATGAGCTAGCACTCAAAGAGACATACGAAGGTGATAGGGAAACCCACCCGTGGGCATGGAATCACTTCACCAAGCTTGGAGCTTGGCCGAGCAAGAGGAGCCCAAAAGAAGCACAAACCAGAGAGCTTGCAAGGAGGGGAAAAGATTTTTTGTTCTTCGACGCATCTCCTCAACTGATCATTGTAAGTATTCTGCAACTTCTTTGAGTATTCGCACATGAGTTTCTTGTTTGAAATCGATCCTACGACCTTAGAGAAACCCAACACATAGTTCAGGTATTAGATGCTTGAGTGACTGACCATAGGCCAAGTGGGAGATTGTTGGACAGTTATGACCCATAGCGTCACTGTTTGTAAAAAACATTGTGTTTTTGTACAAAATTAACTATGTGACAATGAAATTGCCTTTTACCGTTTTGTAATTTATTTACTTTGATATATAAATGGTAAAAGTCCTTATGATTAGTTCCGGATTGAGATGATATGAGACAGTATCAATCCATAAAGGTTTAATCATTAAATATCCCTAGTCGTAGTATTATCGAGATTGGACATCGATAATGCGGAATAGACTAGTATTGCACTTGTGTGCGTTGTGAGGGCATAACGGCATAGTTCTCATTTATTTAAGTATTGGATACTTATGCAAGTGCGGAATGAGGTTGTGTTTTACCGATGGTATGGAAAACAGCTTCGCTATGGATAGACCCCGCGGAATCACATTGCTAGTATGTCTATGTGTCTATGGGAGTCTGCTTCAGGGTAGGTGTATTTGGTCTTAACCTGAGACTTGCATCGCTAGTACTTGCGACAATCGATACGCTTTGGTTTTGGTCGTCTAGGACTTTAACAGGTTTTGTGTACGCCTCTTCTGGGTTTATTGAGAATCGTAGTGTACTGGGTGTGATGTCGAGACGAAAGTATTACTTCAGACATATGGAGATGATGATCATGTAGGGATTCAGAACTGGTTCTCTATAGTGTTGCAACCATCGGGATAATATGACAAGGTCATGATTATCTAATTAAAAGAGACTAGTTGCTTGATATCCGATATGTGTTTCGTACGAGGCAGACACTATTATAGCCCCAGGCCTTGCATATGAACATCCGATAGTGGATCGCTATACACGATACTACGGTATACTACGCCTGATAAAGATCGTATATTCCATTAAGAATATTTCTGGAGAATTGGGTAGGCATGGCGCTTTGCTAGAAGCCAACCATGTCTCATAAATCGGTAAAAATGTAGTACGAGGTACGTACATGTTCGGATAGTTCGACGACCAGATTTACTACCAACATATCCAGGGATCTCTTGGGTCGCTTTCCGAAGGTTCACCAATGACGTATGATTCGAGCTTAATTAATCTGGGATTAATTACGGAGAGACTTTATCTTAGATAAAGTACTATTTGAAGAGAGAGAAAGATTAATTTGGAATTAATCGATAAAATAATATATTCGATATATTTAACGAAATTAGATTTCGACGCGGAATAAAAATAGATTTTAATTTGGGCAAACGAGTTAATTTAGGATTAATTCGTTAGCGACGTGAATAGTAATTTTGCTAGGCATAATTATTTAATTAAATTCGATTTAATTACGTCGCGACGGAAGTTCGTTAATTCATAATTAGCGAACCCGAGCCCGTGAGTGTTTGCGGGCCCACTCGCATTTGGAATCGAGTGAGGCCCACATGTCACATCACTTGTCACTTTAAAGTAGCTTTTTGGTGATGGGTTTTGGTGGAGTTGGTGGTGGCTTCTAATACACTCCAAAGTCAAGCTTTGATTAACTTTTACCAAACCAAAATTTGGTATATCAAATATTTTGATTTTTAAAATCATTTACACAACTTTATTTTCTCTCTCTCTTGGCCAAAAATCCTAAGCATATTCTCTCCCTCCTTTGTTCTTCACTTGGCCGAAACTTAGCAAGAACAAGATCAAAAATTGTGGCAATTTTTGAGAGCTAGCACTCATCAAGGAATCATTCAAGATGTTAGGGAAACCAACTTGAGAGCTTTGAATCCACACAAAGCTTGGAGCTTGATCATCAATTTCTTGGATGACTCCTTGGCCGAATCCTAGAGGGGATTTTTGTTGTTTGACGCATCCTAAAGGCGATCAATGTAAGTGTGTTTCCGCCACTCTTCTTTGTGTATTCATTCCATTTCAATGCTTGATTTGATCTTGGGACTAAATCTAGAAACCCAACACGTGATGCTTGCTTCAATTCATAAATGGATTGATTTAACTTGCAAACCTTGTTCGCATATTTTGGTACGAAAAAACCGTCAGGTTGTTGCATGTAAACATCCTCCAAAAGGTTTTTGTTAAGGAAAGCGGTTTTGACGTCCATCTGCTATATCTCGTAATCGAAATATGCAGCAATAGCAAGCATTATCCGAATAGATTTTATCATGGTAACGGGTGAGAAAGTTTCGTCGTAATCGACACCATGTCGTTGATGATACCCATTCGCTACAAGCCCAGCTTTGTACGTTTGTACGTTGCCATCCATGTCGGTCTTCTTCTTGAAGACCCATTTGCATCCAATAGGCTTTACGCCTTCTGGTGCATCAACCAGTGCCCAAACTTGGTTGGTGTACATGGAATCCATTTCGGACTTCATGGCCTTTTGCCATAAAGCTGAATCGATATTTTGTGTCGCTTCCTCATACGTAGCCGGTTCGTTATCCTCAATAAGATTAATATCTACATTAGGTGAGATCAAAAACTCATACCTCTCAGGTTGTTTCCTGACTCTCTCCAACCTACGCGGTCCTTGTGTAATCAAAGATTGTGGTATAGTCTCATCTCTGATGGACTGTTCATGTTCCGTTAAGGATTCTGTGCCAGGAACAGTATCACTCCGATTTTCATCGAGTTCTACTTTCCTCCCACTAACAACCACATTTAGGAATTCTTTCTTAAGGAAAACCGCATGTAGAGCAACAAATACTTTGTTCTCTTGTGGGTTATAGAAGTAATATCCTTTGGTTTCCCTAGGATATCCTACAAATAGGTATTTATCAGATTTGGGTTCAAGTTTGGTACCCTCCAGACGTTTGACGTATGCCCAGCAACCCCAAATCTTCAGGAATGAGAAACTTGGTTTCTTTCCTGTCCATATTTCATATGGAGTCTGTTGAACAGACTTTGACGAAACCTTATTCAAAATAAGTATTGCACTGTTCAATGCATATCCCCAGAAGGAAATAGGTAGTTATATGCGACTCATCATAGACCTTACCATGTCCAATAAAGTTCGGTTTCTCTGTTTGGACACACCGTTTAATTGCGATGTTCTGGGAGGAGTCCACTGTGAAAGAATACCATATTCTTTCAAGTAATCAAGAAACTCATTGCTTCAGTATTCGCCACCACGGTCCGATCGTAATGTCTTAATACTCTTTCCGGTTTGTTTTTCTACTTCGTGTCGAAACTCTTTTAATTTCTCAAAGGTTTCCGACTTGTGTCTCATAAGATACACATAACCATAATGTGATGCATAATCTGTAAATGTTACGAAGTATTCATATCCACCTCTAGCCTGGCTAGACATGGGCCCATAAACGTCACTATGAACATAGGTTAACAGTTTGGTGGCACGTACACCCTTTACACTAAAAGGTGTTTTAGGTATTTTACCTAATAAACGAGATTCATAGACGTCATACGAATTTGGATCAAATCTGTCCAAGTACCCCCTCTTCGAAAGTGTGGATATATGTGTCTTGTTTATATGTCCTAGACGACAATGCCACATATAAGTTTCATCTTTGTTACTTATTTTAAGTCTTTTATTTGCTACATTATATGTTTGAGATTGATTTATATTCAAAATATAAAGACCATAATTTACATCAGCAGTGTAAATTTCTATATCATTTTTATACACAAAACACCCAGTGTTTCTAAATACAAAAGTATACCCACATTGGGCTAACATAGATACAGAAATAATATTCCTAGTCAAACTAGCTACATAATAACAGTCTGTAAGTTCAAGTACATGCCCCGAGGGCAGTTCTAAAACAAAAGTGCCAACGGCCAAAACGGTGACCCGTGTCCCATTTCTGGAGCGTAGATTAATCTCCCCTGAGGTCAGTCTCCTGCTAATCCGCAGATCCTGCACATCAGTACATATATGAGTACCACAACCAAAATCAAAAATCTAATTTTTAAGACTAGAAGTAGTTATGTTTATTTCTATAACAAACATACCTAAAGCTGGTGCATTGCCTGCTTTAATCTCCTTCATGTGTGCCTTGTACTCGCGGCAGTCACGCTTCCAGTGACCCCGCTTGCCGCACTATAGACATACATCTTGGGATTTGTCCTTGGGTTTCCCAGAACCCTTTGACGATTTGGCCTTCCCCTTCTTCTTATGCTTCTTCTTCTTAACACCACCAGTCGCCTTAGGCCAAGACTTGGGAGACTGAGATGTAGAAGTAAAGTGCGCCTCTGATGAGTGGTAAATCTATCACTATTTCCCACTCATTTAACCTAATATTTTGTTTAGTTTCTCGAGTTTTATGAGCGTTTTGATGTGTTTTTATTTATTTTGTAGATAAAAATAATATTAGGACTTAATGGAATCAACTCAGGACTAAAACGATGAAATCTGGAAGAAAAAAAGGTCAAAAACGAAAATTTACTATACGCGTCACGAAGTGCAGTCCTAAATTCCAAATTTGCGCAAGTTTCGTATTTTGGCCATAACATTTTCATTTGATATCCGATTAAGCTGATTCAAGTTGCAGACTAAAGAAGACACAAGGATATATAATTTTGAAGATTTAAGTATTTTCGAATTCGGAGGTTTGGAAGGAAAAAATTGATGAATAATTCAGTATATTTTGAGTAATTACTATAGTCATTTTCAAAATATAAAATAAAATTAATAAAAATAAAAAATGTCAAACTTCCACCAAACATGCTTGCATGTTTTGTGTCATGTTTGATGCCATGTTTGGTGCCATGTTTGGTGGAGTGTTTGGTGGCATGTTTGGTTTCATGTTTGGTGGAGCAATTCGTGGAGCAATTCGTGGAGAAATTGGTGGAAGCCTTTAGGTTTTTCTATAAATACCAAGCCATTTTATTTGTAATTCTCATGCTTTTCTTAGGTTTTTGAAAGGAATTTAAGGATTGCATCTTGTGTGTTAATTTTTAGTAATTTAATTTATGCATTTTTACTTTCAGTTATAGTAGTAGTTCTTCTTCTTCTTCTATTTTCTTTGATGTTCAGTAGTTAGATTTCCGCTTGGGGAATGGTGAAGCTTTTATTATTTTAATTTAGATTAATCTCCCTTAATTATAATATGAAAATTAGAATTCAAATTAAAAGGATTACCTCCTTAATGGCTGGTTTTATTTATTTGACATAAAGTGGCACCGCCTATATGACCGGTCTTTAGGTGACAGATAATTACCGCCTATATGGCTGGTTTATGGACAAATAATGATTCCGTCTTTATGGCTGGTTGGACTTAATTAAAATTTAATTTAATGAGGATACCGCCTTTATGGCTGGTCGGTAATTTCACGGTTAATTTTTGTATTATAGTAAGGGAGATGTCTAAATTATAAATAGTTAAAGTGGATCCCCAACCCCAGTGTTTTATTTTTATTCTAGGGAAGTGATGAAACACAATATCCACACTTAATAATTGATTTTCTTTTTATGGGTAGTTCTTTAGTTTGTTTATTGAGTCTTAAGCTTAATGTTTTTTATTAATTGGTCATTAATAAAATTGATGGGGTAAATTTAAAATAAACTAGACGTAGGGATTTTAGGTTTCAGCCTTAGATTCAATAGTTCACGATCTTCCTTGAGGTTAGATAATATTTTAATAGATTTCCTTCCATGATAGGAATATACCTATCGGGCGTGGGTAGCCATAATTGGAACTTGGTCTTAATTAATCCAGGTAATGTGGTTGACATAGGAATATGGTTCAATTGGGTTATACTGGGTATTTGCGTCTGACCATCGGATGATGCTTTTGCATATCATCGTGTTCTAGGTTAGCAAATTAATTTATTACACATAAATAAGAGAGTCAATTCATCTTTCTAATAATATTGTGTGGAGTCACGACCCTAGATCTTTTGAGTCTTTTATTTATTTTCTTTGGTATTTTCTTTTTTTATTTATTTTTTTCACATTCAACCAACCAAAAGCAATCAATTCACTTCTCCCTCTAATTAGATACATGTAAATAAATAGATTCAATAATTAGTAACAACAGTAGGAATTAAGTCCTCGTGGGATCGATATTTTTATACTACTTGAACGATATGTGCGCTTGCGTTATACGTGTGTTTACGCACCGGTCAAGTTTTTGGCGCTGTTGCCGGGGACTTATTTTTCTTGAGTTATTAAGTTTGAAGTTATCCAATTTACTTGTATCTAATTTTCTTTATTTTTATTTGTAATTTTTATTTCTTTCTTTTGTTTTCAGGTGGTTGAAAAATGGAACACTGCTGGGAGATTGAGAGATTACGAGCCTTACAAGAAGATACACCCCAAATCTGGGAGCAACAGTCCGGTTTTCTGAGGCCTGTTGTCCAGCCCAATAACTATCACTGGATGTCAGAACTAAGTAATACTACATTTGCTCATCAGAACGAAATGGGAAGATGTGTAATTTGTGATGGTAACCACTTGAGCGATCAATGTATATACCTTCCAGAGTGGCAGAATTATTGGAATCAATCAAGGTATGAAGAGCCAACATATTACGAAGAACCATCATATTTTCCATCTTATCTGCCATCCACCTATGATTTTCATCAAGAATCAGAACCATCAGAGGAAGATCAGATACTTCACATGCTCAAAGATTAGTTCAAAGAACGGGCAGCTCAAATTGATGCACAAGTTCAGAGTAAAGCAGAATCCATACAGAGAATGACAGATCAGATCAGACAATTAACAGAAAACCAGAGCTACATACCTCAAGAACCATTTTCAGATGAAGCCTTCGAGTACCAAGCATTTTACGATGACACTTTAGCAGAGGAGGAGGCTGAGCAGAATCAATAATCAGAGGTATCAGTTCAGAAGCTCGAACCGACAAAGTCTAGATTTGATTTTTATTGTTCTGACTCTGACTCTGACTCTGATGAAGATGAAGCTGAGTTTTTTGTACCAACTACATCAACAATTGAGGATGGAATTTTGTATCCTCAAAATGAAGATCTTGGAGATTGCATTACAACGATGTTTGAGGAAAAACTATCCGAGCCAATCATTTCACCCGAATCAGAGGATGAAGACCTAATGTCAGACTCATCTTTTCATCCTCATGTGGAGCAAGAAACAGAGCAAATGGAGGAGCAAATGTCTGACCTTATTGAAGATCCAGAGCATTCAGGCAAAACATCACTGTTTTGGGGAGTACAAATCAAAGATATCGCCCAGAAGCTTGACATAATGGAACTTTCATTCCAAGTCAAGCACCATACGAGACCTGATGATTTTCTTTCTTTCTTTTCAAGAACTGCTGGAGCGACAGAGTTTAAAAAGATGGCACAAGCACTGAATGAGACAAAAAACTTTCTGTTACCTTACCGTTGGAAAAGACCCTTCAAAAGCAACGCTTATGGGATTGTCTTTAATCGGACATCCAAAACGACACTGAAACCGCCTTGACAGATGGATTTCAGTCACGTCTGGCTGAAGATGAAAAATTTAGCGCTAGCAGAGAGGCAACCCATGCAATTTTATTGTAATTTCTGTTTTCATATTTTGTGTATACATGTTGTAGAGTTTTTAATTTCGTGTGTTATTTTGTAGGGAAAATCACAAATAGAGAATTTTAAGACAGAATGAATGGTGTTTGGTAATCACAAAGATGAGAGCTAAATCATTGGAGATGGCTGAGTAAGGAATGGATTCTTGAGACGCATCCTGATGAATTTATATGAAGCGAGAGGCGTATTGCGTACACAATTCCGTTGCCTTAATAATTGCTTTGATTTTCTTTTCTTTTGTTATTTTCTTATATTTTCGCCGACAAGATCTATACTTTTTGACTTTCATGATTTATTTTAACGTTCATCTAATAATTGTCATTTGGCAGGTACTAGTGCAATTATTATTCACCAATTTTCAGGTTCTATAAATTCAGCCATACATTTCTCTCTTCGACACATTCAGATAATCATCCAAACAAGAGAGAGAAAATGGAAGCAACATCACAGCAGCGATTCAAGCGAATTTGTGTTTTCTGTGGATCCAATTCAAGTAATAAATCATAATTCATTGAGGCTGCAAAGGAATTGGGGCGAGTCATAGCAGAGAGAAATATGCACCTAGTATATGGTGGTGGCAATCTTGGATTGATGGGAAGCATTTCAAAAGCTGTTCAGGAAGGTGGCGGTCATGTTTTGGGTATCATTCCAAAAACTTTGGCAGACGAACACTTAATCGGAAAAACAAATGGAGATGAGCGCATCGTATCGGAGATGTCTGAACAACTCGTTGAAATGGTCAATACTGCTGATGCATTTATTGCTTTACCAGGTGGCCTCGGAATGTTTGAAGAGATATTCACAGTGGCATCATGGGCGCACTTGAACATTCATCGGAAGCCTATTGGATTACTTAACATTGAGCATTTCTTCGATTTTCTGTTTGTATTTCTTTCGGAAGCCAAAAGACACGAGTTTGTCACCAAATCAGTACAAGATATTTTCCTGACTGTGACAAAGGCCGAAGAATTAATTGACCAAATCCTAGCCTTTGAACCAAAAATCGACCCCATTCTTTCCAAGTTGAACTGGTCAGATAGCGATCGTGGTAAGAAGCGTAAATTGGATATAGATCTTAATCGGTAATTTTTCGTATATTTTTAGCTAACCAGGTACGACCTTCTTAACTCTTCTTCTACTGTTTAAGACATTGGGGACAATGTCTCATTTAGGTTTGGGGAAGAGAATTAGTTAATTAGTATCTTGTTTTTAGTTTAAGTGTTGTTTTTATTTTTTTTAGTCCAAAATTTTTCGAAAAATACAAAAAAAAAATTGAAAAATTTTCAAAAATTACAAAAATATTTTGAGTTTTTGAGTTTTTATTTTGATTAAAAGGTAAAATTGGTGAGAAATAGCTAAGTAAGGAGGTCCCACTCTTGATACGTGTCTCAAGCCTGTTTTCGAAATAAGTTAATTTTTGTTTATTTCCTTTTAAATTATTTAATTTGTGAATTCTCCATAAAACTGACTAAAATGGATCTTCATATGCTCAGTTGGCAGGTATTATCAAAATACATAGTAACATACAGACATAAGTTGTTATTGAAAAGTTTGTAATATTCAGTGCTCTAGTTTAATTGGAGGAAGCATCTCAAATAGTGATGGAGTAAAAAAAACGTCCGAGATTCGAGTTATTAAGTCTGTAAGGGTGTTTTAACACCTAGTGCCCTAAAACCAACTGGTTTGGGAGTCACTGGCCCAAAGCTTGCTACATGGATCGAAGATGTTGTCGAATAAATATCTATATCTGAAGTCTGGGTAATTAAGTCCGTAGGGGTGTCTTAACACCTGGTGCCCTAAAGCCAACTGGTTTGGGAGCCACCGACCCAAAGCTCGCTACATAGATGGAAGATATTATATATAAATAAAAAATAGAGAAAAAGAAAGAAAAAATCCGAAAAATCCGAAAAATTATTCCATTGCTACAAAAAGGTGTAAAATCTGATAGAACTTTAGGACAAAAATATTACTCTCTTATCAACTGCACTTGTTACTGTTGTGGGAAAAAATGAGTTGATTAATATTTTGTTGGCTTTGTATATGGAGAATGGTAAATATAATCGGCGAATTTGCTTATTCGGTAATTTAGAAAGAAACAAAACAACTAGTAACTTGGAGTAGAAGTTTCACTTAATTAGTCACTAACTTCTTTATTCTATTTTCTCTTGTCTTTTTTGCTTTTGTGTGCATTAGTTTCACTACCTTTTTACTTTTGTAAAATTTTTGTGGGTAACATTGCTGTAAACCCTCACGAGACTACAACTCGTCCACTAGGGACATCTAGGGGTTTAAAGGCTTGTTGCATACGCTAAATGCAACTGTGATCCCTACGAAAGTGGCTTAGTTTAAATTTTTTTTTGTTATTTTATTTTGTGTTTTGCTCGAGGACTAGCAAAATATTAGGTTTGGGGGTGTGATGAGTGGTAAATCTATCACTATTTCTCACTCATTTAACCTAATATTTTATTTAGTTTCTCGAGTTTTATGAATGTTTTGATGTGTTTTTATTTATTTTGTAGATAAAAATAATATTAGGACTTAATGGAATCAACTCGGGACTAAAACGATGAAATCCGGAAGAAAAAAAGGTCAAAAACGAAAATTTACTATACGCGTCACGAAGTGCAGTCCTAAATTCCAGATTTGCGCAAGTTTTGTATTTTGGCCATAACGTTTTCATCCGATATCCGATTGAGCTGATTCAAGTTGCAGATTAAAGAAGACACAAGGATCTATAACTTTGAAGATTTAAGTATTTTCGAATTCGGAAGTTTGGAAGGCAAAAATTGATGAATAATCCAGTATATTTTGAGTAATTACTATAGTCATTTTCAAAATATAAAATAAAATTAATAAAAATAAAAAATGTCAAACTTCCACCAAACATGCTTGCATGTTTTATGCCATATTTGATGCCATGTTTGGTGGAGCAATTCGTGGAATAATTGGTGGAGAAATTGGTGGAAGCCTTTAGGTTTTTCTATAAATACCAAGCCATTTCATTTGTAATTCTCATGCTTTCCTTAGGTTTTTGTAAGGAATTTAAGGATTGCATCTTGTGTGTTAATTTTTAGTAATTTAATTTATGTATTTTTACTTTCAGTTATAGTAGTAGTTCTTCTTCTTCTTCTCTTTTCTTTTATGTTTAGTAGTTAGATTTCCGCTGGGGAAGGGTGAAGCTTTTATTATTTTAATTTAGATTAATCTCCCTTAATTATAATATGGAAATTATAATTCAAAATAAAAAGATTACCACCGCCTTAATGGCTGGTTTTATTTATTTGACATAAAGTGGCACCGCCTATATGGCCGGTCTTTAGGTGACAGATAATTACCGCCTATATGGCTGGTTTATGGACAAATAATGATTCCGCCTTTATGGCTGGTCGGACTTAATTAAAATATAATTTAATGAGGATACCGCCTTTATGGCTGGTCGGTAATTTCACGGTTAATTTATGTATTATAGTAAGGGAGATGTCTAAATTATAAATAGTTAAAGTGGATCCCCAACCTCAGTGTTTTATTTTTATTCTAGGGAAGTGATGAAACACAATATCCACACTTAATAATTGATTTTCTTTTTATGGGTAGTTCTTTAGTTTGTTTATTGAGTCTTAAGCTTAATGCTTTTTATTAACTGGCCATTAATAAAATTGATGGGGTAAACTTAAAATGAACTAGACGTAGGGATTTTAGGTTTCAGTCTTAGATTCAATAGCTCACGATCTTCCTTGAGGATAGATAACCTTTTAATAGATTTCCTTACAGGATAGGAATATACCTGTCGGGCGTGGGTAGCCATAATTGGAACTTGGTCTTAATGAATCCAGGTAATGTGGTTGACATAGGAATATGGTTCAATTGGGTTATACTGGGTATTTGCGTCTGACCATCAGAAGAGGCTTTTGCATATCATCGTGTTCAGGTTAGCAAATTAATTTATTACACATAAATAAGAGAGTCAATTCATCTTTCTAATAATATTGTGTGGAGTCACGACCCTAGATCTTTTGAGTCTTTTATTTATTTTCTTTGGTATTTTCTTTTTTTTATTTATTTTTTTCCATATTCAACCAACCAAAAGAAATCAATTCACTTCTCCATCTAATTAGATACATGTAAATAAATATATTCAATAATTAGTAACAACAGTAGGAATTAAGTCCTCGTGGGATCGATATTTTTATACTACTAGAACGATACGTGCGCTTACGTTATACGTGTGTTTACGCACCGGTCAGCCTCGCGTTTCTTGCTCTTAAGAAGCTCCTTTTCTGCCTCGCGCAGAGTGGACATCAACTCTCCAAGAGTCTGGTCTTGGTTCAGCATGTTGTAGTTCATGATGGACCCATTCCAAGTGTCGGGGAGAGACTGTAAGATCAAATCTATGGAAGTCTTTGCCTCGAAGACAATGCCCATCTGGCCGAGCTGCTTAATGTCAGTAATCATCTGTGAAACATGATGCTCAAAGATGTACCATCTGACATACGAGCACAGAAGAGCTTCTTCTGTAACTCATATCTTTGCGATCTAAGATTAGATCGGTGGTGATCATGCAACTTTGCCAACATGTTATAGGGATCCAACCCATTATTCTGTCGACGAAATTACTGAGTCATAGATGCAAGCATAATAGACTGAGCAGTGGAGTTGTCATCGCTATGAGTCTTCCAAAGCTCTAGCTCGACCAACTAATTAGATCTGGGCTTAGGCCCAAGAGGTCTCTCTATCGTATAGAGCAACTTCTCGGATCCCAAGACAATCTTAAGATTCATCTCCCAATCGAAAAAGTTTGTGCCATTGAAGACATTTTCACCCATGATAATGTCTCGGACACTGTTCTTTCCCGTCATTTTAATTGTGATAGTCCAACTATCTAATTAACAATGTGTGGGTACAGTCTAACTGTTACAAGAAAAATAATAAAATATTAGTCCAACTAATAAATGTAATTTTGACGAAATAATTTGAAAGCACGTAAAGCTAAGTATTTGAACGAAATTACAAATTCAATACTAGCCTCCCACTATTTTTTGGCGAGCCTCTAACCCTCTGTCGAGTACTCGGGAAACCCAGTTTCCTAGTGGGCTAGGATCCCGTTAAATAACACACAACCTTAACTTTGGCCAACAAGTTGTATGATACTTAACTAGGTAGATCTCTAAGATCAATTAGATCTCATCCAATTCCTAGATCCGGTAGGTGGACCTCCAAGTCCGAAACATATATACAATATATATGCCAATATATCCAATATATTTTCCTAATATTTTCCTCTGAATCAACTAAGCCTTGGCTTTGGCACAACAAGCTTAATGATTCCAGTTAAGCGGGACCCATTGACTTTGGAAAGCTTCGTAATCGATGCCGATGGACAAGAAGTGATCTTGACTTTGGCCAACAAATCACCACTTGGACAAGACACACGATGTGCAACAAAGCCTTCATGATTCAAACACATCCGCGATGGACAAATGTCTCGACTTTGGCCAACAAACCAGTGCCAATCTTGGATCTTGAGTAAGAATCACTCAATGGAAGGAAAACGTTTAATATTTGTTGAGGGTTTTTCACGTAAATTGGCAACCAATTTATTATCTTTGTTAGGTCTCATCATACACCCTTAAGCATGCATTCTAAAAGCATAAAAAAAAAGACGCGGAAAATAAATTAATAATGATATACTGATGAATATCTCACAAATTGTTCTTAGAAAAAATCACTCAATTTCCTCTCCCTGGCTAGCACTATTCTAACTTATACCCAATTACATAATACAATTAAAGAAACCTTATTAACATTGAGGGGAATTAGGTGAGAAGAGAATTACAAAGAATTGAGAGATAAGGCTGGACACGCAGGTCCAATTTAATAAATTCTAAATTTACAACAATTTCCAAAATTACCCATTCTCTTCTAATATCCATCCGATATACATTATTCATTCAACACATCCATGTATTCACACAAAGCATGTTATTCAATCAATATAATCCAATTAATTAATCTTTGAATTAAGTGATCATCCAATGTTCACACAATGATTTGATTTACGTGAGTCCAACTCGTTTGAGAATAAGTACTCGAAGTACAAATTCTTGAATTATATCAAACTACAATTTAAATCTAATTTAATTCGTATTCAATACTAATTCTAAATTAAATAACTACACTTTTAATGCGCTTTAATGACTTAGATTCCAAATCTAATCTAAATGGGTCTCAAAGCCCAATTAACATCCAATGTTGTTCAATTAAAGTCCAATGGGCTTTTAATTGATTTCATAAGACATTGGCTTTGGTCAATATGGGTCAAACCCAATTACCAAGGTCCAATAAAGGAATCACCCTATTTGCCAAGAAACCAATTTCGACCCATTAGGCCTAATTAAACATTTAAAGCCCATTTGTTATATTTGGACTTAATGGAATGATTTAGGCCCAATTCAAATCCAATCCAATTGGCCTAAACCAACTTGGCCCAACCAAGCCCATTATGCCCAAATACAACAATTAAAGCCCAATTCTAAATTAAGCCCAATTTAATAAATTCTAATTTTCCAAAATTCATAATTTAATAAATCAAAGTGTTTAGCCATGATTAATCTTTTAAATTAATATTTCCAAAATACTAATCTAATCCATTAATCATGCTTAATCATTATCAATACATGTCCAACATAATTGATTCAAAAAATAATTTTATTTCATGCTTTGAAGCTCACGTAATTGGTGGGTTTATTAATTCGATTTCATTTTCAATCCGATTGAATTACAAATCAACATTTCCCAAGTCTTTAAACTCATCCAATGATCAAAAGAACAAAAAATACCATGACTTTAGGGTAAGCATAGCATTCGGCCAAGCCTAAATTTGGGCAACAAATTGATCCAATCAACTTTTCATAAAACTGATCATATATAACTCCAAGTCATCCATATATAAGCATGCTCGAACAATCAATTTGGTCAAAACATGCTCAAATAAAAAATACCCAAATTTCATGTTATGAACCCTAATCATTTTCATGCTCAAATTAGGCTCCATGATACCATCGTTGGTTTCTATTATAGTCCCAAAATCAATTTAAGCAATGAAAGATTGTGAATACAAAAAGGAGTTATGGTGGAATCATACTCACTTTGATCGAATTTAGGATGCGTCAAACACAAAAATTGATTCCTTGAAGGTCACGGCCAAGCTCCAATTTTTGGTGAAGATGAACAAGCTCCAAGCTTCAATGGTGATTCCAAGCTCCAAGGTTGGTTTCCCTATCACCTTTGAATGATTCCTTGATGGTGCTAGCCTTTAGAAATTTTGCAACAAAACTTCTATTTTCTCCTTGTAACTCTCGGCAATTGAGAGCAAAAGAGAGGGAGAGTGTTTTCTTGTTGAAACCGTGAGGGAGAGAGAGAGAATGAGTGAATGAATTGTGTAAATTGATTTCAAAAATCAAAATGATATACCAAATCTAAAAATTTGGTAAAAGTCATTCTCATCATTACACACAAATGTGTCATACAAGTTACCATCATTCTTTCACCAAAACCCATCACCAAAAAGTAATTAAAGTGACAAGTGATTGACAAGTGATGTGACATGTAGGCCCCACTTGAATTCAAAATCCGAGTGGGCCCGCGACACATCCTGGGATCGGGTTCGCTAATTTCGAATTAACGAATTTTCTGTTGCAACGTAATTAAATCAAATTTAATTAAATATTTATGCCAAGTAAAATTACTATTCACGTCGCTAACGAATTAATTCTAAATTAACTTGTTTTCCCGAATTAAAATCTAATTTTAATTTCGCGTCGAAATCTAATTTCGTTTAATTTATCGAATATATTATTTTATCGATTAATTCCAAATTAATCGTTCTCTCTCTTCAAGTAGTATTTTATCCTAGATAAAATCTCTCCGTAATTAATCTCAGATTAATTATGTTCGAATCATGCGTCATCGGTGAATCTTCGGGAAGCGACCCAAGAGATCCATGGATATATTGGAAGTAAATCTGGTCGTCGGACTATCCGAACACGTACGTACCTCATTCTACATTTTTACCGATTTACGAGACATGGTTGGCTTCTAGCAAAGCACCGTGCCGACCCAATTCTCCAGAAATATTCTTAATGGAATATATGATCATTTTCAGGCGTAGTATACTTAGTATTATGTATAGCGATCCAGTATCGGATGGTCACATGCAAGGCCTAGGGCTGGAATAGTGTTTGCCCCGTACAAAGTATATATCGGATCACAAGCAACTAGTCTCTTTAATCGGATAATCATGAACTTGTCATATTATTCTGATGGTTGCAACACTTTAGAGCACCAGTTCTGTATCCATGCGTGATCATCATCTCCATATGACTGAAGTGATACTTCCGTCTTGACATCACACCCAATACACTAGGATTCTCAATAAACCCAGGAGAGGCATATACAGAACCTGTTAAAGTCCTGGACGACCAAAACCAAAGCGTATTGATTGTCGCAAGTACTAGCGATGCAAGTCTCAGGCTAAGACCAAATACACCTACCTTGATGCGGATTCCCATAGACACTTAGTCATACTACCAATGAGATTCTGTGGGGTCTATCCAGAGCGAAGCTGTTTCCGTACTATCGGTAAACACAACCTCCTATCACACTTGCATAAGTATCCAATACTTAAATATATAAGAACTATGCTGTTACGCCCCCCGTAACATGCACAAGTGCAATACTAGTCTATTCTTCATTATCGATGTCCAGTCTCGATAATACTACGACTAGGGATATTTAATGATTAAATCGTTATGGATTGATACTGTCTCATATCTTATCAATCCGGAACTAATCATAAGGACTTTCATCATTTTTATATCCAAGTAAATAAATTACAAAATGATAAAAGGAAATTTCTATTGTCACATAGTTAATTTGTACAAAAAAACGATAATATCTTTTACAAATAGTGACGCTATGGGTCATAACTGTCCAAAAATATGTACCAATTGTATCCCATTGTTCTGTATTCTCTACTATATGCTCTAAGTAATCTAGTGCATCCTCGGGATCTTTGTCCCTAAACTCACCATTAAAACTTGTAAGTACCACCTCTGTAGGGATGAGATCGTCTTCTGACTTTGCTAAATGCCCTAGCATCCTAACCGGGATTGCATTGATGGCTGCTCCATTGTCAATTAATACTTTGGTGATGGGTATCCCGTTGGCCTTTGCTTTTACATACAACGGCCGCAGGTGCTTCGTCATTTGTGGTGGTGGTTTTGGAAATATCACCTTCCCTGATAGACCTACCTCCATTGTTTATTCATTCTCGACATTGGCGTGAGATAGTTCTTCCTCCATGTCCCATCTAGAGGGTGGTAATATGACCGGCGCATCGTGAGAGACATTATTGATGACCAGTCTTCGTTTTTCTGCCCTGGTAACGGCCCGTTTTATCTTGGGCGTTCTGTATAGGACGAGATATGGGGTTCGCCCCAAGTCTTCTCTTAGTGTCCTAACTGTAGGATTTCCGACCTTATATAATTCTTTGAGAAGCCGATTCTGTGATATTCCTCTTCTTCGCGCTTCAGTCCTGACGTCTATTTCTTCTTCTATATCAGACATTTCCTCATCCGAAACCTCTCTATCTATTATCGAGAGTGCTGCAAATTTTGTCTCATCACCGTCATAGACATCTTCGTTATTTCTAGAGCCCTCATTGTTGTCCCCCTTGAATTTTTCGGACAACAAGTAATGATTGGCCACAACCGGTGGCATACTACCGAACTGAATGACAATAGGGGTTCCTCATTGTCCGTCTCATCTCGTTTTCACCTATCAAACCTGGTACGCTCCTAGCAATTTGTATCTGTCTCTTCTCGGTCATCACTCTCTTTACTACTCACATTCGGCTTCTCCCTTTTGTAAGTATTACGGCCTGTGGTGACTTGCATTTCACCTTGCTAGCGCATCATACAACCATAATTTCTCTGATGTCGTCTCAATTATGTCCTTGTCATTTCATCCACGGGAGGGTAATTCTTCCCCAAACTTTGACCCGAGTATGGCTGACGGTACGAATGCCATATGTTGGGCCGATGAATTTTCGGCCTAAATGTCCTTATGTTTTGGATGAAGTTTGAATTCTCACCATAGAACCTTGGTGCGAAGGTCCTCGGTTGCCATACTACTGGCTCTTTCTTTACAGGTCTTTCAGAGGTATCTTCTAACTCCTTCATCCATTATATACCGTTCTTACACCGTGCACACAAATTTCACTGTTCCTTCCTTTCTTGGAGCGCTTGGACGATGTCTGTCCTGATTTTCATCTAGGACCAATTTAAACTTTGGCAAATTTATTTTGATAAGGTCTGAGTTGATCATGTTTAATTCCATCGGCTTTGGAAAAGGGTTGTCGTCTACCGCCATCTTTTTCTCGAACGTTATCCATCCAGATTATATAACGTCCTGCAAAATATTTCAAAAAATAAGACAATTATTAGTTGAATGTGACCATGCATTGTGCCATTTACAGTATTATTTACCACCAATTTGTTTGGCGCATGGCAACGTGTGGCGATCGCTCAAACTAATTTGCTTGTCCTTATATAATTGATCGAATATGGCATTGACCTTCGTGATATCAAAAGAGAAGTCCATGCCCTTTTTATCGTTCTCTTCTTTGGCTTGGGGTTCAGCCCACGTCTTGCAAATGTACGGCTTCCCTTTAACCAATTCACCAAACAAAAGTCAGCCGATTCGATGTCCATTTCGCCTATTTCATAATTGATATTCCTATAATAAGTTCCCTTGCTGTAATTTTTCATTTGCTCATATTCTCTTAATAATCGTTCATAATACACCACACTAGTGGTGAGTTGGGGGAGATCGATCTTGAAATTTCTTTTTCAGAGCGAAATTAAGACAGCTTTGGACGATTCTCACAAATTCTTTTTCTGACAAAGGCACGTAACATCGGCCTCGAGCCACTTTTAACCTTTGTAAGAACGTCTCGGCCCATTCTCCTGGCAACTGTCTCAAGTTTTCCAAATCGACCAAGGCCACTTCAGATTCGGCCTTATAGAATTATGCATGGAATAATTGTTCCATTTGTTGCCAATTTTCCACCGAGTTGGGCGGCAGACTGACAAACCAGGAGAAAGCTACTCCTGACAGTGAGCCATGAAATAACCTCAGCTTATGGAAATCATTTATTTCTCCACACTGAAGGGTAAATCGTCTTATATGTTCCATGGTAGAAACTTCCCCAGACCCTATAAACAGAGAAAAGTCTGGTATTTTGTAATTCTTAGGCCACATATATGTTACCTCAATCCAATCTGGATATGACTTTCGATACCTTGGCCGAATTGGCCTTATCCCTAGACCGAATTTATTTTGAAGAATCTCGGTGATCTGTTCTCTCAACATATCATTGCCATTGAACGACATTGATATGGGTGGTGGTTGTGGTCCTATCATAAGTGGGACATAGTCATGACTTTGCTCTTGTGAAGCCTGTAGACCTTGGGGCAATACCACTTCATGTTGTGCCATGTTTGGCCCTTGGTGTAAGTTTGGCCTTAGATATGGGTCATTGCTCCCAGGATTTATTCCCCCTCTGTAAGTCGCAGGGGCAATGATCCATTGTGGAGGAATATTGTTCGGACCAGCCTTCTGACAGCTTGGTGCATGAGAATGTGTGGTCCACGTAGGGTTGTCTCCTCGTTCACACATTTGGTCATTAACTCATTTAATGAGCTTAGGTGTTTGGCCATATTTTCATAATACGAGTTACTAGTCGAAGTAAACTTTTCTATGATGTGAGCGTTTTGAAGCCTAACATGTTCGACCACATCCTGTGTGAACTCGCCGAACAAGGCGCGAATCACATTAGGGCTGAACTCTCGCATAGGTTCATATCAACTAGTGTCTGTCAGACCCTCGAAATGGCCTACTACGACCGGAACGTGGGGCTGGTTGGTTTGCTCCAGTCCCCATTCCTCCGTACTTAAGCCAGTTTGAGTGTTTCTTTTCGGAGTTATTTCCACTATTTACACCAATTCTCTCACTGTGGTCGCCAAAAACTGTTTGCATAATTTTCCGTCAAAATAACGTGTAAGGTTCAAACCTCCTGAGACACAGTCCCAACAAGGGGTGTTTGATTAAGTGAATAAGCCTCTAAGCGGCACAAACACACAGATTACAAGCCTAAGATTACAAATCTACGAAATTAAAATAAAATGCTCGTTTTGAGTCTTCATTTGTTCGGGGGCTTTCTTCTTCGCATGAATGAGACTTTTACAGTGGAACTCGTTAACTGCTTGGACGATTTCAATCCGTAAATTTTTTGCAATTGTTGGATCATGCTTCTAACCACTGAGTTGTGTGCCATAACTGCCTTATCGTGGGGGAACTGTTAAATTGTGCGCGATGAACTGCCAAGTCGTGGGATCAATTGCAGCATGTATTAGTCTTCCTGACTTTTTTGTCGTCCTAGTTACTGCGTCATTTGGCGATCGTTCTGATCGCTCTTCCCATCGTCGCCCTGTTTGTAACTCATTCTGTGGCGGATACCTGTTCATCCTGCTAGTTTTTGTCCTTTACTGACTCATTCGTCCTAGGGCGATTTTCTTTTGTCAACAAATTTATAGAATGATTATGAGCCGTACAATGCGTTAATAAATATTTATCACATATAACAAATATTTATCTGGTACAATTATGTGATATGATCTACAATGATATATATGAAAACTATCATCTACATCTTGATAAATGATATATTTTTAATTTTTACTGGTTATTATCGTTAGGTGATCGTGGACTGAAGCTGACACACAAGTAAAGTGAAATTGAAATAATTGTTAGTTCATGAGGCTTTGCCTACCATATAACAGTACAATAATAATTAGAAGATTTAGCCTACCATAAATCTTAACAATAAAATAAAGTAATGAGATACAAATTTAACGTGGGAAAACCTTCAATGTGGGGGAAACGTCCACGGGCAAATGTAAAATGATTTCATTATAATGAAAAGAATTTTACAACTTCTCTACAAACATAAGGAGTAAACATCTCACACTCTCTTAGAAGATGAGAACTATTAGGGGTGTGCATCGGTCGGTTCGGTCGGTTAATCCTTGATTTTTTAACCGTAACCGATTCGGTTAAATAAAAGTATGACAGATTTAACCAATTTATGACACATAACCATTAACCAATTAACCGTTATATTTCGGTCGGTTATGGTTAATTCGGTTATTAACCAATCCAGTAAATTAAAATTTAATATTTTTTATAATTTTTAATCAGTAAAATTATATATGATATAGGTCGGTTCTACCGATTTTTTCGGAACGTTTCAACTGGTCGAACCACTGACGCATTAAATATTTTTTAAACCCTAGATGATTATCACGGCCTCAGATTTCCTTCCAAACCTCCCATGTTAGAAATTTTAAGGGTCACGAATCCACCTCGATGCAAAATCTACAAATTTGAAATTTTAAGTATTTTTACCTTTAAATTATTGAGAGAAATTAAAAAGAGTCAAAACCAAGCTGTTAATACAGCTTGTCATTTGAATTTTATCAATTTTATTGTCGGGTAATATTATCAAATCAATATAATCAATTGAGAGTTTACATGCAGACTATCTTAACTCTAGAAAATTAAAGGATTTGCACACGCTAATATATATATAGAGTTTAATTTCGGTTAATTGGTTAGTTCGGTTATACGAATCTCATAACCGTAACCAAACCAAATAACCGAAAAAGTTAAAAATTTTAACCGCAATAATTGATTTAATCGAATTAACCGAACCGTAATAAAAAAATGGGTCGGAACGGTTCGGTTAGTCGGTTAAAACTGATTAATGCACACCATTAAGAACTACAACTCTCTCACAAACTCTTAAGAAAAAATAATATTTTTTTCTTTGTTAGAATACAGAGAATTTGATTAAGAATGAAATGAAGAAAATAATGAAATGAAGAATATATTTATATGCTTGAGATTCACTGTACAAATAATTAATATTAATTATTTATTATTTTCTTTTTTACACGTGAGATCCATCCATAAATTTAATATATTTTTTCTTAATCAATTATATTTTTCGATACAATGATTGACAATTATAATTCATTTTTGACGTGATGTTTACGACCACAAAGCCTATTCACTTTTACCTTTATTCTTCTCGTGATTGTCGTTTTATTATTCTTCGCTTGATTGTTTAATTGGGTTATGAGCAATTATGGTATATTCTTCAGCGAGGAAGAAGAAGCCTGACATTGAATTGTAATTGTTTGATTACAAAAATAACCTTTATTTTAAAATCAAATTACAAAATTACATTTTAAATTTATCATTATACAAATATACACCCGCAAATACACAATTGAAAAAGTGAAGGTGAAAACCCTAAGTTCCCTATCGTGACTTCGTCGTTCCCTATAGGGAATACACGTTCTGTTTCCTTTTTTGGTTGTAGTGTGATTAGCCATTTGTGTTCAAATATTGCGAAGGTAGGGATTAAAAATATATTAAAGTGAAAAATTACAAAAAGAAATTTGTTTATTTATTTTTCTTTCTTTTTTATGGAATAAAGAGATTCATTTAGTTTTGTCTTTTATTAGCGCGGGCCTCCGTTTCTTACTCTTATTCTTTTCTTCACTTGGTAATTGATTCGAGTCGGCTTTCTTAAAAAAATATACATCGAACCCCATTTGACTGACATCCATACAAAAGAAGAAATTGATAAAAAATAGTGAAAAATACTTTTCATAATCGATTTTAAGTTCAAATAAAAAGGAGGTTAACGGCCAACATAAAATTTGTCAAATTTCGTAAGATATGGATTCTAAAAATTATTTTGCTAATTGTAGGTTTATCCTAGTAAAGACATCAATATAATGCTATATGAGTAAGAAATGAATATAATGCAGATCGAGATAATACATATGTAATTTAATTGGGTTAAAAGAAATGAATATCATGTGCATCCTCGATCTTATGCGATTACAATATTCTTTTAAAATTTAACGAGAAATTTTATAGAATGGTTATGAGCCATACAATGCGTTATGGAATAGATTGTCTAAAAAAAATAGGATAGCTGTGATGAGAATATTTAAATAGATGTGTAAGTAGATCAGAAAAGACAAAGTTAGAAATGAAGAAATTATGAAGAAATTAGGTGTAGCACTGATTGAAAAGAAGATGAGAAAAACACGATTAAATTGGTTCGAGTATATCCAACGAAGACTTTTAAGTGCTTCGATAAGGAAAAATAGAGTAAATGGTACAACCACATATCAAGTGAGAGATATGTGAATAACTAAGTTGACATTGACAAAAATTATGGCTCTGTTTGATATTGCGGTTTGTGACAAAACAGTGTATTGGTCAAAACAAAGTTTTAAATATTTGGTTAGTAATAAAAAAATTATTATTATTACTAATCGTGATTTCTTTTAAATATCGAGTTTTACAAAAACTAAAATTTTTATATTTTCCTCCACCATCGAAATATTATAAAACCACATTGTAATTATTTTTTTACCATAAAATAAAATTATATAACACCGTTTATAAACCACTGTTTGTTCATCACATTTTTTTTAATCGTAAAAAAAATTAGATTTTATAAAACTTGATGAAATAATTATTTCAGATAGAATACAATTACGTCAAAAAATTTATGTAGCCGATTTCAGGTAAGAGTTTGTGTTGGTTTGATTTGGTTTAGTAAAAATGACGAAATTGCATATTGCTTTAATTATATAAAACAAATGAGAGACCTCAATGGTATTCTATATATAGAGGGGACTGTCTCACATGACCAAATATAGAAAAGGGAGGGGGATAGGAGAAGTCAAATAGATAACAAATCCAGTGCTCACAACCATTTTCCTTTTTTGCCGCAATACCCAGGTACACGACTCACTCACTAACTCAAGCATCTATTTCTTTCTTTCTTTTTATTTTTTTATTTTTTACTTTTTATGTTCTTTATTGTAAATTTTTAAATTAAATGAGTTTTGACTTATAAAATCATAATTAATAAGTCTTAGACAATGAAATATGAATTTGTGAAATTAAGGAACGAGAAGCAAACCTCATTAAATCACTATCACTATGAAATTAAAGTAGGATCCAAGAGGCAATAAATCACATCAAGTGTCATTTGGAAATTTTTTTTTTTACACAATCACTCATCTCATGTAATAATTCATGGGAAATTCGGTAATAATTTTTTCAATTAGTACCTTACTTAAATTGATTAATAACATAGCACTTAAATTTGTTTTGGAGCTTTTGGGTCAGAGTTTAGTATTTAATTCGGTTAGGGTTAGAGTTTTTTCAAATAACACCTAAACTAAATTGCTTAATGACGTAACCCCTAGATTTTTAGTAATTTTCTTAATTTTTTTTTTAAAAAAAGAAATAGATATCATATATGGATTTTTAATATATTTTACCTCATCAATAAATTAACCACACTTTATTTGTCTTCGTAAGTGAATCAATAAGTAGATTAAACTCTTATGGTCTGTTTGGTTGGGGGGTTTTGGAGGGGAGGGGAGGGATTATTTTAAATTATGGTTGTTTGGTTCAATTTTTTGGAGGGGAGGGGAGGGGAGCAAAATCCCTCATAACCCAATTTTAGCTCCCCTCCAAAAGTGGGGGGTTTTGGAGGGGAGAGAAAGTGAGCAATTAAATTTTAAATACATTGACTAAATTATCTCTACTTATATATTAAAATCCAAAATTATCCTAATTATAAATCTCTCTTATATTTGTTTTACCATTCAATTCTTCTCATTCTCTTCTCTTATATTTGTTTTAATTTTATTTTTAATAACACGTATTATGTAGAGATTTTAATTTTAATTTTAATTTTATTTAATTCAAATATAATATAAGCCTATATTATTTTAATTTTATTTATAAAAGGTTACAAGGATAAAATAGTAAATTAGTTTTAAAATCTCACCCCTCCCTTCTTGAACCAAACATATATCTAATTAAAAATTCTCCCCTCCCCTCCTCTCCTTTGATCCAAACACATATTTAATTAAAATATCTCCCCTCCCCTCCATTAAAATCCCTCCCCTCTGTTGAACCAAACAAGCCCTGGGAAAGTGAACTTTTAAGGTGGTGTTTGGTTGGAAGAAAACTATAGGAAATGAAAAAAAAATAATAAAAAATTTAAAAAATAAAAATAATAAAAAGTGGAGAGGAGAGAAAATGAGGATGAAATTTAATTTCATTATTTGGTTTGCATATAAAATTTGAGAAGAAAAGGAAATTAAATATTTTTTTGTAGAGAAGGTTACTTTTGTATTAAATGCCAATATTTATTAATATTTTTTTTAAATTAAAATTATAATTTATTCAGTTAATGTTGTTTTAATTAATCATAATTAGTTAATATAATTTTAAAAAACTGAGCTACTATCACAGTGTTAAAAAAAATAGACTATTATGTGTTTGGAATTTTTTTTTTTTATATAATTATGTTTATAGATAATATTAAAAATTATTTTTTAAGTGTTCTAATTAGGCCTTTAAGTACAATATTAGGCCTATCTTAGTTTTGGCAGGATAGAAAGGAAATACAATAATTAATGAAATATTAAAACAATATTAATTATAAAAATATTTAATATAAATAATTTTTGACAAAAACAATTGTTATAAATAGTAAAAATAAATGTTATAAAATAAATAATAATAATTTCTTTTGAAATATATATATATATATATATATTAAAGGAAAAAATTGAAATAAATATAATAAATGAAAAACTTAATTACTTATTATACATATTAAAAAAATAAATTAATTAATATAAGACTTTAATAAGGATAATTTTGGAAGTTTCTTTTGTATTGAGAGAGGAATTTGGATTCCTTATCCTTTTGTGAGGAATTTTAATTTTGTTCCAGAGAATATGACCTAAGGGACCGTATCATATGTATTATATATTTAATTCTACCAAAAGTTTTTTAAATTAAAAACTTAGAGAGATTGCCCAAATTAATTTTTATAGCACAGAGATCCTAAATAATGCTGAGGTTCTGCTATTAAATAATTACTCTGATCCCCTATTCCTTTAACGACTGCTACATATATAAATGTAAACGGTAATCCAAATAGCAAACTCATTTATTAAGAAAAAGTTTCTTGTAATAAAAATGACACATCTTCATTTTATTTAATTTAAAATTAAGTAAAATGATAAAAATAAAATAAATCAAATACATATATCAGTACAATAAAAGACAAATAATATTTTGGTGGTTAGTGCAAAAAAAAAAAAAAAAAAAAAAAAACAACAACAACAACAACAGCAACATTTAAGAGAAATCAAAAATTAATAATCGTAATTTTTTATTATTAACCAAACACTAAAAAAATTATATTTTAACTAAAACATAATTTTGACATCTATCAAACTATAATACCAAATAAGACTTTAATCTTTAATAAAATGTGAGATATCTTAATTTATTAAGTCAATGACACAATTGAACGACATAAAAATAACGATGTTAAAATATTAAAAGACAAATAATAGTATATTAAATATATTAAAATATGTGTTTTATCTATTTTTTAGTTTGATTCATAACTTAATAAATTTACCGATCTTTTATTATCTTTACTCTGAATATACTATCACCTAATATCGAGAGACCCCTCATTTTATCAAGTCAATGATAAAAGAACATACATTTCAGTTCATTAAATAATAATAATAATACTATATTGAAATCTATATTATTTTGTCTTTTAGTTTAGTTATTAACTTAATAAATTAATAGGTTATGCTAATGAGTGTCAGTAGAGTACACATTAAAAATTCATTTAATAAAAGTTTGTACTTCATTTTTATGTGAAATTAAAAAAATTATCAAAATATTAATTATTTTTTCTTTTTCCTAAAATAGATTTTTAATGAATACTCTTAAGACACTCGTTAGTATTTCTCTATTTATTTAAACTAACTCAGTAAGTGGAAGTGGAAATTCTCTTATAATTTAGTTCTTACTTGAGTAAGGTAGAATTTGTTTTTATGTCTAGAGTTTGAATTTGATTAAGTCTTAATAGGAATATGTTTGAATGTAAATGACATGTTTATTTTTCCTTTACGTTGTTTTTTAATAATTGAAAATCATTTTTTAAGATGGTAAATTGACATTTTATATCATTTATGATTATTATGTAAATATTATATTTAAAATTTAAATACATAAAATTAAAAAAAATTAAATATATAACCAACAATTTGGCATTAATTTAACATATTAAAAAAGGGAAATGCTAATTATTGCCCTAAAGGCACTCATTAAGGATCCATTTTAGGAATATTTTCATGGGAAAAAAAAATTATATTTTTGATAAATATTTGTATTTCCATAAAAGTGATGTGAAAACTTTCCAAAATATATCGTTAACCGTTAGCATGACCCTTTAAAAAAATAATAAAAGATAAGATTTAATTTTTTGTTGTTATGTTTTAATATACAAGAGTTGGATTATTACTGATTTTAGTTATTAAAAAAATCGGATTAAAAAAATGCCCAAATTGAGCTTTTCCAGAGCTCGATATATCTTTTTGTTTATTTTTTGTGCTCGGACTTCACTTCTCAAAGTCCGGACCCAACTCAACCTATTGTGTTAGGAGTTGATACACACGTAAATTGATTATTATATTCACCTTTAGTTTTGCTGCGCGTGTTAGGAGTTGAAGATGGCATTTAATAATGAGTTGATCAATCTTGCTTCGATCAAAGAACACATTAAGGAGTTTATACTTGACGTCGAAAACTTGGCTCCTGCTGAAATTTGTATTTACAAAGTTCCAAACAAACTTCGGAAAATGAATGAAGAAGCCTACACTCCACAGGTAGTCTCGATAGGCCCTTTTCATTATGATTGTAACCAAGGTATGAAAAAACAGAAAATTATATTTGTACGAGAGTTCCGTAATCGAATCAGAGAGGAGACATGGCAGGTAATAGAAGCCTTTATAGAAGGAAAGGTACAAGGAATCCGTAAATGCTATGCAGAGATTACTGACAGTGCATATTTGAATTTTACAGAGATGATTTTATATGATGCTGTCTTTATTATTGAGTACATAAGGAGGTACCCTAATGTTGAAAGTGACATTTTGATGAAAAGCCTACGACCAGTAAAATTTTCTATTTGGACGGACTTGCTATTACTCGAAAACCAGCTTCCATATTTCGTCCTGGATGGAGTATATAGGTCAGCCTTCGGAAATCAGTGTCGTCCCTTCTTTTTCCTTGCTTATGGATTTGTCTGCCCTGATATGCCTAAGCTTAAACAAGGTGATGAGGTGGAAGTCAAACATTTCACTGATATGAGAAGATATTTTGTAACAAAAATGCACTATGGGGGACAGCAGTTGAGGGGCAATGAGAGAGATTTACCTTGTGTTTCCAAACTGCAAGAGTCGGGAGTGACGTTTAAGAGGTTTGAAAAAGCCAAATGCTTCATTCAGATGAGGGTTCAAAAGAAAAAATGGCTAAGGATCCCTCACTCGAACTTTCCTGAGCTGCAAATTCCTGAAATTAGAATATACGATAACACTGAAACTGTGATTCGTAATATGATGGCCTTGGAGCAGTGTCATTATCGGAATGAAACTCACGTATGCAATTATGTTTATCTAATGGATAGTATGATCGACTCCGAAGAAGATGTAAATTTACTTATTGAAGCAGGGATTATTTCTAATCGTGTGGGCGACAGTGCTGAAATAGCAAAGATGTTCAACCGACTTGGCAGATACATTACTTTTAGTGGATCACCTTACTACACTGTTGTCACGGAGTTGAAAGAATATTATAAGAATCGTAGGAACCATGCTAAGGCAACCTTGAAAAGGGTTTACTTCAGTAATCCTTGGAAAGGCACCGGAACTGTGGCTGCGGCTGTGCTCCTCTTGCTCACTCTCATTCAAGCCATATGTGCTATCGTGAAACCATGAATTTGTATTAGAATGTGAGCTATGCAATCAATACTAGTATACCTGTGTTTGTGTTTGATGCTTGACTGATTCTCATTGTAATAATATTTATTGCTTGTTGTTATAAATAAAATATAAAATAAATACTTTACAATAAGGTACAGACTTTATTATTTTGGAAAATTCAAAATTGTGCACCATTGGTGGCCGGAAAACGGCGGCAAAAGAGCAGAAAACGTCGCGACTCGATCTTAACTCGTCGCTTTAATCCACGTGTCAATGTAACCACCAAATCGATGCTCGAGAGACGTACTATAAGGCTGCAGTGATAATTTTGTAAACATCACTCGATTTCACGCAAATTGAGGCAAAATCGAATGATGAACAGTGATTCGATTTGGTGGGTGGATCGACACTGCAGCTTCAGTGCTCCGATTTGAATTTCGTCGATTTTTACTCATTCATGAGCACAATGGGGCCTGTTGATGCCCTCAAAATTTTGGTAAGACATCCCGATAAAAAACTTAATTATATATAATGTTCAGATGCCTCCAAGAGATTCGTCGATTCATGTATTGTAATGTTTTGAGTTAATTGAGCTATAATTTACTGAATATGTGTTGTTGGTAGATTTCAAGTGAAATCAGAACAAATTAGATCGATCCGGTAGGTTATGCAGGTTTCCGGTAAAACCTGGTTTCGTGTTCGTCGAAGTTTTGATGAATCTAATGATAGATATAAGTTAGTTGTGATGATATTGATGTTTAGATGGTTTCAAAAAGTTCTAGAAGGTTCATGATCCTTTCATGGCGTTTTCGAAAATCTTTTCCGAAGATTTTCCGAAAACATGTAATTCGGGGATTTAAGGTAACTCGTTGTTTTAGAACGGTGTATAATGACGTATTAAGAGTATCAGAATGGTTTCGGAAGAAATATGAAAGATCCAAAAGATTCTGGATCCATTCGTAATTGTAACACCTCAGTTACTGCGATATAATACCAACAACCATTTTCAATGTGCGTGATGTATTATTTAACATAAAATTAGGCATGAGTGTGTTTGTGATCGCGAAAATAATTTTCGGAAGTCCAACAAAATTTGTGCGATTATAGTGCACATTTAATTCTTTAATTATTTTTGGATAACTGTGGATATTTTAACCGTAACTTGGGCTACCAATGTCTGATTTCAGTGATCTTTATACAGTCGAAAATCTTAGATCAAGATCTACAACTTTTTTTATTGAACATATTTTCAAATTTGGATGAGGCCAAAATCACGCATTTTTCTACTATTCTGCACACTTACGAATTTAATCACATTTTTAACGTATGTTAATTACGTAATATTATTTTATTCCCTAAAAAATCTTTGGGGACACTATTTATTCTCTCCCTCAGCCCAGACTCACGAATTTTCCAGATTTGGGGCTCAAAAAATTTTACTTCTTTCCTCTTCACGTCAGGCAGCCACCATGAGAGAATTTCTATGCTTTCTTAAGCACTATTCAATCAAGTAAGCTTTTAACGCTTTCTTCTCATTATTTTCGAGTTTTTGCTTGTATTTTTCAGTCCCATTTTTGTAGCTTTCATGAACCCTAGACCTAGATTGCTACTTTTGGCATGAATCACTACAAAAATTAGCACATTTTCGATGCAAAATACAATTAGCGTCGAATTAATATTAGACGCAAAAAATGGACGCCGAAATGTCGACGAGAATCACTTTTAGCGTCGAAATAAATAAATGCGACGCTAAAAACTATATTTTGCGTCTAATTTATTTCGACGTTAAATTAAATTTTCTGATGCTGTAGGTTATATTTGGCGACGAAATAATTCGACGCCAAAAGGTAAACTTTTAGCGTCGAAACGTGTCGACGCTAAAGTATATTAAAAAAGTAATATCTGTATACTTACGGCGGCCATTTTTTTGTTACTATTAGCGTCGAAATTTTCGACGCCAAAAGTCAATTTTTAGCGTCGAAATATTCGACGCTAATAGTTAAAAAAATTTATTTTTTAAAAAATTATTAATTTACTTCTTTTTGGTCTAAAATATTTAATTTAATTGAAAAAAAATCTAATTAATAACAGAATTACGAAATATTATAATAAATATTATATTGAAATTTGTTTTAGAAAAAAAAATATTATATTAAATCTATTTGTTCAAAATGTTTATACAAAACCAAATATAAAATTAATTGCTACTGTGATGGGGGGACGCTCGAGCCCGATGCACCCTGACTGATTGAGGCCTCGAACATCTGACGGAAAGCCAGCATTTGCTGTTCCAACTGCTCCATCTTCTTCTCGTGGTCCATCATCTTCTTCTCGTGGTCCACCGTGACCTGTTGTAGCTTCTCCTTAGTCTGCTTCAGCTCGTCTCGGGTGGTGGCTAGCTCGTCTTTGGTGGTGACTAACTCATCTCGAAGAGAGGCATTGTCCGAATTAACAGTATTGCGTGCAGATGACGTCGGCTTCTTACGAGTGCTAAAGCCAACGTTGTAAGCTGTCTGATTCTTGAAAACCAATTGCGACAACTGCTCATCTGGTATCGAGTCGGACCCTGTCTCCTGAGTTTGCTATTGGAGTTCCATCATTTCGTTCTGTTTCAAAAAATAAGTTAATATTAGAATTTGAGAAAAAATTTAACATATATAATTTTAATTATTTTATTTTAAAAACTGAAACTTACATAGCAGCGTTCGGCTTCTTCATTTATCCATTTGTTCCTCTCATTGTAATGCGTCACACGGAAAAAATCTGGAAATGATTGCACCTCACATGTGCTACTCTGTTATAAACAGAAAATATATCAATATTATTCCACATTAGTAAAAACAATGAACTGTTAAATTTTACGTTAGGATATATTTACCTCAGAATGTTCAGCACGATGTTGGATAAATGGCTTCGAACCTCCACGGTGGTTAAAACGCAAGCGACTTTGATTTTTCGCATTTGCGTGACATTTATCCTGCATTTACCAACACTGTAAGTACCGAAAACAAAGACAATTATAAATTTCCGTTTATTTCAAAATTTACCTCGTGTTTTTTTTGCTAGACCAAAGCTCACATAAGAATGTCCAGTCTTGTCCTCTATAAAATCAGGCTTGTGTTGTGGAGCATCTGAAGGTCCATGTTCGTCGAATATTGGTTTCAGGACTTTTGTCCTATAATCTTTATAACGTTTCCTCATGTGGTAGTCAATATATTGTTGGACATTCAATTTGGTCAGATCGAAGTCGAACCACTCCTACATGAAAATTCGAGTTAAAATAAGTATAAACTAAAAATGTTAACTAACAAACAATATCGAAAACTTACAAGTAGCGAAGAGAATAGCTGGTTGATTTTCGTCTCCCACGGTATCTTTCTCTAAGAAACGTAGTTTTGGGGAGCTTCATATCGAGCTGTAGCTCATATGGCTGTATTAAACGCTGAATTATGTTGTCCGACTTGACTATGTCCATCATCTGATATCTCTATCCGGATACGACCGTGAGCCTTAACGTACTTAGCCAACCCCAGGCCACGGGTGGGTCCTCGACCCTTCCCTGTACTGGACTAACCTGTGCTAGCAGAGACTCCACCAGGGCCAGTTGTCCTTGCTGATGTAGATGGAGTCGTGTTAGCCCATTTGCAATTGCCCGGTGCCATCTGTAAAAACCTGTCGCATTAGCGTCATCAAATCCATCATCATCATCAAAGTAGCATCATCATCAAATTCAGATTCATCATCAAAAACCATCATCATCATCAACAACCACCACCACCATCATCATCATCAAAGTATCACATCAAAGTATTATCCTGATCAAACTATCATCATAATCATCAAAGTATAACATCATCATATCAATCACAGTATAACATCATGATCATCAAAGTAGGATCATTAGAGACCTAATTGAGAAAAAAACAGATTTTCACATACATATTGCTGCTGTTTTGGGCAGAACAGCAGCAATGTGCTGCTGTTCTGGGCATAATCCAAGCCAAAAATTATGAATTCAAATACAATCAATTCTAGGGTTCATGCCAAAATACAATCAATTTCACACACACATCATTCATGCATTCAAATACTTATGAACCACTCATGCCAAAATTTATAGGGTTCATGCCAATCATACAATCAATTTTTCCCAATTTCTAGGGTTCATGCCAAAATTCAACCACTCATGTCTTCCGAGATCAGCCCCGAAGACCGGCCACCATGTCATCCTTCTACTGCATAATAACCCTAATCCAAAACCTCTCTAGCTAAACGGAAACAAACGTAAATGAGAATGAGAACAATTGAGATTTACCTTTAAATTGGATGAAAAAGCCCTGCAAAGGGTGGTTGGATCGGAGGAAGAAGAAATCGATAGTGTTGGGGTGTTTTGTTTCGTCTGAGCAGAGGAAGAAGACGGCAGTGGGTTTAGAGATCTAAAAGACATTTAGCGTCGAATTAATTTGATTTTAGCTTCGAAGCAATCGACGCTAAAACGTTGGCGGTTTACTAAAAAATTAGGGTTATTTTTTGGGGAAATTTAATTTTTTTAGTTAGCGTCGATTATTATTTCAATGCTAAATGTATAATAATCGACGCGAAATGTTAGACATTTAGCGTCGAAATAATAATCGACGCTGAATGTCATTTAGCATCGATTATTATTTCGACGCTAAATACTACCTTTAAAATTAAAAATAACGATAATATGATAATTCTACTATTATTAATTATGACAATCTTACAATTCATATGTAAATAATAATTCAAAATAAGAACCATACAATATAATAATAAAAATTATTCATCAATCACATCAGACAATAACTTTATTAATCACTATTATCTTCGGTATTTGAGGATTCGTGACTGGAATCGAAGTCATCGTCAGTGTCAAATTCTTCTTCACTTGCTACTTCCATGCTAACTTCAGGTTGAGGAATTATCTCAACGTCTGTACTATCTCGTGTTAATGTGATATTTTCAGGAACGGTGACAGTTGGTCCAAAAAATATCTTTTCAGGAACTTCAAAGTTGCCGGAGACTTCTTGTGTTTCATCATCTGATATGTCAACTCTATCTTTCTCTCTCCTGCGTGTCCCAAATGGCCTTTGATGAGCGGAAATATATCAATATTTACCGCCCCTTTAACTTAATATTTTGTTTAGTTCTCGGGTTTGATGAACGTTTTGATGTGTTTTAGTTTATTTTGCAGATAAAATAATATCGGGTCTCAATGAAATCATTTAGGATGAAATATGGGTCAAATAATGGCGATTATTGGACTTGATATTTTAATTTGGAGATTGGAAACTTGAAAGGGCGTTTTGACGAAGTGCAGTTTGGAAATTCCAGTTTTGCGCATCTGTCTTATTTTGGGCATAACGTTTTACTCAGATATCAGATTGAGCTAATTCAAGTGCCAGATTAAAGAAGACTCAAAGTTCACACTTTGAAAGAGAAAATATTTTCGAATTCTGATGATTTCATGACCGAAATTGATGAATCATCCAGAAGTGTGTGGAGTGTAATTATTAAAAGTCATTATCAATCATTTTCAAAGCAAAATATTAATTAATAAATAATTAATAAAAATTATCAAATCAACACCAAACAAGATAAGCAATTAGTGGAGCAATTATGGATTTGGTGGAGTAATTAGTGGAGAAATTAATAATGGATTTGGTGGAGAATTTGATGGATGATTTGATGGTGGCAAAATTTTGCCTATAATACCAAGTCATTTCATTTGTAAAATTCATACTTTCTTCTTTGAAATTCTTAATGAATAAATAAGAAGATTGTATCTAGTTTAGTTATTTACAGTTTTTAGTAATTAATTTTCACTTTCGCACTTTCTTTTCTTTACTTTTCAATTTTTACTTTCCGCAATTTACTTTTACGCACAACATTTTCTTTCTTTACTTTTGGAGTTTTTATTTTTCAAGCAATGATGAGGTAATTCTCCTTTGTTGGGGTGAAAGGTAAAGCTTTTATTATTACTATTTAGATTAATCTCCCTTAATTATAATATAAAACTATTTAAAACCTGACATAAAAAGGGATACCGCTATATTGGTCGGTTGATATTTATTTTAAATTGGTTTTAAACTGACTAAATATGGATACCGCCTGGTTGGTCGGTTGGTAATTAATTATTAATTTGACTTAATCAGAATACCGCCTGTATGGATGGTTGGTAATTATCACGCAAAGTTAATATATTATATTAAGGGAGATATCTAAAATAGTAGTAATAAAAGTTTATCCTCTAACCCCATCATTTTCTTTTATTGTACTTTTACTTTATTTACTTTTAGCAATTTACTTTCAATAATTTTCTTTTAATTTTTTTTTACTTCTTACTTTTTACTTTTTACTTTTTACTTTTACTTTTCACTTTTTTTTACTTTTCAGCAATTTACTTTTCAGTATTTAATTTTCAGTATTTACTTTATGTCTTTTATTTTATTTAAGTTTTTACTAGCCCTAGTTATGTGTTAGTTATCTGGGGTTGTGATGAATTCTAATATCACCGGTTTATAAGGGATTATTTTATAGTTTGGGTAATTTAAAGGTTTACTTATTAAGTCTTAAGCTTAATGCTTCTTGTTGTCTGATCACCAATAAGATTGATATGGTAAATCTAAAATGAACTAGACATAGGGATTTTAGGTTTCAGCCTTAGACTTAATAGCCCACGATCTTCGTTGAGGATAGATAACCCTTTAATAGATTTCCTTACAGGATAGACATATACCTGTCGGGCGGGGGTAACCATAATTGGAACTTAATTTTAATGAATCCAGATAATTTGGTTGACATAGACATATGGTTCAATTGGGTTAAACTGGGTATTTGCGTCTGACCATCGATAGAGGCTTTTGCATAATTTAGTGTTCCAGGTTAGTAAACTGATTTATTACACAAACATAAAATAATCACTTCATCTTTTTAAAGATATTAGAATGATTCACAACCCTAGATCTTTGTGTCTTTTGTTATTTTTCCTTAGTATTTTCTTTTGTCTTTTTATTTATTTATTTATTTAGCAAATCTACAATCAACCAAATCAATCAAACAATCATTCTCTTCTCCCTCAATTAGATATCTGTAAATCAATAGATTCAATAATTAATAACAACAGTAGGAATTAAGTCATCGTGGGATCGATATTTTTATACTACTTGAACGATACGTGCGCTTGCGTTATACGTGTGTGTTTACGCCGGTCAGCCTTATGTTGTAACTTTTCGACCACCATCCATCCAGTTCCTAACTTTGGATCAGATATATATATCACTGAACGTGCTTGGGTACAAAAATTGTATGGATCATTCTTGTACCAAAAACGTTGAACATTAATTGACGTTAGATGATTACTAACTTGAATTCTCCTCTTTCTAGCATTTGTGTCAAACCACTTACAGTCGAATAGCACAATATGTCATCTGGGTCGGTATATCAACTCAATGACCGATTGCAATACGCCGTATAAGTCAATAAGATCTGAGTCGTGTTCTCCTTGGACTACAATTCCAGAATTTTGAGTCACATGAGTAACATCTCGCTGTTCGGTATAAAATCTAACTCCATTGACAATGCATCCATTGTACCTATAAGCCTGCTTTTGAGGCCCATAAGCCAAAAAAACCAACGAGGATTGCGAGTCCAATTGACCATTTTGCACTTGGTTGTTAATCTAATAATGAGACAAATATATGTGTTAATATAACAAACTGAAATGTTTAATGTTAGGATAAAAATAAATATAAAATATTTGGCCTTACAGTTGTCTCAAACCATTTAGGAAATTCTTTTTTGTGTGTTCCATCAACATTATGGTCACCACCATATTGTAGCATTGTTAGATGTTGCCTACAATAAATTATCACAGTTAATGTATGGCGAAAATACAGTAGTTATGCATCAGAAAAACTTACGTTAAATACGGTTGCACTTCATCACAGTTACTCAATATAAACCAATGCGCACGTTGAACTTCCTGAAGGGTTAGTAATTTGACACCTACTGCTCCAAATGGTCTGCAATTTTGACGGAACACTGTGATATCTTGGTTATTACTTGCATCTCCATCATAGTTTCGTGGCCGAAGATTAAAATGAGTTTCAATATTCTGCATATACATCGAACAAAATGTTATTGCTTCACTTATTACAACAGCTTCAGCTATTGACCCTTCAAGGCGTGCCTTTTTTTCACATATTGTTTGTAATCTCCCAAAGCCCTGCAGATATGACAACAAGTTTGCATTAATACTAAATTCTATGCACATGAAAAAAGTTAAGAATTTTCTTATATAAAAATGTATATATATATATATATATATATATATATATATAGTACCTCTCAATGGGATACATCCATCTGTAATGGACAAGACATCTCTTTCTAGCTTCAGCCGGTAAATACACAGCCAGATGTACCATGACATCAAAAAATGCGGGTGGCAAAATTCGCTCCAGTTTGCATATGATTATCACGATTCCTCGCTTAAGGTCGTCATTAACAGATGTGGTTAATGTCCTCTGACATAATTGTTTAAAGAAGTCACATAGATCAAATACGACGTCGCATACATTCGGGGGGAGATAAGGTCGAATGCCAACAGGAAGGAGAATCTCGAGAAGCACATGACAATCGTGACTCTTTAATCCCGTTATTGTATCATCTCTGACCCAACGCCCAATATTCAATGCATAATTATCAGGGAATTTAACCATTTTCAGCCAATCACATAATGATTTTCTCTCCGATTGAGTGAGCACATAACTAGCAGGAGGCTTAATAAGACATCGAAAAGTGACTTGTAAATGCAATTCACTACGAATTCTAAGATCTTGTAGGTCCAATCTAGCATTTACAATGTCTTTTGTCTTACCCGGAATATTGAATAGTGTGCCCACTAAACTCTCACAAATGTTTTTTCTATATGCATTACATCCAAATTATGTCGCAAACTCAAAGTCCCCAAATATTCTAACTCAAAGAAAATACTCTTTCTTGTCCAATTCAACTCTTCAGGTAAGCGTTTTCGATTTTTATCTCTATTATTAGGATGTTTACCTGGTGTGCTGTCTCTAAGATGTTGATGTTGGCAAAGTATGTCGAATCCAGACAATGGACTGTACATACTCTGAGGTACATGTTGACCGTTAAATAATTTACTCCTCCGCCAAGGATGACTCAACTCAAGAAATCTCATGTGCCATGTGTATCCGATTTTATTCCGTAATCGTTGCGAAGGTGTTTGACCCTTACAAACTGGACATGCCATGTATTCCTTAGTGCTCCATCCGATTTTATACATCATTCTTAATAGCAAAAACAATGAGATTCTCAAATCTCCTTGATCCAACTGATTCTCACCAATTTATAAGCTCATACATACATCTTCATAATTATCTTATTGAGCTTAGATATATTTGAGCAACTCATACACTATTCAATCTTTGTATTTTTCTTATGAGTTCTCAAATACTGTTGTAAACACAAAAATTTATTTTTCGGAAACACTTGTATTGAAATCCCTTGTGTGAGTGGTGATTACTCTCAAAGGTGGAGTTTATGTAAAAGGTTTCAGAGAAGCCTTAGAGTAAAATCTATTGGTTGTAAAGATTGTTGAATCTAGTGGAACCTTCAAGTGTGCTTGAAGAGAGAGTGGACGTAGGCAAGTGATTTGGCTGAGCCACTATAAACTCCGTGTTGTATCTCTTTTCCCATATCTTTTAATTTATGCAATTTTACTTTAAGGTTGTTTATAATTATTGGTGAAAGCTTGGAAGTATAAAATTGATAAAATTTGTAATTCCGTATTATTTTTTAATAACCCAATTCACTCCCTTTGGGTATAGTGTTACTTTTTATTGCTTGTAGGTAATTTCAATTGGTATCAGAGCAAGGTTTTCTCAACAAAGACTTAACTGTCCGAGAAAATGATCATGGCCTCTATAAGCTACTCGTCAAATCTTGCACGAGGGATTTACAATGGCAAGACCTCCATTCTTCAACGGAACCGATTATAATTATTGGAAGATGAGGTTTCTTAACTACATTTTGCTGTTGACACACAATCCTTCAAAGTGATAACAAGGGGTGTAAAAAAACTGATGAAGAAGGATAATAATGGTATGGAGATTCCTAAGCCCCACTTTGAATGGACCGATGAAGAAATTGTATAAAGCTCCATAAATGATAAAGCACTTAGCCATCTCTTATGTGTTAATGATCGTAGTCAAATCAATGAAGGTACAAGCCAAGTGAAGGAATCAAAGATCAACCGGTTCATGTATGAATTAGAAAATTTCAAAATGGAATCCGGGGAAGAAAATAAGCACATGATCTCAAGGTTCTCAACCATCATAATGTTTAGGTTGGTGCTCAGAGTGCCAATCTGGATCGTATTTATGTCCGATTCATAAATACGAGTGATTTTATTTTCCATAATATTACTTATTTGATGGTAACACCTCTTGCCTATTATACACATATTCGATCTAATTATGATTAGATATCTAATTATGATTAGATTGAATCTAAATCTGGTTTAGTGATACGTGTATATTAGAAAAAGACTCTAGGATTTACAATGTAGTACGCTGACCGGCGTTGTCACACGCGTATAATGCAAGCGCACGTATCATTCAAGTAGTATAAAAAGTATCGATCCCTCGAGGACTTAATACCTAGATATTAATTTTATGATGCCAAATTATTACTAGTATCTAACAGATTGATTGATTGATTGGGTGGTGACTTTAAACTTAAAAACAAGTAAATAAAATTACGAAAATAGGATTAGGAAAATTCAAATTTATAAAACTATCCAGGGTTGTGAATTCTTCCAATATCTTTTAAAAGATGAAGTGATTATTTCACGTTTGTGTAATATATTGGTTTATTAACCTGGAATACGAAAATATGTAAAAGCATATTCCGATGATCAGATACAAATATCCAGTGTAACCCAATAAATCATATTCCTATATTAACCAAGTTACATGAATTCATTAAGATTAAGTTCTAATTATGGTTACCCCCTCCCGACAGGTATATTCCTATCCTGTAAGGAAATCTATTAAAGGGTTATCTATCCTCAAGGAAGATCGTGGGTTATTAAGTATAGGGTCTTAAACCTAAAATCCCATTTCCAAGTTCATTTTAAGTTTACTAGTCGAATTTTATTAATGGTCAGTTAACAAAAAGCATTAAGACTAAGGCTCAATACATAAACCTTTATATTACCCAAAACCGTAAAATAACCCCTTATTAACCGGTGATATTGGAATTCATCACAACCCCAGATAACAGGCTTAACTACGACACATATCTAAGGCTAATAAAAGCTTAAATAATAAAGTAAATGCTGGAAATTAAAAATGTAAAGTACAATAAAAGAAAATGCTAGGGGTTAGAGGATCCATATTTAATATTTAATATTTCAAAAATTAAAAATCTCCTTTATTCTCAATATTTACCGATTAATTAACCAGACCATAAAGACGGTAATTTCATTTGTCTCAATTAAATTCAACCGATCATATAGGCGGTAACAAGGTTATTACTTAAACCGACCATATAGGAGGAAACTACGTCTGAAATGAAAAACCAACCATATAGGCGGTAAATAAGGTTGTCACCTAAACCGGCCATATAGGCGGTAACTAATTAATCCAAATTTTAATTAAAATAAGGGAGATTAATCTAATTCATTATATTAATAGTCTCACATTTTCACCCCAACTGAATGAGATTACCTGCTCATGCGATAAAAGAAAACACACAAAATTTTATTAATGAAATAAAAATAAAATACAAGAAAACTTAAATAAATATACAAGACACTTTCCTTTAGGTTTTCATGGAGAAATTCCTCCAAAGAAAGCATGAAAAAATTACAAAGTTTAGCTTGGTATTTAAAGGCTTCCACCAATTTCTCTACCAATTGCTCCACCAAACATGACACAAAACATGTCATCAAACATGACACCAAATCCTCCACCAAGCATGTTTGGTGGAAGTTTGACAATTTTTACTTTTTTTATTTTATTAATTTTATTTTATATTTTGAAAATTACTGTAGTAATTACCCAAAATATACTAGATTATTTATCAATTTCAGCATTCCAAACTTTAGAATTCGAAAATATATAAATCTTCAAAGTTGTAGATCTTTATATCTTCCTTAATCTAGAACTTGAATCAGCTAAATCGGATATCGGATAAAAATATTATGGCCAAAATACCAAACTTTCGCAAAACTAGATTTTAGGACTGCACTTCGTGACGCGTATAGTAAATTTCCGTTTTCGCCATTTTTTGCTCCAAATTTCATCATTTTAGCCCCGAGTTGATTCCATTAAGTCCCAATACTTTATTTATCTATAAAATACATAAAAACACATCAAAACGTTCATGAAACCCGAGAAATTAAATAAAATATTAGGTAAAAGGCGGTAAATATTGATATATTTTCCGCTCATCACACCCCAAACCTAACATTTTGCTAGTCCTTGAGCAAAACAACAAAATAAAATACAAGAAATAATTAAAATTAAACTAAGCCATTTTCGTAGGGGTCACGGTTGCATTTAGCGTATGCAACAAGCCTTTAAAGCCCTAAGTGTCCCTAGTGGACGAGTTGTAGTCTCGTGAGGGTTTACAGCGAGGATACCCACAAACGTCTTATAAAAGTAAAAAGATAGTAAAACTAATGCACACAAAAGAAAAAAGACAAGAGAAAATAGAATAAAGTTGTTAGTGACTAAACAGGTGAAACTTCTTATCCAAGTCAATAATTATTTTGTTTCTTTCTAAATTACCGAATAAGTGAATTCTCCGATTATTTTTACCATTCTCCATATACGCGGCCAACAAAATATTAATCAACTCATTTTTCCCACAATAGTCACAAGTGCAGCTGAAAATAGAGTAATATTTTGCTCCTAAAATTATATCAGAATTCACACATTTTTTTCAAGCAATGGAATATTTTTTTTCTGATTTTTCTGATTTTTTTTCTTGATTTTTAATTTATTTTTTATTTATATACAATATCTTCCATCTATGTAGCGAGCTTTGGGCCAGTGACTCCCAAACCAGTTGGCTTTAGGGCACTAGGTGTTAAGACACTCATACAGACTTAATTACTCAGACTTCATATATATATATATATATATTGGCAACATCTTCGATCCATGTAACGAGCTTTGGGCCAGTGACTCCCAAACTAGTTGGTTTTAGGACACTAGGTATTAAGAAACCCTTACAGACATAATAACTCGGATCTCATACATTTTTTTTCTTTTTTTTTATCCCATCACTTTTTTAGATGCTTCCTCAAATTAAACTAGTGCACTGAATATTACAAACTTTTCAATTACTTCTCATGTCCGTATGTTACCATGCAAGTTGATAATACCTGTCAACTGAGCATATGAACATCCATTTTAGTCAGTATTATGGAGAATTCACAAATTAAATAATTCAAAAGGAAATAAATAAAAATTAACTTGTTCCGAAATAGGTTGAGATACGTCTCAGGAGTGGAAATTCCTTACACAGCTATCTCACACCAATTTCACTTGATTGATCAAATTAAAAACATAAAAACACAAAATATTTTTGTAATTTTTGTAAATTTTTTCAATTTTTTTGGCTTTTCTCGAAAATTTTGACTAAAAATAAAATAATAAAAACAAGGTACTAATAAACTATTCCTCTCCCCCAAACCTAAATGAGACATTGTCCCCAATATCTGAAAAAGTAGAAGTAGAGTTTACAAAACCGTACCTAGGTACAGTTTTCTAAACTCTACATCTAAATGAAAAGTTAAAGGTTAAGATCCGGATTTATCCGACGCCTCTTACCACGATCATTATCAGACCAGTTTATCTTGAAAAAGATAGGGTCAATTTGTGGTTCAAGGGTTAAGATTTGGTCAATTAAATCTGGGGCAGTTCTGATAGTGAAGAGAAGTTCTTTTACAGGTTCTTACATAACCCATTTCTCCAGGCATCATCAAGAAACACACAAAGAAAAACGTTGTACAGTCTAAGCGGTTTCTTGTGTATGTTCTAGTTCGCCCAAGATAACACTGTAAAAATTTCCTCCATTGTGCCCAAGTCACCTGGCAAAGCAAAAAAAGCATCAGCACAGTTAATCATTTCTATCAGTCGTTCAGACATACCTGGCACGATTAGTTCCTCTCCGTTTGATGATCCAATCAGATTCGCCTCCGCCAAGGGTTTTGTGGTTATTCCCAAGACTTGACTGCCTCCTTCCTGTACAGCCTTTGAAACGATCCCCATAAGTCCAAGATTGCTACCGCCATATACTAAGTGCATATTCCTTGTATCTAAGACTCGACCCAATTCATGTGCTACTGCTACGTATTTTGGTTTAACACCAATAATAGTAGCGCAATACACACAAATATTTTCATCTCGCCTTCTTGAAGTGGCTTCCATGTTTTACTTTGGATGCCTTTAAAAGTGCAATGATGAGTTGAATTTATAACACTTGAAAAGGGTGAGTAAAAATAATAGCACTAGTACCTGCCAAATAAAAATTATTAGTTAAACAGTAAAATAAATAGTGAAAGGTCAAAAAGGTATGGATCCTGTCGGAGAAAATAAAAGAAAATAACAAAACAAATCACAATTATTAGGAAAAGACAAAGACATATAATATTTACAAGAAAAGTAGCGGCTTGATTGACATCTATGCGTCAATGACAAGCTTCCCATCCAATTTTCTTACAAATTGGCAAACATGGTCTTTTTGAGTCAGATTCCCGAGACTTAACCGTTGTCTTTCTTTACGGAATTGTGTATGTAATTTGCAGATGGCTATATGAACATATCCACTAAGATGCGCCTCAAGAGTTGAAGATATAACATCTAAAGACTCCTTACTCAAGCCATCCCTAATGAATTTAATTTTATCTTCGCGATTATCAGACACCATTCCTAAAGAACGACAACGAGTATTGCAATTCCAGCATGCACATTTGTAACAAACACTCATTTGCTTAGCTCTACATTTCTTTGCATAGGTGCTTCTTCCAAAACCAGGCAAATAAGAATTACAAGAATCAGAATACTCACCTGCTAATCGGACCCGTCCTTAGATTACCCAATGAATTTCATAAGGAATACCTTTGATCATCAAAAGTCTCATCCGTTCCAAGCGAGTTTTGTAGAATTTCATCAAAGAGTTTTGAAGGAGAAAAGGAAAATGCTTTTGAAGATTTGCGAGAGCTTCTTCCATCTTGACATGACTTCACCTGCAAAAACTAACATATAAAATAAAACATACCAAATCATAATATATACAAAAATTGCATGGGTTGTCTCTCAGCTAGCGCTAAGTTTAACGCTGTTAGCTAGACATGACTGCCCGAACTTTAGGCTAGATTTTCTTTTTGTCGCTCAAATGATTCTTCCTAGTAGTGCTTGACATGCTGACTGTTAACCTTGAATGTGTTGTTCGACTTGAGGTTGTATATCTCAACAACTCCATATGGTAACACCTGAGTAATGACAAATGGACCTCACCACTTTGATTTCAACTTTCCAAGGAAAAGTTTTAACCGTGAATCGTATAACAACACATGCTGTCCTGGTTCCAATTACCTGCGCACTATTTTTTATCATGCCATCTCTTGGTCTCTTCTTTGTACAGTCTAGCATTCTCATAAGTCTGTATGTGAAATTCCTCCAATTCGTTGAGTTGGTGAAGTCTTTTCTCTCCTGCAGCTTGTGGATCAAGATTCAACTTCTTCAGTGCCCAGTACGCCTTGTGTTCAAGTTCAACTGGAAGATGGCACGCTTTCCCAAATACCATTCGATATGGGGACATACCAATGGGTGTCTTGTAAGCTGTCCGGTAGGCCCATAATGCATCATTCAGTTTTGTAGACCAGTCCCTCCTTGTTGATCCAACAGTTCTCTCTAAGATTATTTTGATCTCCCTGTTTGAAACTTCAACTTTCCCATTTGATTGTGGATGGTAAGTAATGACAACTTTATGAGTAAATTCGTATTTGGATATGAGTGTATCAAAGTATCAGTTGCAGAAATGTGTGCCACCATCGTTGGCAATCGCCCGAGGTGTTCCAAAACGAGTGAATATATTCTTTTTAAGGAATTTTATCACTACTTTTAAATCATTGGATGTCAGTGTAATTTCTTCAACCCATTTAAAGACGTAGTATACTGCAACCAGGATGTATAGGTATCCAAATGATGGAACAAAAGGTCCCATAAAATCAATCTCACACACATCGAATATCTCGACTTCTAGAATATTTTACAGAGGTCATTCATTTCTTCTCGAAATATTTCCCGTTCTCTGACACCTGTCACATTGAAGAGCAAATAGATAAGCATCTTTAAAAAAAAATGGGCCAGAACAAACCTGATTGAAGGATTTTGGCTGATGTTTTGTTCCCGCTGAAGTGTCTGCCTTATGGTGATGAATGACAATACTGCAGAACACTGTTGACCTCATTCCGTGGAACACACCATCTCAGTAATTGATCGGCATAACATTTGAGTAGGTACGACTCATCCCAGATATAGTGCTTGACTTATTTGAAGAACTTCTTTCATTGCTGAGTTGTCCATTCCAACGGCCATTTGCTTGACACTATGTAGTTGACATAGTCAGCATAACAAGGAACATCCTGAAGTTTCATGGCAAATAGCCGTTTATCTGGAAAAGTTTCCTTGATTGTCAGTTCTTTGCCAGATATTTCTCCATTCTCGAACCTTGATAAATGCTCTGTCACATGGTTTTCTGTCCATTTCCTATCTCTAATCTCCACGTCAAATTTTTGCAGAAGAAGTATCCAATGGATCAATCTAGGTTTGACATTTTTCTTTGCAATCAGATATTTGATTTCTGAATGATCTGTGTAGACCACCACTTTAGGACATAGCAGATAAGAGCAGAATTTGTCAAAAGCAAACACAAATACAAGCAACACCTTTTCAATGATTGTGTAGTTGAGTTGAACTTCATTCAGAGTTATGCTAGAGTAGTAAATGGCATGGAAAATCTCTGCTTTGTGATGTCCCAAAACTGCACCTACAACAAAATCACTAGCATCGCACATCACCTCAAATGGAAGGGTCTAGTCTGGTGCTACAATGATGGAAGTAAAAACAAGCTTCTGTTTCAGGATCTCAAAAGATTCCTGGTATTCTTTGGTGAAGTTGAAAGACACATCTTTCTCCAGAAGATTACATAGAGGTTTAGCAATCTTGGAAAAGTCTTTGATAAATCTCCTGTAAAAACCTGTATATCCAAGAAAGCTCTGAATCCTTTTTACAGATGTTGGTGGAGGTAATTTTTCAATTGTCTCGATCTTTGCTTTGTCTACCTCGATTCCCTTTTGTGAGATCCGATGTCCAATAAAAATGCCTTCCTGCACCATGAAGTGTCATTTCTCCCAGTTGAGTATCAGATTGGTATCTTCGCATCTTTGTAATACATGTTCCACATTTTGCAAGCAATGGTCGAAAGAGTCTCCAAACACAAAGAAATCATCCATGAACACCTCCATACTTTATTCCAGCATGTCTGAGAAGATGGCCATCATGCAACGTTGAAATATGGTATGAGCATTACACAATCCAAATGGCATCCTGCGGAAAGCAAAAGTACCATACGAACATGTAAATGTGGTTTTCTCTGGATCTTTTGGGGCGAAGGAAATCTGATTGTACCCTGAATATCCGCATAGTAAGTAATAGAACTCATGTCCCACCAGTCTGTCTAGCATCTGATTAATGAATGACAGAGGAAAATGGTATTTTCTCGTTACTTTGTTCAGCCTCCGGTAGTCCATACATACTCTACATCCAGTCAATGTTCTTGTTGGAATCGGCTCATTCTTTTCATTTGTGACTACAGTAATTCCTCATTTCTTCGGCACACAATGTATAAGACTCACCCAACTGTTGTCAGAGATTGGGTAAATGATGTCAGCATCCAACTATTTGATGATTTCTTTCTTCACGACTTCCTTCATGATTGGATTGAGTCTTTATTGATGCTCCACTATAGGTTTATACTCGTCATTCATCAGAATCTTGTGCATGCAAAATGATGGACTAATGCATCGAATGTCTGCTATAATCCAGCCAATGGCTCTCTTGTGCTTTCGTAACACTCTCAGTAATTTTTCTTCCTGCTCCAATATTATTGAAGAAGAAATAATAACAGGTAATTCAGAAGAGTTTCCAAGAAATGCATACCTGAGATGGCTCGACAATAACTTCAGCTCCAACTGTGGTGGTTTTTCAATTGAAGGATTGATTCGATCTTTCTTTGGTAGTTCCAAACTTTCCACTGGTGGTGTTGATTTGAATCGGAATGGTTTGTCAAGGTAGTTGATACATTCCAAAATTTCAGCATTAAGCTCGTTGTTAGTCATGTTGGTGATGCAATCTTCAAGTTTATCCGTGGTAATTGTATCAGTATCTTGAACAATATTATCAACAATATCAATTCTAAAACATTCTTCCTCATTTTCATCACTTGGGAATTTCATGGCTTTGAAAACATTGAAGGTACATGGTTAGTTCTATTTTTTTGCATATCAATAACAGTTCAACCTGTAGCCAAAAATGGTCTCCCAAAAAATGATAGGTACATCTTTGTCTTCTTCCATGTCAAGGATAATGAAATCTGTTGGGAGAATGAGTATGTCGACTTTAATGAGCACATTTTCAACAACACCTCTTAGAAATGTGAGCGTTCGATCAACAAGTTGCAAAGTGACTGAGGTAGGCATTACTTCTCCAATTTCCAGTTTTCTGTAAATACAAAAAGGCATTAAATTAACACTTGCACCTAAATCACATAAAGCCTTACCGATATAATGTTCTCCAATGGTGCATGAGACATTGAAACTGCCATGATCTTTCAACTTCGCGGGAAGTTTCCTTTGAATGATGACACTGTATTCTTCTATCAATGTAACTGTCTCGTAATCTCCCAATATCTATTTTTGTGAAAGAATATATTTCATGAATTTGACATAGCTGGGAATTTCTTCCAATGCTTCTGCAAATGGGATGTTGATGTGCAGCTTTTTGAACACCTCCAGGAATCAAGCAAACTACTTTTCCAGATTGTTTTTCTGAAGACGCTGAGGAAAAAGTGGAGGTGGAGTGAATTTTTCTTGATCTTTTTCCTTTATTTCTTTTTTCTCCATATGTGGAATTGCATCTTTTGGAACTTCTTCAATGGTTTCCTTGATTCCAATATTTTTGTTAATTTCAGTACCGCTTTTCAAGGTAATGGCTTGACATTGCTCATTCCCTCGATTCCTTGGATTTGGTTCTGTATTACTATGAAGGTTTCTTGGCGGTCTGTAAATCTGAGCATTGGCAAGTTGTCCAATTTGATTCTCCAGTGCTTTGATAGAAGTAGATTGACTTTGAAACATAGCATCATATGTTGCTTGTTACTTTTTGAACATCTCTGCAATTCATTCTTTCATTTCTGGTTCTTTTTCAAATTCCTGGCCTTTATTTTGTTGATGGAATCCAGGTGGTGGATTTTTCTTTAGCCTTGAATTGTTGCTCTATGAAAAATTGGGATGATTCCTCCACCATGGGTTATATGTGTTGGAATATAGATTGTTCACCTGCCTGTTGAAATTGTTGACATAGTTCACCGTCTCTTCTTGTTGATTTGGCTCTAGTCCTCCTCCATAAGGTGAACTTGTGGCTCCATCAATGTTTACAACTTACGCGCTGAGTGTTTCCAGGAATTTGCACATCTGATCCAACTTAGTATTCACTGCTGAGTTGGCTCCAACTTCATAAATTCTTACAATTCGTTGAATCATGCTCATTTCTATTGGCTACAAGGAATTATTGTTAGCCATTTTTTTTTATTATGTCCCAGGCTTGATCTTCTCATTTTTCCATCAAAGCTCCTCCAGCAGCATCATCATCAATTGTGGTTCTCATTAGTCCAAAAAGTCCAATATAGATGTTTGGACTTGAAGATATTTTGGAATCTCATGGTGATGACATTTTCGAAGTAAATCTTTGTACATTTCTCAAGCTTCGTAGAGAGTTTCCGAGTCATATTGTATAAAGGATGTGATGTCATTCCTCAGTTTTGCTGTTTTGGCAGGTGGAAAATATTTTACAAGGAATTTGGTGGCTATAGTGTTCCAAGTTGTGATAGAACCTGCTGGTAGTGAATGTAGCCAAGCTTTTGCTCTATCTTTTAAGGAATATGGGAAAACACGCAGTCTCATTGCTTATTCAGCTCCTCGGTTGTAATTGAAAGTGCCACAAACTTCCAGGAAGTTGCTGATGTGGGCATTAGGATCTTCAGTTGCATTCCCCCCAAACTGAATTGACTGCTGAATCATCTGAATGCATGTTTTGATGTCACATATATTTTCTGGTAAGGGAGGAAGTACAATACATGAAATAAGGCCGTTAACCATCATAATGGTTCTGTCTCAAATTGGAATTGGTGGTGCAACCTCCAAAGGTTCAGGTTCCATGTTGATGATTGCTTTTTGGCCTTCTCGCCTTTCTCTTCTCAACTTTCTGATAGTTCTTTCAATCTCTGGGTCAAGCAGTCGGATTTCAAAGCTTCTGGTTCGTCTCTGTAGTGTCTGAGAACCTAAAACATAAGAAAACAAAAGCAGTAAGTAAAAAGAAATTAGATACAAGTAAAAGTATCTAACCCAAAAACTAATAGTGAAAGATAAATAAGTCCCCAGCAACGGCGCCCAAAACTTAACCGGCATTCTCACACGCGTATAACACAAGCGCACATATCGTTTAAGTAATATAAAAAGTATCGATCCCACAAGGACTTAATACCTAGCTATTAATTTTATGAGGCCAAAAGATTACTAGTATCTAACAGATTGATTGATTGACTGGGTGGTGACTTTAAACATAAAAACAAGTAAATGAAATTGCGAAAATAGGTTTAGGAAAATTCAAATTTATAAAACTATCTAGGGTTGTGAATTCTTCCAATATCTTTTAAAAGATGAAATGATTATTTCACGTTTGTACAATATATTAGTTTATTAACCTAAAATATGAAAAATATGTAAAAGCCTTTTCCGATGGTCAGATACAAATATCCAGTGTAACCCAATTAATAATATTTCTATGTCAACCAAGTTACCTGAATTCATTAAGATTCAGTTCCAATTATGATTACCCCCGCCCGACAGGTATATTCTTATCCTGTAAGGAAATCTATTAAAGGGTTATCTATCCTCAAGGAAGATCGTGGGTTATTAAGTCTAGGGTCTTAAACCTAAAATCCATTTTCCAAGTTCATTTTAAGTTTACCAGCCAAATCTTATTAATGGCTTGTTAACAAAAAACATTAAGACTAAGGCTCAATACATAGACCTTTATATTACCCAAAACCATAAAACAACCCTATATTAATCGGTGATATTGGAATTCATCACAACCCCAGATAACAGGCTTAGCTACGACACATATCTAAGGCTAATAAAAGCTTAAATAAAATAAAAGACATAAAGTAAATGCTGAAAATTAAGTAAAGTAAATGCTAGAAATTAAAAATGTAAAAGTAAAATAAAAGAAAATGCTAGGGTTAGAGGACCCACTTTTAATATTTCAAAATTAAAAATCTCTCTTATTCTCAATGTTTACCAATTAATTAACCAAACCACAAAGGCGGTAATTTCATTTGTCTTAATTAAATCCAACCGACTATATAGACAATAACAAAATTATTACCTAAACCGACCATATAGGCGGTAAATAAGGTTGTCACCTAAACCGACCATATAGTCGGTAACTAATTAATCTAAATTTTAATTAAAATAAGCTAGATTAATCTAATTCATTATATTAAAAGTCTCACATTTTCACCCCAGTAGAATGAGATTACCTGCTCATGCTGTAAAAAAAAACACACAAAATTTTATTAATGAAATAAAAAGAAAATATAAAAAAACTTAAATAAATATACAAGACACTTTCCTTTAGGTTTTCATGGAGAAATTCCTCCAAATAAAGCATGAAAAAATTACAAAGTTTAGCTTGGTATTTATAGGAAAATCTAAAGGCTTCCACCAATTGCTCCACCAAACATAGCACCAAACATGACATCAAACATGACACCAAATCCTCCACCAAACATGCAAGCATATTTGGTGGAAGTTTGAAAATTTTTACTTTTTTATTTTATATTTTGAAAATGACTATAGTAATTACACAAAATACACTAGATTATTCATCCATTTAGGCCTTTCAAAATTTAGAATTCGAAAATATTTAAATCTTAAAAGTTGTAGATCTTTGTGTCTTCTTTAATCTAGCACTTGAATCAACTCAATCGGATATCGGATGAAAATGTTATGGCCAAAATACCAAAATTACGTAAAATTGGAATTTAGGACGGCACTTCGTGACGTGTATAGTAAATTTTCGTTTTCGTCATTTTTTGCTCCGGATTTCATCGTTTTAGCCCCGAGTTGATTCCATTAAGTCCCAGTACTTTATTTATCTACAAAATACATAAAAAGACATCAAAACATTCATCAAAGCCGAGAAACTAAACAAAATATTAGGTAAAAGGGGCGGTAAATATTGATATATTTTTCGCTCATCACACCCCCAAACCTAACATTTTGCTAGTCATCGAGCAAAACAATAAAATAAAATACAAGAAATAATTAAAATTAAACTAAGCCACTTTCGTAGGGATCACGTTGCATTTAGCTTCTGCAACAAGCCTTTAAACCTCTAGGTGTCCCTAGTTGACGAGTTGTAGTCTCGTGAGGGTTTACAGCGACGATACACACAAACGTCTTATAAAAGTAAGAAGATAGTAAAACTAATGCACACAAAAGCAAAAATACAAGAGAAAAGAGAATAAAGAAGTTAGTGACTAAACATGTGAAACTTCTTATCCAAGTCAATAATTATTTTATTTCTTTCTAAATTACCGAATAAGTGAATTCTCCAATTATTTTTACCATTCTCCATATACACGGCCAAAAAAATATTAATCAACTCATTTTTCCCACAATAATCACAAGTGCAGTTGAAAAGAGAGTAATAATTTTGTCCTAAATTTATATCAGAATTCACATATTTTTTTAAGCAATGAAATATTTTTTCAGATTTTTTTCTTGATTTTTGATTTTTTTATTTATATACAATATCTTCCATCTATGTAGTGAGCTTTGGCCTAGTGACTCCCAAACCAGTTGGCTTTAGGGCACTAGGTGTTAAGACACCCCTACAGACTTAATTACTCAGACTATATATATATATATATATATATATATATATATATATATATATATTGGCAACATCTTCAATCCATGTAACGAGCTTTGGGCCAGTGACTCCCAAACCAGTTGGTTTTAGGGCACTAGGTGTTAAGTTACCCTTATAGACTTAATAACTGGATCTCAGATTTTTTTCTTTTTTTTCTTTTTTTTTTTTTTTTTTTATCTCATCACTTTTTTAGATGCTTCCTCTAATTAAAATAGAGCAGTGAATATTACAATCTTGTCAATTACTTCTCATGTCTGTATGTTACCATGCAAGTTGATAATACTATCAACTGAGCATATGAAGATCCATTTTAGTCAGTATTATGGAGAATTCACAAATTAAATAATTCAAAATGAAATAAATAAAAATTAACTTGTTCTGAAATAAGTTGAGATACGTCTCAGGAGTGAAAATTCCTTACACAGTTATCTCACACCAATTTCACCTGATTAATCAAATTAAAAACATAAAATATTTTTGTAATTTTTGTAAACTTTTTTCTATTTTTTTGGCTTTTCTCGAAAATTTTTGACTAAAAATAAAATAATAAAAAGAAGGTACTAATTAACTATTCCCCTCCCCCAAACCTAAATGAGACATTGTCTCCAATGTCTTAAAAAGTATAAGCATAGTTTAGAAAACCATACCTGGTTAGCTGAAATTCTACATCTAAATGAAAAGTTAAAGGTTAAGATCCAGATTTATCCGATGCCTCTTACCACTATCATTATCGGACCGGTTTATCTTGAAAGGGATAGGGTCAATTTGTGGTTCAAAGGTTAAGATTTGGTCAATTAAATCTGGAGCAGTTCTGCCAGTGAAGAGGAGTTCTTTTACAGGTTTTGATATGAACCCATTTCTCTGGGCATCATCAAGAAACACACAAAGAAAATCATAAAATCCATCAACGTTGTACAGTCCAAGCAGTTTCTTATGTATTTTTATTTGATACATATTTCGATTAGATACACATTAATTAATCGTCAAATGAGATTTTGATACATGTCATCTATATATGTATTTGTTATTTATTGTAAATAAAAATACATATATAATAATAATAATTATATTAATTAACTATTTAGATATTTAAATTTTAAATATTTGAATGATTAAATAATATCTATATTTCATAAATGTTATGAAATATGGCTAATTATTTTTTTGTACAAATGGCATGACTTTAATTAGGCTTAAGTGTAAAAATTTGATTTGTTTAACATAAAGCTTACTTTATTTAATTGGATTAATTTTTTAAAAAAATAACAAAAATGCCCCTTGAAGTCGGTTATGAATATTTAAAAGGGGAAAATATTTTCTTCTTCACTTAACCCATTCGACCATGGCCGAAACTTAGAGAAGAAATAGCCCTAGGATTGGTTTGAAGAATTCATGAAGAAAATGAAGGAAAATTCAAGAAAAAGACTTGGGAAATTAGAGATTAAAGGTAATCCTAAATCTTCTTGAGCTTAGAAATTTATTTCTTATTTTCTTGAATTATTAGAATGGTTCTAGGGTTTATTTGTTTCTTATAATTGAGGTTTTTGGTTTTGGTGGATGGAATTGGAAATGTTGATGCATGTGTGAAGTGGTTTAGGTGATATTATTGTAATATTTATCCAATTTGATCATTTGATGATATGTTGTCATTCTAGAGTGTTATGACCACTCTTATAATGCCTATAATTATTCTTGGGTGCTTCATGTAGGGTGACTTTGATTGGTGTTTTGATTAATTGGAATAAAGAATGATAATTGACAAATTTGTGTTCTGGATCAGATATGGAAAAATCAGTGGATATGTTGATGAATTTGATGTTATATTAATGCATTGGATTTGTTTTTCTTATTTGAATAATTTTTGGAAATTATTTCGGAGTTGAAATAAGTAAAAATGGCAAAAAACGGTGTTACCAGGTGACTTTTTAAGCCAACCGGGTGACGACTATCCAAACAGTGAATTTTTCACTGTTCAGGCAACCCATGAACTGCCCTAATACTATTGGGGTTGACCTGGGCAGTCCTCATAAGTGTTGGGTAGTCGGTTCGGTCAAAAACGTATTTTTCGTAAAGGTTTCGTGAAGTTTCTACCTTATTTATGTTGTTATTTGATATCGAATAATGTGTTTAGGTGAAATATGAATAAATTATTCATATTAGATATTGAATAATTTATTCGATAATTTGAAAATTTTTTGAAAATTATGATTTCGCCTGAACATCGCTTCCGCCGCGTCCTTCACCCAAAAATCCCAACACATAAACAATCTAAGTGCATTGTGGAAAACCATTAGGGCAACCGATCAAGTGAAAAAAATTCTTCGGTCACTCCCTAAAGAATATAGAAGCTATCCCGCCTCTATCAAAGAAGAAAATGATGTGAATACCTTGAAGTTCGATGATTTGGTTAGGAAATTACTAGAATATGATATGGAGATAAAAATGGATAGAAACGAAGAAGAAGAGAAAATAGTAAGAAATATCTAGCATTAAAGTCAAAGTGATGATGATGTGGCCCTCCTTACAAGAAAATTCAAGAAATTCCTCAAAAATAAAAAGTTCACCAAAGGGAAATGTAGAAAAGAAGTGAAGAATGGGGATGAAAAGCCATGGAAACACATGAAGGGACAACTCACTTGCTTTGAATGCAAGAAACCGGGTCACAAAGCGGTTGATTTTCCTTTGAAGAGATTCAAAGGAAATGGTAAAAAGAAAGTAATGAAGGCTACTTGGAGCGATAGTGATTCAAGCTCATCGGATGAAGAATATGCAAATGAAACAAACAATCTTGCATTTATGGCAATTGAGGATGACCACCTCATCATCGAAATTGAAGAAGAAAAGGTACATGATTCTTTCGAATATGATGAATTAATTGATTCTTTTAATGAATTGCGTGATTTATATGATTCTTTGATAAAGAACATAAACTAGTCAAAAAGGAACATACATTGTTAGTTAATGAGCATGCCTTAATCATAGAAAAAAATAAAATATATGAAAATGAATTAATTTGATTAAAGAATGAAAATGTGCAACTTGGGAATGACATATATAGCATATCATCTAGCTTTACCACATGCGATTGTAATATCATTAAATAAGAAAATGAGTTATTGAAAAAGAAAGTTATGGATTTAAACAATATTTTAACAAAATTCACTTTAGGGGAGAAAATCTAAATATTCTTCTTAGATCCCAAAGATGTTTATTTAATAAAGAAAGTTTGGGATAAAGGCCTTACAACAAAAGTACTTATTTGAAAAATCACTTTGTTAAAGCATTTACTTCATACTTTCATATTAATGAAAATATTACTTGTCATGCATGCAATAGAAAAGGACATAAGATAAATGATTGCATGTATAAGAAAGAAAATGTGAAGAATGTATGGGTTCCAAAAGGAACTAAGACTAACCTCCAAGGACCTAAGAAAATTTGGGTACCTAAAACTACATGATTCTTCTTGAATAGGTGAGGAAGAAAAAGACTAAAGGAAAATGGTTCCTCGATAGTGGATGCTCAAGGCATATGACAGGGGACTACTCAAAACTTTCTTCTTTCACTTGCATAAAAAATAGTGGATCTGTTACATTTGATGATAACGGTAAAGGTGAAATCCTTGGATATGGAAACGTTGGTACCGGTTCCACTACTTTAATTGAAAATGTTTTACTAGTTTATGGCCTTAAGCATAACTTATTAAGTATTAGCCAATTATGTGATAAATGTTATAAGTTGAATTTGATGTCTCTATTTGTAGAATTGTTGATAGAAAATCAAATAAGGTATTATTCATAGGTTATAGAGATCAAAATGTTTATCTATTTGATATTGGACATGACATGCATCATGAGAAATGTTTAAGTGCATTAGATAATAACTCTTGGCTTTAGCATAGAAGATTAGATCATGTATACGTGAAATTGATTTCCAAAATCTCGAATAAGGATTTGGTAAAAGGTCTTCCAAAGCTAAAATATGTGAAAGATCAAGTTTGTGAAAATTGTGAGCTTGGAAAAAAACATGAAAATTCTTTCAAAACCAAAAATGATTTTTCCTCTTCAAAACCCCTACAACTATTACATATGGATTTATTTGGACCATCTAGAATCAGAAGTCTTGGTGGTAAAAGCTATGCATTTGTAATAGTTGATGATTACTCTAGATTTACATGGGTTTTCGTTTTAGCAAATAAAAATGATACTTTCAAATATTTTATAATGTTTTGCAATCAAGTTCAAAAAGAAAAAGAATCTAGCATTATTTGCATAAGAAGTGATCATGGGGGAGAATTTGAAAATCATATTTTTGAAGATTTTTGCATACAATATGGCATAAAACATCAATTTCCTTGTGCAAGAACGCCTCAGTAAAATGTGGTTGTTGAGCGCAAAAATAGATCATTGTAAGAAATGGCAAGAACAATGCTCAGAGAACATCACTTACCAAACTACTTTTGGGCCAAAGTGGTCAATACTTCATGTTTTGTGATCAATAGAGTGGTAGTGAGAAAATGCCTTAAAAAAAACTCCTTATGAGTTATGGAAGGACAAAGAACCAAATATATTTTTTTTTCAAAGTTTTCGGCTGAAAATGCTTTATCTTAAACATAAAGGATAACCATGGAAAATATGATTCTAAATCCAATGTTGGAATTTTTCTAGGATATTCTTCATCTAGCAAAGCATATAGAATTTATAATAAAAGAATCATGACAATTGAAGAATCCATACATGTAAATTTTGATGAATCTAACCAATCTTCTATTAGCAACAAAGTTCTTGAAATGAGAAATGATGATGCTGAGAATCACTTGGAAGAGCAATGTAACATCCCAGATTTTCAGGACTGTTCTTGAAGATTCCTGGAATGATGTTATAGTCTCGAAGCATGATGATAATGAAGAATAAGAGTTCAAGTGATGTTATATGGGTTGGAATAATAGATTATGAATATTCGTCGCGTCGGAAAACGCGTGGGATCAAAAGTTAGTTACGCGATTTTTGTAAAACGTGTAAAGTTTACAGTTTTGGTCATAGAAGTAGCAAACGAACTCCGATCGAGTTGATACTTAAACCATCGAACTCATTTTTTCGAGACGAACAACTTTTGTGTTGAGCACCTTTCGAGAATTACGTCAGAAGGGCTCCAAAAATATGAAATTCCATAACATTCCATGATAAGGGCAAAACAGTAAATTCGCGGGGACTAAATTGATATTTTCCCAGTTAGTATATAAAGCCTCAAGGTTTTGGAAAATTAAAAAAGTGGTAAAATTCTTTAACCCCTCTCATGCCCCCCCACGTCCAATTGGCGAGCAGAAGACTTTTGGTCACGCCAGCGGCATGCCGGCGTGACCGTCCAGAAAGGAGCGCCGGACCACCGTGCGTCTAATGGTGTCCGGCGGCGACGCTATAATGCCGGAGAATGGCGGCAGGGAGAGAGAGAAGGCGCGACAATGGGTTAGCCGATCCTGGCTCGTCGGTTCGTTTCACGGTCTGAGCCACCTACCAAATCGAAGCCCTCGACGAGAGTACTATGAGTATGCGGAATTGATTTCACCGAACAGCGGCCGGTTGCACGCGAAACAAGGAAGAAAGTGGCACGTGAATAGTTGACCCATGATGAACAATAGCTCCGATCGGAATTTTGACGACACCAGCACGTTCGTATGGCCGTTAGGGGTCCGAATATGGCCTCGGAATTTCGGTACGACTCTCCGTTTAGAATTTGTTATTTTAAAGTTTACAGCTTTATAGTCGGATGTTTCTAGTAGTTCCGTAGTTTAGTGAATTAGCATGAAATGAGTTGGATGTGTTTTAATATGTTAAAACGATAAATGTGGTAGAATCCGGGGAGAAACGGATTAGGTTTGGTCGATCTGGTAGAATTAGCGGGTTTCCGGTAAAACGGAGTTTCTCGCGCGACTGAGCGTAGATGACCGTAATCAAGTAGATGATATAAATATGATATTGCGAGGGTAATTGAGTAATTCTGAATTAGTTCAGAGGGTTCGAGACCATTACGTAGCATTTGCGGAAACTTTTCCGCAAGTTTTGCCGCAAACGCGTAAAATGAGAATCTGACGCATCTAACTAGTTTAGAATAGTATATGAGCATATATTAGAGCAATGAAGTTTGAACGATAGAATTAGAGAGGATTCGTATATTCCGAAAAGTCTGTAGTTTATTATAGATGAGTAGGAAGTTCCGCAAATAGCGGTTCTGATCGTGTTTTTGTTACTTATTTTGACAGATCGGATCCGAGTTAGGAGTGTCCGCAAAACCAGGTAAGTAACTCATACTTTGAATACTTAAGAAATTTAATGTTGTTCGAGATTAATATTATAATAAAATTGTATATAGATATATATATATATATATATATATGAATGCAGAAGAAAGAAGCAGGTGTACTTATATACACATATAGATAAGAACAAGTAATTATAAGCAGACGTATGAGCAAAAGATAAGCATGAGCATATAGAAGTAAAGAGATATATATATAGGCAGATATAAACCAATATATATATATATATATATAGAACATACGAATAAGGTCATGTTTACGTTAGACAGAAATGTTATTATGTATAAGTATTTAGAAGCATCAGTGTAGGACACAGAACTTGGGCAACGCTGTTCTAGGCTCGCGGCCTAGGTGGGAGTACGAAATAGTCCGTGAAAGAACTAAACCGGAGAAATAACATGGAGTCGCCACCCGGTGTGAACCGGGAAAATATGATTTAAGGTCGCACTCACCCCTCTCAAGGGAAGACCTCAAACCGTTGGGTTTGGAATGGTCCCTTACTTATGTCACTTGTAACAATATGATTTGTGCAATGAATTAACCGAATCTACTCAACATGCTCAAAACGACCTATTTCTAGTTCATGCTCCATAAAAATAACTCATACGTCTAAGTTTGCATGCTTGGAAAGTAAGTCATTAAACGGCAAACATATAGCACCACACAACGAGCGTGTCAAATCATCAAACACAAAGAGCAAATAAATAACTATTTAAACAAAACGTAAATTAAATTCCTAATGCAAAAGGAACTAATTCATGCTTGAAAACAAACAATAAACTAGACTAAATCATGCTTCTAATAACAAATAAAGAATCTACGAACTACTTCATGCTCAAACATAAATTTGGATGGAACAAAATATATGCCTCTTAAGTGGTACATGGCATCGTGTCCCGAGTGCAAACCGCAATACTATCCATTCGGAATCTGCTACGGAATTTACGTCCGAGTTTCCATTCGATATACCACAAAAGGGAACACATATTCCGTTCATCCAACAATCACATCATGCCTCAAACTACTCTCATGCGATAATATTTTTAAAATAAACAAAATAAATGAAAGGTAATAAATAAGAGAGTGCCCTCAGGTCTAACCTCTTTTGTCGTCTCACGAAAGGGCATTACACATCCGTTGGAAGGGTAGATGATCTGCAACTCCTTTGATTCACCAACTCAACGTTTTTGCTCACTGTTTTGCTGTTTTGGGCTACTGTTTTCACTCTGTTTCACTGCTATTTCCTTGCTGATTTGCTGCTAGTTTATGCGGCTTTAAGAGGCTAAAATAGGGGCTGGTTTCGGTGGTAAAGAGGGTGCAGTTTCGGTGGTTAAATAATGCAATTTTTTGGACTGCAGTGAGGCAATTCAGGGGCTGTTTTGGCGCTTTTTGAGGGGCTGTTTGCAAGTGTTTTTTTTATGGTGAATGAGGGGTTATTTTGAGGATATTTTAAGGGTATTATGCGGTTGTAAGAGGGGCTGAACAGTGAGCAGTTTTTGCGGTAATTACGGGACTGTTTTGCGGGGTTTAGATGGTATAATGTGCGGCAGTTTGGAGGAGGGCTGCTGTGCATTTTTGAAGGGTTTTTTTTTTGTGAGTTTATGCGGCTGTATGAACGGTTTTCATAGGTGTCTTGTGTGGTGGAAGATGCGGCAATGGAAGAATGTTGATTGGGTTGTGGTTCACGGCAATTGGAGGGCGTAGGTTGGAGGATGTTTCACCGCAATATGAGAGGTTTTGGACTGAGATGTGCGGCATTGGGGTGCTTGGAAAGGTCTTGGGTGTGAATATGAGGTCTTTGATGTGTGTCTCTTATGTGTATGAGCTAGGGTAGAGAAGGGTGGTGAAGGCCTATTTTTATAGGTAAAGGAGTGAAGACTTTCCTTATTTGAATTGGAAAAAATCTCCTATTGATGGTGACATCTCCTTAATTGGTATCTCATAAGGACAAGATCTCTCTAATTTAGGATAATGATTGGCTTTGATTAGGAAAAAGATCTATGAGATTTCTTTTAATTAGGAAGAGATTTGACTCGATTTTAGCATGTGTTAAATGTGCATCTCCCTAATTTGGAGAGTGATGGGCATGAATGAGACTCTATGGGCGTGGGCTTTGGTTCTTTGGGTAGGCTTGGGTGTTTTGGGTTTAGTTTATGGTTTGGTAAATGGTTTATGAGGTTTTGGGCCGAGGATAAGCTTTGAAACGAAGATCCGACGAGCAACCGAAGCCAAACAACTGAATTAAAACCAACAAAATTTCCAACTTCCAACTTTACAATTCCAACGTCTGTTTCCCGCGGATTTCACAACTAAAGAGGTAGTGTCTCCATACGAGACTCATCATCGGGACTTATATGCAAAAATAAAATGCCTACAGTCGCCCCCATTTTGATGGGACTTGTGCAGTGTGTGACAATAACAATCCTATCAAAGTACGTGCAACATATTTTCACTTACTTGGCTCGCCAGTTGCCACCTGACTTGCCTGTTGTTCCAAGCCGATTTGATGATGTGCCATTCCTGGCGTGCTAAACCCCGTACCTAGGGTGTCGCGGTAGTCCACAGTAGTCCATATAGTCCACATACTCCACGATTGTCAACCATACACCACTTCACGATAGTCCACGGTAGTCCACATAGTCCACATACTCCAAGGTAGTCCACGGTAGTCAACATAGTCCACATACTCCAGGGTAGTCCACATAGTCCACATATTCCACGGTAGTCCACGGTAGTCAACATAATCCACATACTCCACGGTAGTCCACGATAGTCCATAATACTCCACTTCACAATAGTCCACGGTAGTCCACATACTCCACGGTAGTCCACGATAGTCCACAATACTCCACTTCACGATAGTCCACGGTAGTCCAAGGTAGTCCGCATACTCCACGGTAGTCTAAGGTAGTCCACATAGTCCACATACTACACGGTAGTCCACATAGTCCACATACTCCACTGTAGTCCACATAGTCCACATACTCCACGGTAGTCCACATACTCCATGGTAGTCCACATAGTCCACATACTCCACGGTAGACCACGGTAGTCCACATAGTCCACATACTCCACGGTAGTCAATGGTAGTCCACATAGTCCACATACTCCACGGAAGTCCACATAATCCACATACTCCACGGTAGTCCACGGTAGTCCACATAGTCCACATATTCCACGGTAGTCCACGATAGTCCACAATACTCCACTTCACGATAGTCCATAATACTCCACTTCATGATAGTCCACGGTAGTCAACAGTATTCCACATACTCCACGGTAGTCCACATAGTCCACATAGTCCACGGTAGTCCACATAGTCCACATATTCCACGGTAGTCCACATAGTCCATATAGTCCACGGTAATCCACATAGTCCACATACTCCACGGTAGTCCACGGTAGTCCACATAGTCCACATACTCCACCGTAGTCCACGGTAGTCCACACAGTCCACATACTCCACGGTAGTCCACATAGTCCACATACTCCACGGTAGTCCACATAGTCCACAAACTCCACGGTAGTCCACGGTAGTCCACATACTCCACGGTAGTCCACATAGTCCACATACTCCAAGCAAGTCCACACAGTCCACATACTCCACTGTAGTCCACATACTCCACGGTAGCCCACACAGTCCACATACTCCACGGTAGCCCACACAGTCCACATACTCCACGGTAGCCCACATACTCCACTGTAGTCCACGGTAGTCCACGGTAGTCCACATAGTCCACATAGTCCACATACTCCACGGTAGTGCACATAGTCCACATACTCCACGGTAGTCCACATAGTCCACAAAATCCTCATACTCCACGGTAGTCCACGATAGTCCACAATACTCCACTTCACAATAGTCCACGGTAGTCCACATACTCCACGGTAGTCCACGATAGTCCACAATACTCCACTTCACAATACTCTACGGTAGTCCACGGTAGTCCACATACTCCACATACTTCACGGTAGTCCACATAGTCCACAAAATCCTCATACTCCACGGTAGTCCACGATAGTCCACAATACTCCACTTCACAATAGTCCACGGTAGTCCACATACTCCACGGTAGTCCACGATAGTCCACAATACTCCACTTCACAATAGTCCACGATAGTCCACAATACTCCACTTCACGATAGTCCATAATACTCCACTTCATGATAGTCCATGGTAGTCAACAGTAGTCCACATACTCCACATACTCCACATACTCCACGGTAGTCCACATAGTCGACATACTCCACCGTAGTCCACGGTAGTCTACATATTCCACAGTAGTCCACCTAGTCCACATACTCCACGGTAGTCCAGATAGTCCACATACTCCACGATAGTCCACATAGTCCACATAATCCACGGTAGTCCACATAGTCCACATACTCCACGGTAATCCACATAGTCCACATACTCCACGGTAGTCCACGATAGTCCACATAGTCCACATACTCCACGGTATTCCACATAGTCCACATATTCCACGGTAGTCCACATAGTCCACGGTAATCCACATACTCCACATACTCCACTGTAGTCCACGATAGTCCACAATACTCCACTTCACAATAGTCCACGGTAGTCCACATACTCCACGGTAGTCCACGATAGTCCACAATACTCCACTTCACAATAGTCCACGATAGTCCACAATACTCCACTTCACGATAGTCCATAATACTCCACTTCATGATAGTCCACGGTAGTCAACAGTAGTCAACATACTCCACATACTCCATATACTCCACATACTCCACATACTCCACGGTAGTCCACATAGTCGACATACTCCACCGTAGTCCACGGTAGTCTACATATTCCACGGTAGTCCACCTAGTCCACATACTCCACGGTAGTCCAGATAGTCCACATACTCCACGATAGTCCACATAGTCCACATAATCCACGGTAGTCCACATAGTCCACATACTCCACGGTAATCCACATAGTCCACATACTCCACGGTAGTCCACATAGTCCACATACTCCACGGTATTCCACATAGTCCACATATTCCACGATAGTCCACATAGTCCACGGTAATCCACATACTCCACATACTCCACTGTAGTCCACGGTAGTCCACATACTCCACATACTCCACTGTAGTCCACGGTAGTCCACACAGTCCACATACTCCACGGTAATCCACATAGTCCACATACTCCATGGTAGTCCACGGTAGTCCACATCCTCCACGGTATTCCACATAGTCCACGTATTCTACGGTAGTCCACGGTAGTCCACATAGTCCACGGTAATCCACATACTCCACATACTCCATTGTAGTCCACAGTAGTCGATATAGTCCACATACTCCACCGTAGTCCACGGTAGTCCACACAGTCCAAATACTCCACGGTAGTACACAGAGTTCACATACTCCACGGTAGTACACACAGTCCACATACTCCACGGTAGTCCACAGAGTCCACATACTCCACGATAGTACACATAGTCCACATACTCCACTGTAGTCCACATACTCCACGTCAGTCCATGGTAGTCCACATAGTCCACATACTCCAAGGTAGTCCACGGTAACCCACACAGTCCACATACTCCACGGTAGTCCACGGTAGTCCATGGTAGTCCACATACTCAACGGTAGTCCCCATAGTCCACATACTCCACGGTAGTCCACATAGTCCACATACTCCACGGTAGTCCACGGTAGTCCACATAGTCCACGGTAGTCCACATACTCCAAAGTAGTCAACGGTAGTCCACATAATCCACATACTCCACGGTAGTCAACGGTAGTCCACATAGTCCACATACTCCACAGTAGTCCACATAGTCCACATACTCCACTGTATTCCACATAGTCCACATACTCCACAGTAGTCCACGGTAGTCCACATAGTCCACATACTCCACGATAGTCAACGGTAGTCCACATAGTCCACATACTCCACGGTAGTCCACATAGTCCACATACTCCATTGTAGTCCACGGTAGTCCACATACTCCACGGTAGTCCACAATACTCCACTTCACTATAGTCCACGGCAGTCAACGGTAGTCCACATACTCCACGGTAGTCCACATAGTCCACATACTCCATGGTAGTCCACATAGTCCACATATTCCACGGTAGTCCACGGTAGTCCATATACTCCACATACTCCACGGTAGTCCACATACTCCACGTACTCCCCGATAGTCCACGGTAGTCCACATACTCCACGGTAGTCCACATACTCCACGGTAGTCCATATAGTCCACATAGTCCATGGTAGTCCACATAGTCCACATACTCCACGGTAGTCCACATACTCTACGGTTGTCCACGGTTGTCCACGGTTGTCCACGGTAGTCCACATATTCCACGGTAGTCCATATAGTCCACATACTCCACGGTAGTTCACGGTAGTCCACATACTCCACGGTAGTCCACACAGTCCACATAGTCCACATACTCCACGGTAGTCCACATAGTCCACATACTCCACGGTAGTGCACATACTCCACGGTAGTCCACATACTCCACGGTAGTCCATATAGTCCACGGTAGTCCACGGTAGTCCACATACTCCACAGTAGTTCACATAGTCCAAATACTCCACGGTAGTCCACATAGTCCACGGTAGTCCACATACTCCACGGTATTCCTTTGCAGCCTCAACGAAATATGGTTTATTGCCATAGTTAGATCCACAGAACACACAGATTTTATTGACTTGCTGTTGTGAAGTTGCTTCCATTTTCTCTCTTTCTTATTTGGATGTTTATCTGAATTTGTAAAAGAGAAGAATGACGAGCTGAATTTATAGATCGTGAAAAGGGTGAGTAATAATAGCACTAGTATCTTCTAAAGGACAATTATTAGCTAAACAGTAAAATATATCATGAAAGGTCAAAAGGTCTGGATCCTGTCGGCGAAAATAAAGATAATTACAACAGAAAAGCAAATCAAAATAATTATTAAAACAACGGAATTGTGTATGCAATACTCCACTCGCTTGGTATAAATTCATTAGGATGCGTATCAAGAATTCATTCTTTACTCAGCTATCTCTAATGAATTATCTTTCCTCTTTGTGATTTTCAAACACCATTCCTTCTTAAATACTCCGTTTGTGCTTTTTTCCCTACAAACAATTAACACACAAAATTAAAAACTCAAAAACATGTATACATAAAATATGAAAACAGAAATTACAATAAAGTGTATAGGTTACCTCCCAGCTAGCGCTAAATTTTACGTCTTCAGCCAGACGTGACTGAAATCCATCTGTCAATGAGGTTTCAGCGTGATTTTGGATGTTCGATTAAAGACAATCTCGTGAGCGTTGCTTTTGAAGGGCCTCTTCCAATGGTAAAGTGGCAAATTTTTTTTATCTCATTCAATGCTTGTGCTACCTTTTTAAACTTTATCGCTCCAATGGTTCCTGAAAAGATAGAAAGAAAATCAGGAGGTCTCGTATGATGCTTGACTTTGAATGGAAGTTTCATTCTGTCAAGCTTTTGGGTGATGTATTTGATCTGTACTTCCCAAAACTGTGATGTTTCTCCTAAATGTCTAAGATCTTCAATTTGGTCAGACAGTTGCTCATTCATTTGCTCTGCTTCTTGCTCCACATTTTCTTCACATATATATTTTAGGATTTCCGCATTCAATTCTTCATCTGTCATCTGTGAAATGCATGCTCTATAAGTATCAACCTGATGATGTAAAAATGTATCTGATTTTAGGTCTTCATCCTCTATGACTGACTCAGGTAGATCTTCTTCAAACATTTGTGCAATGGAAACTCCAAGATCTTCATTTTGAAGATGGAAAGTTTGATCCTCACTTGTTGGTGCAGTGGGTACAAACAGCTCTGCTTCTTCATCCTCGTCAGAGTCAGAATAATAAAAAACAAACAGAGACTTTTCTGGTTTGAGCTCCTGAAATGATACCTTTGGTTCTTGATATTGCTCAACCTCTTCATCTGTCAAGGTGTCATTGTGAAATGCTTGGTACTCGAATGTTTTATCAGTTTCGTCTGAAAATGCTTCTTGAGGTATGTAGCTATGGTTTTCTATTAATTGTCTGATTTAATATGTCACTCTCTTTATGGATTCTGTTTGACACTGAAATTATGCATCAATTTGAGCTTCTTGTTCCTTGAACCAATCTGTGAGCATGTGAATCATCTGATCTTCCTCTGATGGTTTTGGTTCTTAATAAAGATCATAGGTGGATGGTGGATGAGATGAAAAATGTGGTTCTGTGAAATATGTTGGCTCTTCGTACATTGATTAATTCTGATAATTCTGCCACTCTGAAATGTATATGCATTGATCACTCTGGTGGTTACCATCGCATATCTCACATCTCCTCATTGCGATCTATTGAGCAAATATAGTATTATTTGGTTCTAACATCCAGTGATAGTAAGGTTGGACAACAGGCCTCAGAAAACCAGACTGTTGCTCCCTGATTTGGGGTGTATCTTCTTCTAGTAAAGCTCGTAATCGTTCTATCTCCCAAAAAAAGATCCATATCAACCACCTGAAAAAATAAAAGAAGGAAATAAAAATTATAAATAAAAATAAAGAAACTTAGATACAAGTAAATTAGATAGCTTCAAAATTAATAACTCAAAAAAAAATAAGTCGCCGGCAACGGCGCCAAAAACTTGACCGGCGTAATCACATGCGTATAATGCAAGCGCACGTATAGTTCAAGTAGTATAAAAATATCGATCCCACAAGGACTTAATTCCTACTATTGTTACTAATTATCAAATCTATTTATTTACAAATATCTAATTAAAGGAGAAGAAAATGATTGCTTGATTGGTTGTTTGAATGTGGATTTGCTAAATAAATAAAATAAATAAATACACAAAAGAAAATACTAAGGAAAATAAACAAAATACACATATATCAAGAGTTGTGATTCCACACAATATTATTCTAATGATGAATTGATTTTCTTATAGATGTGAAATAAATTAGTTTGCTAACCTCGAACACGAAGATATGCAAAAGCCTCTCCCGACGGTCAGTTGCAAATACTCAAAGTAACCCAATTAATCATATTCCTATGTTAAGCAAGTTACCTGAATTCATTAAGTTCAAGATCCAATTATGAATACCCATGCTCGACAGGTATATTCCTATCATGTAAGGAAATCTATTAAAGGGTTATCTATCCTCAAGAAAGATCGTGAGCTATTGAATCTAAGGCTAAAACCTAAAATCCATTTTCCAAGTTCATTTTAAGTTTTACCACATCAATCTTATTGGTGATCGGGCAACAATAAGCATTAAGCTTAAGATTCAATAAAGAAACTAAAGAATTACCCAATATTTAATTAAATCAATTACTAAATATGTGAATATTATATTTCATCACTTTCCTAGAATAAAAATAAAATTCTGGGGGTTTGGGGATCCACCTTTACTAATTCTAATTTAGAAATCTCCCTTATTATAATATAAAAATTATCAGTGATATTACCAACCGACCATATAGACGGTATCCTCATTAAGTCAGATTTTCAATTAAGTTCAACCGACCATAAAGGCGGTGCTATTATTTGTCCATAAACTAGCCATATAGGCGGTAATCATCTGTCACATAAAGACCGACCATATAGGCGGTGTCAAATTATGTCAAATAAATAAAATCAGTCATTAAGGCGGTATAACTTTTAGTCCGTATTGTTAAATTATAATTTCTATATTATAATTAAGGGAGATTGATCTAAACTAAAATAATAAAAGCTTCATCCTACCCCTAGCGGAAATCTAACTACAGAACATAAAATAAGAGAAAAAATACTATTATTACTGAAAATAAAAATACATAATTTAAATTATAAAAAATAAACAAACAATATGCAATCCTTAAATTCATTACAAAAACCTAAGGAAAGTATGAGAATTACAAATGAAATGGCTTGGTATTTATAGGAAAATTTAAAGGCTTCCACCAACTTCTCTACCAATTGCTCCACCAATTGTTCCACCAAACATGACACCAAACATGACATCAAACATGACACCAAATTCTCATGTTTGGTGGAAGTTTGACAATTTTTATTTATTTATTTTGTTATGAAAATGATTTTAATAATTACACATAACACACTTCCGGATATTTCATCAATTTCGGTCATGAAATATTCAGAATTAGAAATTATTTTGTTCTTCAAAGTTGTATATGTTTTTGTCTTCTTTAATCTGGAACTTAAATCACCTCAATATGATATCAGAGTAAATAGTTATGGTCAAAATATGACAATTGCGCAAAATTAGAATTTTCGAAACTGTACTTCGTTAGGACGCTCTTTCAAGTTTCCAATCTTCAAAATCAAAATATCAAGTCCAATTTTTGCCCTTATTTGACCCATATTTCGTCCTAAATGATTTCATTAAATTCCAATTTTATTTTATCTGTAAAATAAACTAAAACACATCAAAACATTCACAAATCCTGAGAAACTTTACAAGATATTAGGTTAAATGAGTGGGAAACAGTGATATAATTACCACTCATCCAGGATATATAATCATTTAATAGATTTCCTTACAAGATAGACATATACCTATCGAACGGGGGTAGCCATAATTGGAACTTAATCTTAATGAATTCAGGTAATTTGGTTCACATAGATATATGATTAATTGGGTTACACTGGGTATTTGCATCTGACCATCGACAGAGGCTTTTGCAGAATTTCGTGTTCCATGTTAGTAAATTAATATATTACACAAACATAAGATAATCACTTCATCTTTAAAAGATATTGGAAGGATTCACAACCCTGAATAGTTTAATAATATTGATTTTACCTTTGATTCACTTTCGTGCCATTTTATTTACTTGTTTTAAGTTTTAAGTCACCATCCAAACAAACAATCAATTCATTAGATACTCGTAAAAATTTGACTTCATAAATTAATAGCTTAGGTATTTAGTCCTCGTGGGATCGATACTTTTTTACTACTTGAACGATACGTGTGCTTACGTTATACACATGTAATTACGCACCGGTCAGAATCCTCTCACCCTTAGAAGTTGTTTGGACAATGGTGTATTGTCATGATCGAGTTCGTTGGAAAATGTCATATTTTTATATTTGGTTGTGTCGTTCATGCGTATGCTTTGAGATAGCTTGTTAACTTCTATAACTTACCCCTATATGGGTTTGAAGACATCCAAAAATTTGAATTCGTGTACAGAGACGATAGAAATGCTTACTTACATGAGGCATATTTCTTGGTAAGTGCCGCAAGATCCATTTTTTCATTATGGAAAAAGTCGGCCTGTGACACTCAGCATCCTCCAACAAATTTACATAATATAAATATAAAATGATGAATTTCTATTTTACTAAATATACACTTTTTTTTTTTTTTTTTTGGTTGTTGAATGTTGATCACTCCTCTTAAGATTCAACCTCAACCAAAAAGATAATTTGATAGATTTCGTACCTGTCACGACTGTAACAAATCGTTGAATTTTGATTTTTTAATTCCACCTACTGTGAGAAATTTAGACAAAGTGGAACACGTGCTCGTTGATAACGTCGTTGAGTGACCATCCGAAATTCCTATAGATTGTAACATTATCAATATATGGATATTGTTGTTTTTAAGACCTTTAGTGATACATATTTTGAAAATGGATACATAAATTCCTATAGATTGTGACATTATCAATATATAATCATTCTCCGTTAATTTGTGTTTTATAGACATTCATTTATTGAATTTTAAGTAATAAATAATACATATTTGAAAATGGATACATGAACCTTTTCCTCTTGTTTTGTCAAACTGACAATTCACCACCACTAAAATTAAAAGAGATGCCCAACTAGCTAGATCATCTTTTTATAATTTTATTGTACACAGAACTTTGGCCATACTTTTTTGTCTCAATTTTGAAATTAGGTTTGAAATGATTCCCGTTTATTGAAAGGTTAAGTTTCTTTTTAAATATATAAAAATAAATCCAACTCGTTTTGGCCCCAAATTTTCATATTGTGATATCACAAAACTCAGTGAGAATATTCTATATAGTAAATTTGGTGAACAATATTTGTTATTTTATTGACCATACAAATTTTATCTTTCTATTGTCATATTATTGTTATGTACTACTTTAAATCATTCAAATATACATTTTTTGAAGCTCCTAGGGTGGATTTTATCTTTTGCCTTGAAGTGTTTTGATAGAAATTCAAATTATTCACTTTTCTACAACATAGAACTTAAAGCATAATTAATCTGAAAAAAAACAAAAAAAAAAAAAACAACAAGCTCATAAGCAGAATAAAGTTTAAAACACATCTAATTGAGAAGCATGTGAAAGCATGTGGGGGGAAGAATTACTAAAGAGTTTCGTTTCTAGTGCAATTTGTTTAATGAAGAGCCATTTTAATGAATTTTTCAAAATTATTGCAAGAATGGCCTCCAATATCAGTGGCTGCTTCAGCTTTCCTTTTCCAATCCCGAGCCTTTTGCCTCATTTTCTTTCCTTCATCCCCATCTAACATTTCTTTAACAAGAGCTTCAATTTCATCACGCTTTACATCAGGATTAACTTCCATGCCAATTCCCCAAGTAGTGCATGAATATCTGCAATTTGTTTGTTGCTCCCCAAAGAAAGGCCAACAAATTACAGGCACGCCGCTGCTTATGCTCTCCAATGTAGAATTCCAACCACAATGTGTCAGAAAAACACCAACTGAAGGGTGTGACAGCACTTGCTCTTGGGGGCACCAGTTTGCAATAATTCCTCTATCCTTTATTTCTTCAAAATACTCTTCAGGTAGGATTGCGGAATCGCCCATCACAACATCAGGCCTAACAATCCATAAAAATGGACGGTTGCTATTTGCAAGACCCCATGCGAATTCTATCAAATGTTGCTTTGTCATCACAGCTATGCTACCATAATTCACGTACACAACTGAATTGGCATCTCTTTTGTCAAGCCAGTTGAGACAATCACTGTCTTCCTTCCATAAGCTTGATCGAAATGATTTAAATTTGCTTTCATCCACTTGCTTGCAGAGCAAGGTAAGTGGTCCTATAGTGTAAATGTTAGGAAATTTCGAAGCAATAACGTCTAATACTTCATGTTCAAACTCATCGAACGTGTTAAATATAATTGCAGAAGATTTCAAACAGTTTTGTGCTTCTGATTTCATAAAATCAAACATGATGTCGTTAACATCAGTAACTCTCATAAAACTTGGTAAATCCCTGTAACGAATGTTGCTCATTCCTGGGATCCAATCAATAAGTTTATCAAGAGTGCCATCAATAAGGAATTTTTCATCTGCAACACAAAGAATGCAAGTAATTATAACTTGTTTATCTCTGAAGAGTCAAAGGATTATGATTATTATAATCTTTTTTTCCTTCAAACATTTTTTTCATTGGGAGCTAGAATGAAAAGATGGAGACAGAGAAGGCAAGAAAGAGCCATCGTGCCGCAGGCCTCGGTTGACAAGGTATTATGAAATCATTTGAGCATACCTTTGATAAATCATTTGACTTTTAATTTTAAGAGGGTGTTAAGGTATTATGAAAATAATAAGATGATAAGATGCTATTAGCCTAAATAATAGGAAGAAAGTGCCATTCTCCCAAAAAAAAAAAAAAAATGGTTCAAGCAAACCTTTGAATGGAACTATGCCTCGGTTGACAAGCTCATCATAATGCAAATATCCCATCATGCCGCAGGCCGAGGCTGTCCAGAATTGTACGTCAGGAATTCCTAGCATTTGAGCCACCTTCATACCGAACCCCATGAGTCCATCCGAAACTACGCAACTAACAGGCGGCACCTCAGCTGACGAATTTAACTTGGTCACCAATTCCAAAAATGGACCCAAACAATTTTTTCTTAAGGAATCACATAACGCTGGAACATCCTGTGTTGCATCACGATCAGACGGCGGCAGTCCTTCCGAAATTGTTTCAAATCGAAAATCGGACAGACCCTTTACGCAGTCAGGCCCTTGGGATCGGATCAAACGTCTGTGATTGAACTCGGTGTTAACAAAGGTTATATGGAAGCCTTTTGAATGTAAAAGCTTGGCCAGTTGCATCATGGGAGTAATATGGCCTTGGGCTGGAGCTGGAACGCATACTGCATGAGGTTTTGTTTCTTGAACTGACCCCATCTTTTGAAACAAAAAAAACAATCAAATGGATTCACTTAAGAAGCTGAATTTTCAATACAGGCTGAATTTTGCTTTTCGTGTTCACAGATCAAAAGCAAGGCATTTATTGTTCTTGATTTTATAAAAAAAGAAAAGAAAAGATGATAATAATAATTAATCAATTTTGCCATTTTGGCGGGGGCCGCCGACAGTTTCTTTAAGAGCGCACAGTTCACAATTTGTGATTTCAGTCTGGCCCCTGGTTAATAGCATTCAGGTCCCTGACTATTATATTTTGATCATTGAACTTCATTTTAACTTCAGTCTTATCCCAAAATTCAAATACAAAGTCGTAATTAATAATTTAAGATATATATTATTATCTCATAATGTTTTATTTATACATGAGTATAAAAAGTTATCATTTTTAGAGAGAATTAATTAAATGTTATCATTTTTAGAGAGAATTAATTACATATCACAAAGAAAAATTTAAATACAATTAAATTAATTGTGACATAAAGATATATATAAAGAATTAAGTTATCTCATAAATTATGTCACAAGATTCATTAATGTAATTTTATGGACAATTCGTCACATTGTCTATAAAGAATAAAATTACATCATTAATGTTATTTTCAAGATAATATAATATGTATCCTGATGTAATAATTGTTTATGAGTTGAGTGAAATTGCAGCCATCGAAATGATTTTTTTTACTGAATCTTTTAAGTGATAATGGTTTCGCATGTTTTATGGATGTTTCTATTTTTTTTATGTGCAGTCTTTTGTCCAAAGATGTGGATTGTATGTTAAATTTCAAAAATGTTACATATGAGACATATGGTTGAGAATGGACTGGACTGAGTGGTTTATTCACCTAAATGTGATAAACTTACGAGGATTGAATAAGTTTCTAAATCGTCCTATATGAAGAATTTTTAATTATATATTGTATATTCTACCCAACTGTGTTTATACAGTTATGTGCTAAAAATTTTGGTATGATACTCTTTTATGACTTGGAATATTATTTAATATATTGTGTTGTGCTTAAACTAAAGAATCGCATTGTTATCTATTTTTCAGTCATCTTTTTAGTTAACAACAAACACTGTGACTAGAGATGTTATCGGGCTCCAATTTCAAAGTGTGAAAGAGAGGTGTGTAGTTGGCTATGGAATTAGCATTGATCTTGCTATGACTACTCCTAAACCAGCTTGTATTAATAGTTCCAGTACTGATACAGATAAGCAGCTGCATACAATATGGCATAAGTCAAATCGCATGTGCTATTTGACTATAAAGAGATACATTTCTGAGCATTTTTTAAGTGGTATTCCAGAAATCTCTATAGCAAAAGATTTCCTGATAGTTGTATCTGAAAGATATAAAGTCTCAATAAATGAAAAAATTGGTACCATTCTGAAGCAATTATACTCAATGAAGTATAATGGTAAAAGAGGTGTTAGCTAGTACATTTTGATGATGGTCCATATTCAAAACAATCTGTAAAATCTTAACATTATTCTTCTTGATGCTTGCATTGTCCATCAAGCATTGAATACTCTGCCTACAGAGTTTGGTACAATTATAACTACTTACAATTTGAGGGAAGAACTTTGGAATGTTAATGATTTTTTGCTCAGAAGAGAAACTTAAGGCATGGCATATATAAATAACTTTCATTGTTTCTAAGCCTTGCAAGAAATGTAAGAAATATAATTTTTCAGCTCAGAATTACAATAAAACTGGCCAGACAAGTGTTGTGGGTGGTACTAAAGGTGTCTTCAAGAAAGAACTTAAATATTTCTTTTGTAAAAAGAAAGGGCATAAGAATTCAGAGTGTTCCAAATACAAAGTTTTGTTAGAGAAACATGAGGATGCATGTTAATAAAGTATGATATCCTACCGACTTTTGACTTTAGTGACCTAGAAACATGTGTTGATTGTTGTAAGGGTAAACTAACCAGAATCAAGAAAAATGAATCCACTCGTAGCTCCGATCTTTTACAAATTATTCATACAGACATTGGACCTTATTGACCCATAATTTGTAATAATAAGTATTATATAACATTTATTGATGATTTTCCCGATATGAATATATGTACTTGATTAAAGAAAAGTCTGAAGCCCTTGATCAATTCAAGATCTTCAATACTGAAGTTAAGAAACAGTAGGGAACAATTATCAATATTGTTAGGTCTGACCGATGTGGTGAGTATTATGGTAAACATGGGTCAATGGACAAATAAACGGACCATTTATCAGATACTTAGAAGATTATGGAATAGTAAATCAATTTACTATGTCAAGTAGTCCTGAACATAATGGTGTGGCCGAAAGACGAAATCGTACCCTTCAGGAGATGTCAATGAGTATGATGTCTAGAACTAATCATCCAGACTTATTTTGGGGTGAGGCAATTAAAACAGCCTTATACATCCTCAATAGAGTTCCATGTAAGTCTGTTTCTAGAACTCCTTTTGAAATATGGACTAGTAGGAAACCTAGCATAAGTCACCTCCGTGTTTGGGGATGTCCTTCAGAAGTACACATTTATAATCCCACTGAAGGTAAGTTGTAATCCAGATCTAATCGTTGTTATTTTATAGGATACCCTGATCATTCTAAAGGCTAAAGATTCTACTATAGAGAATGAGGTTACAAGATTGTAGAATCACAAACAACTAAGTTATTCGAATTTGATGTGGCTGATAATGATAATCATACAGAACTCTCAAATCAAGGATAATAGACTAGAATAGTTCATATACATATACATATACAGTTATAGAGGAGGAACCCATACAGGTAAATGAGAATCTACCATTACAGGATATAGCTCCAGAGGTTCCATTAAGAATGTCAACCATGGTAAGACGGTCTACTGTTCCTTCTTTTTATGAAGTTTATATAAATGAGATTGATTATGATATAAGCCACAGAGTTGATCCAACAACTTTTATGACATAAGCCACATAGTGTTAGTGTTCCTAAAACATGCCAATGATCTAATAAGCATGAAAACAAGTGATTAAGATCATTATAAGTTGCGGAAATACTTACAACGAACGAATTTGAGCTTTTAAAAATTTTGAGAAGAGAACTCCAAGTTCCAAGCTTTGAGTGATGATTCCAACTCTTGAAGATGTTTCCCTATCACCTTTGTTGACTTGCTTAAGTGCTAGCTTTGTTGATTTGAAACAAAATCCAAGTGAAGAGAGAAATGTAGTTCACGCCTAAAGTGAAGAAAATATCTAGGGTTTCTTTTGTTCAACTTGTGTAAATGATGTAGAGATTTGCCTTTTGGTAAAAACCCTTTTACCATTTTCACCAAAACTTGGTAGTTGGGTAAATGGTTTTACCAAAACCATTACAAGGTGGTTGGGTGGTTGGTGGCTTGGCATAAATGCCAACTACCTTCCATCTACCACACATGTGAAGTGGGCCCCACTATTTGAATTCAAAATTCAAATATCTCTACGAACATTTGCCGCGGTTTAGTTCCGTTTAATCCAATTAAACGAACTTTCGTCGTTAAATAATTAAATCTAATTTAATTAAATAACGATGCCTCACAAATATATTACGAATGTTGATTACGAATTAATTCTAAATTAATTCATTTGTTCGTATTAAAGTCCGACTTTAATTTCGTAATGAAATCAAATTCATATTAATATATCCGATATATTAATTTTAGCCCATTCGAATAAATTAAATAGAAAAATCAAATTTAACTATTAAATTTATTTTACCGATTAATTCCAAATTAATCGTGTTCTCTCTCTACCGAACACATTTAATCCCAGATTAAATAAAGCCCCAATTAATCCTAGATTAATTTTCTCTCTCTAAATTAATCCCAGATTAATTCTAATTTAAGTCAACTGTCATCAGTGAATCTTTGGGAAGCGACCCAAGAGATCTCTGGATATGTTGGCAGTAAATCTGGTTATCGGACTATCCGATAAAGTAAGTACCTCATACCACGTGCTTACCGATTTACAAGACATGGTTGGCTTCTAGCAAAGCACCGTGCCTACCTAATTCTCCAGAAATATTCTTACTGGAATATATAATCTATGTCAGGCGTAGTATACGTCGTATTGCGTATAGCGATCCAGTATCTGATGTCACGTGCAAGGCCTGGGGCTGGAATAGTGTCTGCCCCGTACGAAGCACATATCAGATATCAAGCAACTAGTCTCTTTGAATCGGATAATCATGACCTTGTCATATTATTTCGATGGTTGCAACACTATAGAGAACTAGTTCTGAATCCCTGCGTGATCATCATCTCCATATGTCTGAAGTGATACTTCCATCTTGACATCACATCTAATACACTACGATTCTCAATAAACCTAGAAGAGGCGCACACAGAACCTGTTAAAGCCCTGGACGACCAAAACGAAAGTTTACCGATTGTCGCAAGTACTAGCGATGCAAGTCTCAGGTTAAGACCAAATACATCTACCCTGAAGCGGACTCCCATAGACACATATATATACTACCAATGGGATTCTGCGGGGTCTATCCAGAGCAAAGCTGTTTTCGTACCATCGGTAAAACACAACCTCCTATCGCACTTGCATAAGTATCCAATACTTAAACATATGAGAACCGTGTCGTTATGCCCTCACAACGCGCATAAGTGCAATACTAGTCTATTCCGCATTATCGATGTCCAGTCTCGATAATACTACGACTAGAGATTTTTAATGATTAAACCTTTATGGATTGATATTGTCTCATATCATCTCAATCTGGAACTAATCATAATGACTTCTACCATTTCTATATCAAAATAAATAAATTACAAAATGGTAAAAGGCAATTTCATTACTACATAGTTAATTTAGTACAAAAACATAATGTCTTTTACAAACAGTGACGCTCTTTGGTATATGCTAGTGCAGTAGGAAGTCTGATTTATGCATAAGTATGCACTAAACCTGACATTGCATTTGCAGTTAGTGGACTGTGAAGATTTTTATCTAATCTTGGAAAGGAACATTGGACTGCTACCAATAGAGTTTTTAGATATCTTAAGGGGACTAAAGATTACATATTGATATATAGAAAAATTGAGAATCTTGAACTAGTAGGTTATACGGACTCTGACTTTGCTGGTTATTCAGATGATAGAAAATCTACGTCAGGATGATAGAAAATCATCATCATTCAAACACAACCCATCAACCAATTTAGGAAAATCAAGCTCAAACATAAAAATCTCAAATTAAAGTTTAGAACCCTAGATTTTCAAATAATGCTTAGATCGCTCTAATACCATTGTAAGTGTCATAGACATGCCACATGATCTCTAAGCGTAATTCGTGTGTGAATAATAATTAAAATAAGTTGCGGAAAATTTTTTCATAGATGTTGAAGCTTCCAAGCTCTCCTTGTGGTTCCAAACTCATGGGTGAGTATCCCTATCACCATCTTTTTGATTTTCTTATGTGCTAGTAAGAATAAATGGAATAAATTTTATCTCCCTAAGATAAACAAATTTGCCTAAGAGAGGGAAACAATCGGCCAAATCTTCAAAAGAAAAAAGGCAGTGGCCGTTTCGGCCTTTGCTCATCATACAGGCCATTCGCCTTAGAGAAAAGAAAAACAAAAAATGGCCAATCTAATCAGCCAATTACCTTTTGTTTTGAAAAATCAAGATGGCCTCAAGTTGCAGACACCATGTTGCGTCTTTTAAAACAAAAGGAAGCAATTTTGCTCTTGTTTTTCTTTTTAGGCTATTAAAAGCAAGTGTCAGAGGCAATTGAAAAAGTCAGAGTGCTTTTTGATTTTTCAGCAATTAATTAAAAGCTAAAAGACAAGCACCAGCCCTCACCTTTCTTTTCAATTCGGGCATAATGATAAAAGAGGGCTACTACTCTCACCTCCCCAAAATTCGCACATCTTCTCTCTCTTACTTAAAATATCAAAATTATCTATCTCTTTTATAAAAATTCATTCCCTCAATATAGATACACATATTTAACACTATATATATTAATTTAACACAACTTACATTTATTTATTTATTAATTAATTTTTTTAATTTTGTTATTTTTTAAAATTTATATTTTTTTGTTCTTTATATATTTAATCTTTTTTATTGTTTAATAAATATTACAAATTTCATATATTATTATTAATTATTTTGTGTTCATTTATTCATTTAATTTTTATGATTTTTTTTTAATTTATTCAACACTACTTATGTATTATAAAAATATTCTCATGTATATCAGAGAAATATATATTAAAAAAGTGTACAAATAACAACATAAAAAAAATACACTTAAAAATATGGATACTGACTTACGAAATTAAATAAGACAAACAACTTTTAATAAAGAAAATATAAAATCAGAATCAGAATCAGAATCTACACTACTTTTAATAAAGTAATTTTTTTTTAATAAAGTAAAAGTAGATATGGATACTGATTCACGAAATTAAATAAGACAAACAATTTTTAATAAAGTAAAAATAAAATCGAAATCGGAATCAAATAGACTATGTCAAAATTTATTTTATATTGTTAATTAAATTAAAAAATAATCTAAAAATTAAATTAATAAATAGTAAATTTGTAATATTTATTAAACAAATAAAAAATAGAAAAATTACAAATTTGAAATTTAAATCTCAAAGAAAACTATGTCATAGTTTTGCTAGGGCGCAAAACTATGTGAGTGGGAATGAAATTTTTCACTCACATGAGGCAAATTTGAAATTTCCGGGGAGAGAAGAGGAGGGGCGCATGTCAGAGGGGGTGGGAGTAGTAGTTTTCTAATAAAATAGCGGCCAATCGGCCAACTATCTTAATAAAGTATGATATCCTACCGACTTTTGACTTTAGTGACCTAGAAACATGTGTTGATTGTTGTAAGGGTAAACTAACCAGAATCAAGAAAAATGAATCCACTCGTAGCACCGATCTTTTACAAATTATTCATACAGACATTGGACCTTATTGACCCATAATTTGTAATAATAAGTATTATATAACATTCATTGATGATTTTCCCGATATGAATATATGTACTTGATTAAAGAAAAGTCTGAAGCCCTTGATAAATTCAAAATCTTCAATACTGAAGTTGAGAAACAGTAGGGAACAATTATCAAGATTGTTAGGTCTGACCGAGGTGGTGAGTATTATGGTACACATGGGTCAATGGATAAATAAAGGGACCATTTATCAGATACTTAGAAGATTATGGAATAGTAAATCAATTTACTATGTCAATTATACCTGAACATAATGGTGTGGTCGAAAGATGAAATCGCACCCTTCAGGAGATGGTAAGGAGTATGATGTCTAGAACTAATCTTCCAGACTTCTTTTGGGTGAGACAATTAAAACAGCCTTATACATCCTCAATAGAATTCCAAGTAAGTCTGTTTCTAGAACTCCTTTTGAAATATGGACTAGTAGGAAACCTAACATGAGTCACCTCCGTGTTTGGGGATGTCCTTCAGAAGTACACCTTTATAATCCCACTGAAGGTAAATTGTAATCCAGATCTAATCGTTACTATTTTATAGGATACCTTGATCATTATAAAGGCTACAGATTCTACTACAGAGAAGGGGTTACAAGATTGTAGAATCACAAACAACTAAGTTATTCGAATTTGATATGGCTGATAGTGATAATCATACAGAACTCTCAAATCAAGGATAGTAGACCAAAAAAGTTTATATACCTATACCCATATAGTCTGAGACATTGGAACCTACACCTGCGACTAATCTAGTTATGAAGGAAAAAACCCATACAAGTAAACGAGATTATGCCATTATAGGATATAACTCCAGAGATTCCATTAAGAATGTCAAACATGGTACTGTTCCTTCTTATTATGAAGTTTATTTAAATGAGATTGATTATGACATAAGCCACATAGTTGATCCAACAACTTTTATGACATAAGCCACATAGATCCAAACACTTTTAAAGAAGTTGTTTCTAGTTCTCAATCTGATCTATGGTGGAATGTAATTAGAGATAAAATACAATCTATGAGATATAATGGTGTATGAGAGCTTCTTGAATTACCTGAAGGTTGTGGACCTATTGACTGTAAATGGGTCTATAAGACCAAGAAAGACTCCAAATGGAATATTGAGAGGTTTAAAGCCAGATTAGTTACCAATGGATTTATTCATAAATGAGGAATTGATTTCACTGAAAATTTTTCTCCTGAATCTTCTAAAGATATATTTAGAGTAACCATGGCACTAGTAGATCATTATGATTTAGAGGTACATCAAATGGATGTTAAAACTACATTCTTAAATCGAGAATTAAGTGAAGAGGTCTATATGGTACAACCTGAAGGATTTCATAAAGATAGTTAAGATCATCTTGTTTGTAGACTTAGAAAGTATATTTATGATTTGAAACAAGCCTGTCGAAAGTGGTATTAAAGTTTGACAATGTAATTTCCTTTTTAGACTTTGTGGAAAGTAAAGTAGATAATGCATATATATATATATATATATAGATCAATGTGAGCAAATTTATCTTTCTCATTCTTATGTAGATGATATTTTACTTGCATGTAATGATCTAGGAATGCTGCATAAGGTAAAACAGTCATTGTCTAGGCATTTTGATATGAAAGATTTTGGAGAAGCATCTTTTATTGTGGGTATTGAAATCCATAGAAATAGAACTCAAAATGTATTAGGTCATTGAAGGCATACATTGAGCTGATACTGAAGAGATTCGATATGCATGATTGTAAATCTTGGGATGTGCCAATTGTTAAAAGTGAAAAATTGAGCCCGACACAGTCACTTGAGAATGAAGTTGAGAGAGAGTCCATGAAGGCAGTGACATATGCTAGTGCAGTAAGAAGTCTGATTTATGCACAAGTATGCACTAGACCTGACATTGCATTTGCAGTTAGTGGACTGTGAAGATTTTTATCTAATCTTGGAAAGGAACATTGGACTGCTACCAATAGAGTTTTTAGATATCTTAAGGGGACTAAAGATTACATATTGATATATAGAAAAATTGAGAATCTTGAACTAGTAGGTTATACGGACTCTGACTTTGCTGGTTATTCAGATGATAGAAAATCTACGTCAGGATGATATAAAATCAACATCATTCAAAGACAACCCATCAACCAATTTAGGAAAATCAAGCTCAAACATAAAAATCTCAAATTAAAGTTTAGAACCCTACATTTTCAAATCATGCTTAGATCGCTCTGATACCATTGTAAGTGTCATAGACATGCCACATGATCTCTAAGCGTAATTCGTGTGTGAATAATAATCAAAATAAGTTGCTGAAAAACTTTTCATAAATGTTGAAGCTTCCAAGCTCTCCTTGTGGTTCCAAACTCATGGGTGAGTATCCCTATCACCATCCTTTTGACTCTCTTATGTGCTAATAAGAACAAATAAAACAAATTTTATCTCCCTAGGAGAAACAAATTTGCCTGAAAGAGAGGGAAACAATCGGCCAAATCTTCAAAAGAAAAAAGGCCGTGGCCGTTTCGGCCTTTGCTCATCATACAGGCCATTCGCCTTAGAGAAAAGAAAAACAAAAAATGGCCAATCTAATCAGCCATTACCTTTTGTTTTGAAAAATCAAGATGGCCTCAAGTTGCAGACACCATGTTGCGTCTTTTAAAAACAAAAGGAAGCAATTTTGCTCTTGTTTTTCTTTTTAGGCTATTAAAAGCAAGTGTCAGAGGCAATTGAAAAACTCAGAGTGCTTTTTGATTTTTCAGCAATTAATTAAAAGCTAAAAGACAAGCACCAGCCCTCACCTTTCTTTTCAATTCGGGCATAATGATAAAAGAGCCTACTACTCCCACTCCACCTCCTCAAAATTCTCACATCTTTTCTCTTTTACTTAAAATATTAAAATTACCCATCTCTTTTATAAAAATTCATTCCCCTAATATATATACACATATTTAACACTATATATATATATATATATATATATGTTGACGGTGGATTTTGGTCTCAGGGCAATATGGGAATATTACTCCCGAGACAATCCTCCCTCAATAGTGAATTTGTTTGGTTATGGGGGACCAAAAGCAAATTTAGCAAAAGACAGATAAATGCACCAATCGACAAGGAGATTTAACGTGGTTCGGCGGATTTTGGGTCCGACCTACATCCACGGGCACAAACAGGATGATACTTTTATTACTGAAATACGCTTCTCAGATCTTTTTGTGTTTACAAGTCAGAGCTTGATGATTCTGATCTCAACTTTTTTACCTCCAACTCGTTCCCCTCTTTACCTATGCTCTACCCTCCTATTTATAATAGTGTAGAAATCATATTCCTATTTGTACAAGAATTTCCTAGTTGAAACTATTCTTTTTTCCCATAAGGATTCCTAGTCAAAACTATTCCCTTTTTCCATAAGGATTCCTAGCCAAAAACTACATTTACTTCATTTATCCTATTAGGATATTAACTCACCAGTTTTCCTCATGAAAATATGATAACTTGTCATCTTATCCACAATGATAGGGTGTTATCTTCTGGAGCACGCCTCGTTATATGGTCGGTCTTCATGAGGTCGGTCACAATAGTTTTTTGTACTGAGAGTGCTGCTGTCGACCTGATAATTGCCCGGTCATCCAATCTTTAAGTGGTCGGGTTAATGATCTTAAGTGATCGGCCCCTGACTCATGTGGTCGGGTCGGTATTAATGATCCGGACCAATAAGGGAATTACCCTTTTACCCCTGTCGTGCTGCTTAAATGACATAGTGCCCGAAAAACACCATCAACATCTGTCCCCTAGTTCTCGGTAACAACGAGTTTGTGAGTTGATGCCGGGAACTATAAAAAGATGGTGTGCTGATCGCCTAGCTGGTGGTCGTTCCAGAAATCATAGAGAAATTGTCTTCTCCATCAACTAAGTCTTATGTTTCTATCTTCATATCATCGGTTATTGGAGATGCTGACCCTATTCAGAATGATTCTCCACCTCAAAGCAAATTGCTTACTTGGGTCGTTCCATCAGGAGATGAAGTTCCTCTTGTTGTCCAAACTAAAAATGACTCCTCTCTTGTAATATCTGTACCAGAGATTTAGAGGTTCTGACCCCTGACTGATACAATCTCGATTGTGAGGAGAAAATTTTGCCTCTGAGCTAACGATGATGTGCTCGGTGGCATGTGATCGTGTCTTGAGCTGTGAGAGATGCTCGGACCTGGGGGAATGTTACGTCCCCAGTCCGAAGGACTGACTCGGTGGGACGTTCTCCGACCCCGAGCTGAGAAAGGCACTTGGACCTGGGAGAATGTTACGTCCCCAGTTCGAAGGGCTGACTCGGTGGGACGTACCCCGACCCCGAGCTGAGAAAGGCACTTGGACCTGGGAGAATGTTATGTCCCCAGTTCGAAGGGCTGACTCGGTGGGACGTACCCCGACCCCGAGCTGAATACCCAAGCGGCCTCGGCGGAACGAAATCCAGCCCCGAACCGAATAAACAAGTGGCCTCGGCGGAACGAAATCCAGCCCCGAGCCGAATAATCAAGAGGCCTCGGCGGAACGAAATCCAGCCCCGAGCCGATTAATCCAGAGGCCTCGGCGGAACGAATCCAGCCCCGAGCCGAATAATCAAGTGGCCTCGGCGGAACGAATCCAGCCCCGAGCCGAATAATCAAGTGGCCTCGGCGGAACGAAATCCAGCCCCGAGCCGATTAATCCAGAGGCCTCGACGGAACGAATTCAGCCCCGAGCCGAATAATCAAGTGGCCTCGGCGGAACGAATCCAGCCCCGGGCCGATTAATCCCTGGGACTTATTCAGAAGGGAAGTGAATCAACCTTTGAAGCCCTACCGAATCTGGCATGGGCGTCCCTCTGCCAGACCGTCGAAAAAATAAAAACAAAACTTTCGAAGATAAAATCAAAAGGTGGGGGTGACTTAGCACTTGTCCCAAAGTAAAACTTTTCACAAGTGTAAACAACAGCACGGATGCCTCGAAACAGCGTCCTGCCCGAGGCCTCCAAAACATAATTCTGAATCTTTCAATTCAGTGTCCCGTCGAACCAGGATTCGGATCAGAAGAGCGTTTGAATGGTAAGGGCACATCCTCTACACGTCGGTTCACTGGGGAGCCTGTGTATTGTATGAGGGCTCCTCCTTACCACGCTGGAGCAGGCACACGCCACAGGGGCATAACGTATCCCCGTGCTGTGTCTCTCGCGGATCCGGATGATGAATGGATCAAAGAGTGTCTGGGATACCAAGGGCATATTCCTCCTTAGTTCCGGCATCACTGGAGCTAGCAATCGTCACGGGGGTGTCATCACCCCCCGTGCTATGCTTTCCCACGGATCCATTACATCGGGTAGGTGAGGATCAAAAGAGTGTTCGACACATTAAGGGCATGTTCCTCCTTATGTTCGGTAACACTGGAGTAAGCAATCGCCACAGGGGTATCATCTTTCCCTGTGCTATGCTTCTCACGGATCCTATGCATCGAGTATGCCTCTGAGGACCCCGAGCTAAGAGAGATACTTGGCTCTGGGGGAATGTTTCGTCCCCAGACCAATAAGCATGACTCGGTGGGACGTAACCCGACCCCGAGCTGAAAGAGGTACTTGGCTCTGGGGGAATGTCCCGTCCCCAGACCAATGAGCATGACTCGGTGGGACGTAACCCGACCCCGAGCTGTAACAAACATCGATCTCGACGGTACAAGAGCAGACCCGAGCCGGAAAGAGGCATCGGTCTCGGCGGTACAAGAGCAGACCCGAGCCGTAAAATATATATCAACAAAACGGACTCGGCGGTACAAGAGCAGTCCCGAGCCGTAAAACAAATATCAAAACTATTGTGTGAGCCATAACAAACAAGTATAATCAAATGTCAACCTAGGTCAGAACATGTTTTACTCACCTTTTTGGGATCCGTTGCCTTTCTTGCGACTCTACAAGGGTCACTACAAGTAAGGCTCTTCTTAATACATCTTCTCTGCATCTCAGCATTCCATGCACCCGACCGGATGACTTCCGCTATCAACTTGGTTGACCTCAAAATCGAATGGTCTATGTACACACTGAGATAGCCTTCTTTCACCAAGTCTTCCACCTGCTCCCGCAGGTCTCTGGACCCATTCGTGGCATGTCCCCTTACGTTGTGGTCCTTTCTCTGATGGTGTTCCCTCTTCGGGATATTTTCTCCTTGTTTTCTAATAGAACGAATTTTCGGGCTACCACTAGGGCGGTTGCGTAGTCCGGGGTGTCCTTGATCCTTAGGTGGGTCCATAGCCTCCCGACTTTCAAGGCTCCCTTCAAGCTTTCCAGGGCCTCGGGGGATTCGTACCCTCCGACTTCGAGTACCATATTGTGGTATCTTTCAATAAATATTTTCAAAGGTTCATCGTCTCCTTGTTTCACAAGTCTTAGTTCTCCAATTGTCTTTCTGGGGACACAAGCCCCCTTGAAGTGCCGTATGAATGACTTTTTGAGTTGTGTGAAGCTGCTGATGCTTCTTGGGGCTAGGCTTCTATACCATAGGATGGCCGGTCCGGCTAGAGTTAAGGGGAACACTTTGCAAATGGCGTCCCCTGTTACCCCTTGTACCTCCATTAGTAGGACGAAGCCTTCGATGTGGGTTTTGGGATCGGTACGGCCCTTGTATGGTGTCATGGTCGGCATGCTGAATCTTTTTGGGAATTTCTCTGACTTTATCTCTTCTGTGAGAGGGGACTCATTTTCCGTCCTGGACATCCTCTCTGTTTGTATTGTGGTATACTCCCCATTTGATTAGTTCCTCCCGTAGCCAATATTTCATGCTGCTGTCTTTGGTTCCATGCCGCCTCCAGTGGTTTCTTTTCTTTCTGCTATCTCGGGAATGGTGCTTCTCGAGGTCGGTATCTTTTCGCACCTTTTCGGTATGTTCTTTCCCTCTTCTCCGGGTACTGTGAGGGCTATCGTAGGAGGATTCTGGTGAAGATTTGTCATCTTCCTCCTCCCATGTGTCCTCGGTTTGGGAATCTCTCTGCACTACCACGGATCTCACCCTGTAGGGTTCCCTCCTCCGGGGTCTGTCGTCTTCACTTGTATCGACAATTCTTTTTCCTTCTGCTATGTCATTCCTTCGTCGGCTAGTCCCGGCCTCGAATTTTTTGTCGTGTGCTCCTTCCATCCTTTCCAACCGGTCTACTATGGTTTTTAGCAGAGTTTGGTTTTCCTCCATTTCTTTCCTAAGGTTTTCCTCGATCTTTTCCATCCAATCTGCAGCCGAGCTCCCTGATGATTGTTGGTTTCCGCCTTCTGCCATTTGTCTCACTACGCGAGTTGCTTTTTGTAGGGCTCCCCACAGACGGCGCCAACTGTTAACGGTGGATTTTGGTCTCAGGGCAATATGGGAATATTACTCCCGAGACAATCCTCCCTCAATAGTGAATTTGTTTGGTTATGAGGGACCAAAAGCAAATTTAGCAAAAGACAGATAAATGCACCAATCGACAAGGAGATTTAACGTGGTTCGGCGGATTTTGGGTCCGACCTACGTCCACGGGCACAAACAGGATGATACTTTTATTACTGAAATACGCTTCTCAGATCTTTTTTGTGTTTACAAGTCAGAGCTTGATGATTCTGATCTCAACTTTTTTACCTCCAACTCGTTCCCCTCTTTACCTATGCTCTACCCTCCTATTTATAATAGTGTAGAAATCATATTCCTATTTGTACAAGAATTTCCTAGTTGAAACTATTCCTTTTTCCCATAAGGATTCCTAGTCAAAACTATTCCATTTTTCCATAAGGATTCCTAACCAAAAACTACATTTACTTCATTTATCCTATTAGGATATTAACTCACCAGTTTTCCTCATGAAAATAGGATAACTTTTCATCTTATCCACAATGATAGGGTGTTATCTTCTGGAGCACGCCTCGCTATATGGTCGGTCTTCATGAGGTCGGTCACAATAGTTTTTTGTACTGAGAGTGCTGCTGTCGACCTGATAATTGCCCGGTCATCCAATCTTTAAGTGGTCGGGTTAACGATCTTAAGTGCTCGGCCCCTGACTCATGTGGTCGGGTCGGTATTAATGATCCGGACAAATAAGGAAATTACCCTTTTACCCCTGTCGTGCTGCTTAAATGACATAGTGCCCGAAAAACATCATCAACAATATATATATATATATATATATATATATATAATATATATATATATATATATTAATTTAACACAACTTACATTTTTTTTATTTATTAATTAATTTTTTTAATTTTGTTTATTTTTTAAAATTTATATTTTTTTGTTCTTTATATATCTAATCTTTTTTATTTGTTTAATAAATATTACAAATTTCATATTTATTATTAATTATTTTGTATTCATTTATTCATTTAATTTTTGTGATATTTTTTTAATTTATTCAACACTAATTATGTATTATAAAAATATTCTCATGTATATCATAAATATATATTTAAAAAAGTGTAAAAATAACAACATAAAAAAATAAACTTAAAAATATGGATACTGACTTACGAAATTAAATAAGACAAACAACTTTTAATAAAGAAAATATAAAATCAGAATCAGAATCTACACTACTTTTAATAAAGTAATTTTTTTTAATAAAGTAAAAGTAGATATGGATACTGATTCACGAAATTAAATAAGACAAACAATTTTTAATAAAGTAAAAATAAAATCGGAATCGGAATCAAATAGACTATGTCAAAATTTATTTTATATTGTTAATTAAATTAAAAAATAATCTAAAAATTAAATTAATAAATAGTAAATTTGTAATATTTATTAAACAAATAAAAAATAGAAAAATTACAAATTTGAAATTTAAATCTCAAAGAAAACTATGTCATAGTTTTGCTAGGGCGCAAAACTATGTGAGTGAGAATGAAATTTTTCACTCACATGAGGCAAATTGAAATTTCCGAGGGAGAGAAGAGGAGGGGGGGCGCATGTCAGAGGGGGTGGGAGTAGTAGTTTTCTAATAAAATAGCGGCCAATCGGCCAACTATCTTAATAAAGTATGATATCCTACCGACTTTTGACTTTAGTGACCTAGAAACATGTGTTGATTGTTGTAAGGGTAAACTAACCAGAATCAAGAAAAATGAATCCACTCGTAGCACCGATCTTTTACAAATTATTCATACAGACATTGGACCTTATTGATCCATAATTTGTAATAATAAGTATTATATAACATTCATTGATGATTTTCCCGATATGAATATATGTACTTGATTAAAGAAAAGTCTGAAGCCCTTGATAAATTCAAAATCTTCAATACTGAAGTTGAGAAACAGTATGGAACAATTATCAATATTGTTAGGTCTGACCGAGGTGGTGAGTATTATGGTACACATGGGTTAATGGATAAATAAAGGGACCATTTATCAGATACTTAGAAGATTATGGAATAGTAAATCAATTTACTATGTCAATTATACCTGAACATAATGGTGTGGTCGAAAGATGAAATCGCACCCTTCAGGAGATGGTAAGGAGTATGATGTCTAGAACTAATCTTCCAGACTTCTTTTGGGTGAGACAATTAAAACAGCCTTATACATCCTCAATAGAGTTCCAAGTAAGTCTGTTTCTAGAACTCCTTTTGAAATATGGACTAGTAGGAAACCTAACATGAGTCACCTCCGTGTTTGGGGATGTCCTTCAGAAGTACACCTTTATAATCCCACTGAAGGTAAATTGTAATCCAGATCTAATCGTTACTATTTTATAGGATACCTTGATCATTCTAAAGGCTACAGATTCTACTATAGAGAAGGGGTTACAAGATTGTAGAATCACAAACAACTAAGTTATTCGAATTTGATATGGCTGATAGTGATAATCATACAGAACTCTCAAATCAAGGATAGTAGACCAAAAAAGTTTATATACCTATACCCATATAGTCTGAGACATTGGAACCTACACCTGCGACTAATCCAGTTATGAAGGAAAAAACCCATACAAGTAAACGAGATTATGCCATTATAGGATATAACTCCAGAGGTTCCATTAAGAATGTCAAACATGGTACTGTTCCTTCTTATTATGAAGTTTATTTAAATGAGATTGATTATGACATAAGCCACATAGATCCAAACACTTTTAAAGAAGTTGTTTCTAGTTCTCAATCTGATCTATGGTGGAATGTAATTAGAGATAAAATACAATCTATGAGATATAATGGTGTATGGGAGCTTCTTGAATTACCTGAAGGTTGTGGACCTATTGACTGTAAATGGGTCTATAAGACCAAGAAAGACTCCAAATGGAATATTGAGAGGTTTAAAGCCAGATTAGTTACCAATGGATTTATTCATAAATGAGGAATTGATTTCACTGAAAATTTTTCTCCTGAATCTTCTAAAGATATATTTAGAGTAACCATGGCACTAGTAGATCATTATGATTTAGAGGTACATCAAATGGATGTTAAAACTACATTCCTAAATGGAGAATTAAGTGAAGAGGTCTATATGGTACAACCTGAAGGATTTCATAAAGATAGTTAAGATCATCTTGTTTGTAGACTTAAAAAGTATATTTATGATTTGAAACAAGCCTGTCGAAAGTGGTATTAAAGTTTGACAATGTAATTTCCTCTTTAGACTTTGTGGAAAGTAAAGTAGATAATGCATATATATATATATATATATATATATATATATATATATATATATATATATATATATATATATATATAGATCAATGGGAGCAAATTTATCTTTCTCATTCTTATGTAGATGATATTTTACTTGTATGTAATGATCTAGGAATGCTGCATGAGGTAAAACAGTCATTGTCTAGGCATTTTGATATGAAAGATTTTGGAGAAGCATCTTTTATTGTGGGTATTGAAATCCATAGAAATAGAACTCAAAATGTATTAGGTCATTTCTCAGAAGGCATACATTGAGCTGATACTGAAGAGATTCGATATGCATGATTGTAAATCTTGGGATGTGCCAATTGTTAAAAGTGAAAAATTGAGCCCGACACAGTCACTTGAGAATGAAGTTGAGAGAGAGTCCATGAAGGCAGTGACATATGCTAGTGCAGTAAGAAGTCTGATTTATGCACAAGTATGCACTAGACCTGACATTGCATTTGCAGTTAGTGGACTGTGAATATTTTTATCTAATCCTGGAAAAGGAACATTGGACTGCTACCAATAGAGTTTTTAGATATCTTAAGGGGACTAAAGATTACATATTGACATATAGAAAAATTGAGAATCTTGAACTAGTAGGGTATACAGACTCCGACTTTGCTGGTTATTCAGATGATAGAAATTCTACCTCAGGATATATGTTTATGCTAGAAGGTGGAACTATATCTAGGAAAAGTGTCAAGCAGACATTAGTAACATCTTCCATAATACAGACTGAGTTTGTAGCATATTTTGCTGCAGCGTCAGGGCTGTTTGGCTATGAAATCTCATTACAGAAATGTCAATTGTTGACTCCATTTCTAGACCCATAAAGTTATATTGTGATAATCCTTCGTCTATATTATTTGCAAAGAATAATAAGAATATCACTAGGTCAAAGCATATTGATGCCAAATACTTGACAGTAAAGGAGCTAGTAAAGAAATGTGACATTATTGTAAAGCATATCGGTACAGATGATATGATTACTGATCCTTTGACCAAAGGTTTTCGACCCATTATTTATGTAAAGCATAGTGCTTTTATGGGTTTGGTAAAGTCTTTTAATACCTTAGGTTAATGGGAGGCATCAATGCTCTATGTTATTTTGTTTATACGTTTATGCATGTATTTTGTATATTTTGCAATGATTATCTATAAAGGTATTTGTGTAAAATCTTATGATGTGTGTCAATCATAAGCACTGGCTTGGGGCATAAAATCATAAAGCCTTGTTGGTATGTCTTATGACACTTGAAGTTTATCTCGAGATAATAAAGATATAAAAGACATACATGCTTATTATTTAAGCCTTGATTTCTCATGCGTGTCTGGGTTGCATAAGGTAGAGAAATTGGTGACCGATAAGAGAAGGTAGCACATGAATTTTAGATCATAAAGTGAGTGTTATTGTATTTTACTACTCTATCACATCTTATTCATGTCGATAAGGTTGTTTAATATACGTGACCATGGAAGGGTCTATATTGTATTATAATATAGGTACCGCCATGATTTTATATCTATGATCTTATTGGATAGAATAGTATACTAGAGTTATTTTGAACCAATATTGGATCCATAAAGTACTCTTAGCATTAAAAAATTCACGATCGATATCGCACAAGTAGGAGAGTGTTATAATATTTTATTCCAATATTAATTATAGGCTTATATTAATTGTGATATATGTTAGGTTTTAATAAAGTGCTAAGATAATTGATTTTGTAATAGAAACTGTGAAACCCAATTATTTAATCTAATGGAGTGGGCTAGACTTTATATTAATTAATATATGGAAATTAGAGCGGGCTTCAGAGTTGTTATGAGCTTTTGATGGGTGAGCCCATTACAGTCCATAAATTAGTGAGTTAAGGTATCATTGTCACTCTTTTATAATAGCTTACTCAATAAGCTTCCTTTAATTATTTTTTAAACTTTATATCTCTCTCATTAATAGTAATTATGATAAGCATAAGGATAAGTTTATGCATCATTATCTATCTTCATTTAATTAATCATTGATTTGATGTAAAATTTATGCATTATTGTATGCATTATTGAGATTTGATGTAAAGCATTAGGATAAGCCTTACATCAAATCTCATTTTGATGCAAAATATATTATAAAGATGGTGAATGAATGCAAAAACTACACATAGAAAATTTGCATTGCCGAGACTAATAACAAGGAAAAATATTGAGAAGAGAGAGAGAAATTAATAAAGAAAGACTTAAGAAATTAAACATAAGGAAGCTTAATAAAGGAGAGTAACCTTCTCACCACCAAGAAGATGGGAGAAGAGGGTGATCTCCTCAGTGCGAATATTCAACAGATATACCAAACTTTTCTGTTGCCAATATAGATTCTAAATCAGGTACATTCTCTGAATCATCCGATTATTTCTATAATTTATATTCTAGATTCTTATGATAAAGGTCATGTAGCAAAATAAATCCTAACAAAAGTATGTTGTCTTAAAGAACGATGGAAATGATATCACCAAATAATAGTCCAATTGACTTAAAGTTTAAGCAAAAGGTTATGGATTTATGTCTTATGTAGAATATTCATTAAAGAAAAATTTTAGAAATTTATCAAATAATTTTTTTAAATATGAAAATTAATCACTTTTGTTTTTAATAATGTCATCAACTAGTGGAGCATCATAGCAGAAAAATAATTCGATAAAAATAAAATGTTTAATACATCATAAGCAAGAAACCTTAATGTGATCCTCCTTCCTAAAAAAAAGAAGCAAGAAGCCTTAAAGAAAAAGAATTGGAAGGTACCAGCCTCGCTAACATCATAACCAGTAAGCCTTAATGTCATCCTATGGTTTACGGTTCAGTTTTGGCCGAATCGTAGACCTATGGTTCGATCTACGGTTCGGTTTTGATTTCGGCCAAAGCTGAACTACAATCGTAATCTTACACTGAGCTGAACCGTACATTTTGGTTCGATTTAAGGTTGAAACAGTTTAATTTTTAAATAAAATAATTTAAATTATTATAAAATAATAAAAAATTAAAGATTAACTAAAACATATATTGTTCCAGTAAGATGAGTTCTTGATCAGACTTCAAATCGTGCTCACATTGCGACTCGTATGGGCCGCCTGCATCACAACGCAACATTAAACATAAGATTCGGTCTTAATTTTTATCTTGGGTACGTCACGACACAGATTTTGGCGTTATAACGTGAGAGGCTTAGTTGGCGTCGCGACGCATCACTAATTTCAGGATCTGTTTCATTGGTCTTACACACGTCTTGTGATGTCAGTTAATACCATAAGCTTCCATGCCAGAATAGCCACATGTGTCATTCACATGCATGTTTAGGAATCGTAAATACCTATTGAAAACTCGATTTGCATCCTAGGTTCTGACCCTATATGGAAATACACAACAATAATTTAAGACAAGTCCTAATTATTATTTCTATAGATTACTAACAAGCACCCATAAGTCTAACAACTATAAGTCAAAAATATATAACAATGCAGAAAATAAAATCAGCACAACAATTTTGTTAACGAAGTAGAAAATTCATGCGAGTAAAAAATCACTCCGGATATTTAGGCTATTAGCCAAAATATAACACCCTGCCAGAAGTAGGATGCTACCAGTAGGAGACATGATTATCTCATATCCATAAGCCTCTAAATTTACGAAAATCTGACATGATGTATCCTAAAACCTGAAAACCTGGATCTCAATCCAACATCAAAACGATCTTGAAAATAAGCATCATATATCAAAATGGACCTCAGGTCCACACCAACACATCACCTTAAGGCTCCGTGCCCATCTCATCTATCAACACTCAAGGGCTCTGCCCACAACATCATAAGAAATAAAAACATTTACTTAATATTTATAAAGAGCGTGCTCAGCACGACAAATAGAATATTAATCCCAAATCCTAAACTTTTAAAGCTTATCTCATGACATTTGTGAGGGTGACCGCCGCTTAAGTGATCCGCGTCTCTAGCATGGTTTCCAAAACTGAAGTAGTTGACCCATCTGGAAGCCAACCTGCAAAACCAAAAACTGATTTGGTGTGAGTTTTAAAAACTCAGTAAGTAACCATGATAGTATTACAACAAACAAGTTAAACATTTATAAAAAATAAACAACTCAAACATATCAGCAGTTTATCAGAATTACTAAATTGTTACAAATTTGAATTTATTAACTTGTTATTATCCTTTATTCTTAACTCATATCAAATTTTCATCTTTACATGTCCACATATGTGCTAATCTAATAGCTAACACCCAAAACATACAAGACAAAACTCGAATACCATAGTATATCGTTTAATATCAAATCAACTTCAATCACGTGAAACATGAAGTCATTGTTGGGATTTATATCATAGAGCTTCATGTATTGTAAATAGATTTGATCATTGTAATAATAATAAATGCAATATTCATTTTATCAAAGTTATTTGATTTATATCACTTATTGTCCAATTGTCTTATTTACCTTGATTACCATTGTACCTTTAGACTTAGTGTATGTTTCATGCACAAGAGGATTTAAGTCTAGAGTTAGTAATCTAAATAGTCCATAGAGAAAAAATAAAATGGGTACTTTGTTTGTGGTTTATCTATAGCTGCGGTCCATTCCATACTTGTATGACGACATTGATCCGGGATCGTTCATGTAATGAAAACAAATTAATAATATTAATTGGTTTAAAGGTTTAAAAATTACAAATTCAAGTTTTAGAAACAAATGGACCTTATGAGTATATTATTTTCCTTGGTATATCGAATGGAAATCTGGATGCAAATTCCATAGCCAATTCCGAATGGATGGTAATATGGTCTGCACTCGGGATACAATACCATATACCTTTGGAATAAATAATGTGCTTTTATCAATTAAATGGTTTAATGACATTTGGTCCCTTCGTTGAATTCTAAATTTTAAAACCTATAAGTGGACTAATAATTTAAGAATTAAAATTGATTAGATCACTATAAAAACTTGATTAAATCAAATTTATTCAGTTAATTGGTTAGTAGAGACTAATCGGGATTAGTGAAAAAAAATTTAAGAGTTAAAATTGGTTATATCACTAAGTAATTAGCTAGTATTAAGGTTATTACTTTAGCCGAGCATAATCTAAGATTCGTAAAATACTAGTTGTACGGGCCAAATTTGGCCCATGGGTAATTTCGGTCTTTCGCTTCAGGCCCACTGCAAATGCACCCCTGGAATCCCCTAACTAAACACAATGACGCAATGCAGGCCCAAGCCCAATGAACACTAACACCCATGGCCGAGAGACCTTCCAGTTCGTGTAACGCCCAGGATAATAAACATAAAACAGCCCTTCCAGCCTACAACGGGCAGATGAAATAAATACCCCTCACGAAGTCGACCGTTACCATGACCCAACGAATGAGCAATCAAGAAGCAATAAAGGCACACGTCACTATAGCATGAATATATAAGGAACAAGGCTCCAAGAGGAAGGGGATTGAACTTCTAGCTCTCATACTCACATCTTTGGGACATCCACAAGCTCACCACACCGCCGACTGACCGCCCTCACGGCACCCTACAAAGTTTAAGGTATTATCCAACCTTTGAATTCCCACCTTCTAACTCCTTAGTACCTTCACTGACTTGAGCGTCGGAGTGCCCCCGGCACCCACCACATCGGTGGGCAGTACTCCCGCTCATTATATATCTTTATTTTGCAGGATCGCCAATGCCCCATCCTCACGAAATCTCGATTGTAGACCTGGAGCGAAAATCAGCGTCTATAGTTTGGCGCCCATCGTGGGGCCCTAGTGACTCATAGCATGCAAATATCTTTCCATCTACGATCCTTTCAAACACCCCTACTTGTATGACATCACGCAACGGGCAAACACCTGATCTCATGATCACTTAATTTGTCATCTTCCAAGAATAATTACAAGCATTATGGCACAGTTCTTCTCCTAATGGCCCGAGGCTACGGGTCATGCCAACAATCCTATCATCTGATCCAATCTATTAGGAGCATTCAAGAATATGGTAAGCGGAAATCCACCATCAATCAACCATCCACCTAATCACCGGAAAAGCCTCAATGATTCTCCAAGCCTACTGATCACAACAAGTCACCTCTTCCATGCAAAAGGAAATACAAGAGTTTGAAAGAGTGATTTTCTCTAGCCTGCCCAGTGTCGGACCACCAATAAACACTTGGATCATGCTACACATTTCCACAATTCGACAAGATACCATTTACTCTAGATGGCATGGATAAAGTATCATCTCATTTAGACTACGTGAGAGGATTGCATCTCCTCCGGACTACATGAAAGGCTTGGCGTCTCTTCCAGACTACATGAAAGAAGTGTCTTCTTTTTCAGACGACGCTAAGAGAATTCCCATTTCCTCCAGAATACATTAATGGTATCCATTCGACCAGAGCCTCATGGACCTACATCAGGAGCAAGACGTTTCCCTCTAATAGAGCTATATTTTCTACCATTCACCGCACGTGATGAAGCGATATGTTGGACATGATGAGGATGTCCCAGTCGACGTACCCGAATGAAGACTTGGCGTGGACATCTTGGTCAACATTACCAGATATGTCTCGCACCTTTTAATAAAGTCCCAGTCGATATAAGAAAGGCATGTGACTTATAATAGGTGTCATAGTTTGGGACTTGTTATGAATATCACAGTCGACATAAGAAAGGCATGTGACTTATAATAGGTGTCATAGTTTGGGACTTGTTATGAATATCTCAGTCGATACTACACCATATAGCTTGATGATTATGGGTGTCCCAATCGACACCACAATTTATGGCTAGGTAGCTATTACAATTAAGCACAGTCAATATTTACAATATCTAACATATGACTAGCTGGAGATGCCCCAATCGACATGAGTGTATTGTTAAGGATGTCCCAATAGATATTATCATGTGTAACTTTTCACTTACTAAAGATTCCACTCGACATTCCTCATATGTGACTTGACACTTGTTTAAGATCTCATTCAACATGAGATGGGAGAAGTTCTAGCTAGTCTGAGACTCCACTCAACACGAGGAGGAAGAGCTCTTGTCTAGAGGGAGGGTTTCAGTCGGCACGATATAGATTGTATGATTAGCAAATAGCTGAAGATCCATTCGACGTATAGGTAGGCTGGGCCACCTAAGGTTTCGATCAACATTGCAAGTCTACACATCATTAGGAAGCTCCAATTAACATTTGTGAAGATTTGAGAGTCTCATTTGACATTGTGAGGCAGTAGACTCATTCTAAAGAGAATACACCACTCGAAGACAACTCTCCACCATGTGCTGCCCGTGACCAGGTGCAGACCATCCGAGGACAGCCCTTCTTGAACACCGATGTTCCAATGGGCCTCACGTAAAATTGACTCGACATGGAGTTCACAACCAGTGCCAATAAAGCCACGCTACACCATACGCTAAAGAACTCACTGCTATGCTCAACTTGCTCACTCGACACAAAACAAAAACATCCCTCTAATTCTCAAGAAGTCCATGAGCATCCTCCTGAAAATTTCCAGTTGAAAAAGCCTTTGAATTCTCATCCCAACCAGTGTCTTTAGTATACTTCGGCATTGATGATTCCTCTTTCACCAGAGAGGAAATTGCGTCCTTCATTGCACGCTTACAGGCCTCCATGGATGTATCGGATGCCCTACATTTACCTTTTGTCGTGTCAAAAACATTAAAATCTGAATTAGATAGAAGTGGAAGCATTGAGGTTTCAGTAACAATCTCCTCATAAGCAAAGATATCAATGTCCACCACCCCCGTCGGCAAGAAATCCATGAGCGTCCTAAGCCCAATTAGACAATTCATCACACAGGCCCACACGAGTGTAGCATTAAGTAACCTGTTGAAGGATGAGCCCCACTCGAAAAAATAAGGTCCAAAGAAGCTTTATCAACGGAAAAAAAAAAAAATCATCTTAGTTTCTGCGGCAAAACTCTCTTATCACTCGCCAGTAAGCTAAACCCAGCCCCTCAACCCCTAGAAAATTGCCTCACACCACTGTCGCCTCCATTGCTGGCCATATCAAAGAATATAAAGCTGACAAGAGCCATGTCTGCCTCTTCAAAATCAAACCTTTATAAGTTATCAAGAAATGATGTGCTGTATGAAGGTGAGTGGTTAATGGCTGTTAACAAGCTTCAAGGGGTTTACTGTGAGAGTGTTTTGGCTTCTGTTCCTTGTCATCTTGCTGGTGATACGGGCGAGTCAGAGACTTGTCGACTCGATGAAATGGCCGAACTCAACCTTTCAAAGCTCCATATGGATGCGACCACTCGACAAAGGAAACCTCAAAAGTAGCCAAAAGCTGAAATAAAAGGAGGCCAACTGCCTATATGATGAGGAATAACTCATAGTGCAACCACAAGAGGAATGACTTTAACGTGCATACTGCCTAAAGTGGTCCACTCGACAAGAGCTCTAAGTGCAGCTGTCACAATCAGTCGTGTGGAAACCCGCTTAGTTAGTATATGTATAAAAGGCTCATCCGCCTCATTCCTCTCCTCATTCTCCTTTGCATCATCATCCTTTATCTATGCTCTCAATCTCTTTCTCCTTCAGATTTGGTTCAGTCTCACAAATTCAAGTGTCCATCACACGAAGTACTGGCGTAATATAGTGAGAGTGATGTAGCTGAACATTTTCATGGGCAGTATCAGAAGCAGCCAAAAGTATACCACTAGACTTAACACCTCTCATATTCATGGGCTTCAAATTAGTAAGAACAAACCACTTTCCTATCATGTAAGAAGTCAATAGATATGTAGTTAACAAGGCCACCGCATATAATCCTTGGCTCGGACTCACCCACATCAACTTCCTCTACGTAAAGGGTACCCGCCTCCTCGTGTCTCCACGCTTTTATTATTCTTCCAACCCTTATGTCGAGCATGTTGGTTGCATCCTTTATGTTCGCATTTTCATTCTTCCCTTCGGCGTTGGTGATTGGAGATGTGCCAGACGATGATGTTTTCAGATGACAAGAGTAGATGATTGGGACAGATCTTGGAGATGAATGCATAAAGGGAAGTTAAGCATTTCTTAAGATAGCATGAGAGAGGGAGTAAAGAAGCGTATGGACGCGGGCACTGCTGTTGCTGCATTTCAATATAGTGGCTCCAATTCCATAGCTTGCACTTTAGCTTTAGATACCACTGCTGGCATTGCTCGAGCTCCCATGATGAGCTCTTCGGTTCCCATTCAGTATACCTTCTCTCTCATCGAGCTGCACTAGTGAACAAGCCTGAGGACGACGACTCCACTGCACGGCACTCTTCTATACAGCGACCGACAGTGATTTTGTCTTCAATAATTTGATAGGCGCCTGAAGAGCGCAAAGCCAATGATAGGAGGAAGGTGAAAAAGATGAGCTGTGATTTTGTCTTGATCAACATGGCTGGTTATTTATTTATTTATTCTTCTGGGAGTGGTGGTGGTGACAAGAATGGGAGTTCACACTCGTTTCTAGATACTTGAAACAAGCTTGCAAGCATGTTACATTTGGATTTTGCATTCATGTGATTGTCGTGCAAGGTGACATGTGTCATATGTAATACAAACTATAAAACGACAGATCATTCCTGTCGGCATGGGCAAGCTTTGACCTGCCATTTGGGCCATCTACGTAGGCTTTGGACTACTCTTAAATTTTGGAGTGGATCTCTTGATCAAATGAGGGTAGATCGATTGGAATTGGGCTGAAAATGAGTCATCGTTCACTCCACAAACCGCTATTGCTGAGCCACGGGAGACGACACTGGCAGTTGTGCTCAGATTCCTTAACCATATGATCATCAAATGACAAGTACAAAGGAAGTAATGTACCCATTTCTTCCATCCGACAAACCGATGGATAGATTAACATCTGAACCAGATAACAGAGCTTGTAGATACGGGAAGATCAACTGGTTCACTCAACGAAGCCTCCAGACGATAGGTAAAAAGAATTTTCTCTTCGTTGCTTTCATGATTCGTGTTCTCAGAACTTCCAGGGAATATCATACGACATATATCAAGACTTGGACCTTCATCTGGCCCAGACAACATTGAAGGATCCATCGATCATTTGACCCGTAGTATGGAGGTTATTCTGAACCTTCACTAGGTTCAGTTGACGGGGGACATCCTCCATTGACTCATGTCGAGTCAAGTTGTAGACACAGATTACACGTGTCGTATGACTTATATCTCCCTGGGCTCATCAAGTCCAGTCGACCGGGGACATCCCTCATTGACTCATGTCGAGTCAAGTTGTAGACACGAATTACACGTGTCGTATGACTTATATCTCCCTGGGCTCACCAAGTCCAGTCGACCGGAGACATCCCTCATTGACTCATGTCGAGTCAAGTTGTAGACACGGATTACACGTGTCGTATGACTTATATCTCCCTGGGCTCACCAAGTCCAGTCGACCGGGGACATCCCTCATTGACTCATGTCGAGTTAAGTTGTAGACACGGATTACACGTGTCGTATGACTTAAATCTCCTTGGGCTCATCAAATCCAGTCGACCGGGGACATCCCTCATTGACTCATGCCGAGTCAAGTTATAGACATGGATTACACATGTCGTATGACTTATAACTTACTGGTCTCATCAAGTCCAGTCGATCGGAGACATCCCCCAATGACTCATGTCGAGTTAAGTTATAGACATGGATTACACATGTCGTATGAATTATATCTTTGTGGCTTTGTCAAGTCCAGACGATCGGGGACATCCCCCTTGGATTCATGTAGAGTCAAGTGGTATACACATGTCGTATGGCTTATTTCATGACCTTCATCTGGTTCAATCGCTTGGGTACTTCCGTAATGGCTCTGGTAGAGTCAAGTTCGACCATCTGGTTAGGTTGACCGGGTACTTCCCCAAAGGCTCATGTAGATTCAAGCTCATAACTTGACATTTGTTTGGTCCAATCAATATGCAGCATCAACGCTCGAGTACACCTACATATGGCTTCGTCTCAGACGACACATGCGTCAAATACTCTCCAAGCCAAGGATTCCTTGACTTAGAGAGTATGAGACAAACTGTACGGGCCAAATTTAGCCCAAGGGTAATTTCGGTCTTTCATTTCAGGCCCACTGCTAAATGCACCCCTGGAATCCCCTAACCAAACACAAAGACGCAATGCAGGCCCAAGCCCAATGAACACTAACACCCATGGCCGAGAGACCTTCCAGTTCGTGTAACGCCCAGGATAATAAACATAAACCAGCCCTTCCAGCCTACAACGGGCAGATGAAATAAATACCCCTCACGAAGTCTACCGTTACCATGACCCAACGAATGAGCAATCAAGAAGCAATAAAGGCACACGTTATTATAGCATGAATATATAAGGAACAAGGCTCCAAGAGGAAGGGTATTGAACTTCTAGCTCTCCTACTCACAGCTTTGGGACATCCACAAGCTCACCACACCTCCGACTGACCGCCCTCATGGCACCCTACAAAGTTCAAGGTAGTATCCAACCTTTGACTTCCCACCTTCTAACTCCTTAGTACTTTCACTGACTTGAGTTTCGAAGTGCCCTTGGCACCCACCACACCGGTGGGCAGTACTCTCGCTCATTCTATATCTTTGTTTTGCAGGATCGCCAATGCCTCATCCTCACGAAATCTCGATTGTAGACCTGGAGCGAAAATCAGCGTCTACACTAGTGAGATAGAAACTTTACACTTTAAAATAGTGAGTGGGAGAGGGTATACCACAATATATCCCACGATCTCCATTGTTATCCAGAAACGTGAGATTCAATATGCGCATCAAGACGGCTTTGCTTTCGTCCCCCTAAGGTCGGTGTCCTTTTTAGGTCAATATCAGGTTTGGATTCCAAAAGGATAGGGACTCTAGATGTATCTGGTGATTTGACTTACCCTACAGCGGTACTTCACTAGTTAAGTCCAAGGGTTCCGAAATAATGGGTCACACTCACAAAGGAATGATTAAGTTGTTAATCAAAACTTTCTTGATCAAAATAACAGTAGTTGATTAATATAGAAATAAGAGTTATTTCAGATATATTAATCAATTGAGAATGTCTCAGTATATCATGTGAATACTTGATCTACCCTACGGAGGCACTTATTTGTGGGTTGATAGATAAACGTGGATTTATTTTAGGTTTCTAATTCATTTTACATTGATCATGCATCATGTTTAATTTTATGCCTTAATGTTTGAAAATTTTAATATGAGATGAATGAATGTTGAATGCGCGTTTATTATTTTTCAGCCATAGCATCTGCAATAATCTCAATTCTCAACCAACAAGAAAAATTAACCGGAGATAATAATGTTAAATGGAAAAGTGACATGAATGCTATTTTGGTCTGCGAATACCTTAAATTTGTCCTAATGGAGGAATGTATGGATTAAGGCTGATGAGAAAACCCATAAATATTTGATAGCATCCATGTCTGAGGTTCTTGTTGCACAGCATGATCCTATGGTACAACATCAATGATTATGCAGTCATTATAGAAAATGTTTGGGCAACATTCAGACCGGCAACAACATGAGGAATATTCTCTGTAATGACCGCTAAAATGAAGGAATACACATCAGTCCGAAACCATTTGTTACGGATAATGTCTCATCTTAATATGGCTGAAACCCATGGTGCATGTATCAATGTCCATGATCTAGTTAATGCTTTTTAATATATTTGAAACCGTTATTATCTTTTTATCTGCTTATTTTCTTACCATTGATTCGTTGTCTATTTGATAGATTTGTGATGGCTACACCTCCAACCAATCCTTTGCTCGTAGGCTTGATACGAACAAGCTAAAAGGCATTGGGAATTTTGCCGATTGGGATATGGATTTGAGGATTGTCCTCAATTTCGAAAAAATGAGGTACATTTTGGAAGGTTCATTACCGCTTGCTATATCACCAGATGCATCTCATGAAGAACATGAGACTTTCAGTGATGGAAGGATGATGATTTAAGGGTTAAATCATTCATCCCGATTTCTCTTTCTTCTGAGCTTAAGAAGACTTATTTTGAGATGCATGATGCATATAGCATGATGACACAACTTCGTGAATCGTTAATGAACCATGATGACACAACTTTGTATTAGATACTGAAGGTTATAATGTAAATATAAAGAATCATTCTTTATATTTATATGATAGTTATAATATTCAGATCTTTTATTGTCCAAACGAGCATGGTCATTACATATTGCGTACCTCATAAGATATCTATAATATTGGAATAAATAAACGTAAACAACCTGATATAAATAATACTGAACTCTGGCACATGAGGTTAGGTCATATAGGCGTGAAATGCCTAACCCAATTGGTTATGAATGGTTTGATACATGATTTCACCATTAAATCTTATACAACTTGCGAATCTTGCATTCAAGGTAAAAAGACCAAAGCCTCATTTTCGGGTGTTGGACACTGAGCCACTGACTTATTGGAACTCGTACATTTTAATGTATATGGTCCCTTAAGTCAAACTGCTCATAGTAGTTTTTTATACTTCGTCACATTTACCATTGATCTGTCACGGTACAGTTATGTCTATTAGATGAGACATAAATCGGAAACCTTTGAAAATTTCAAAGAATTCCGAAATGAAGTTGAAAAACAAACTGGTCAATATATTAAATGTCTCTGATATGATCGAGGCGGTGAATATATGAGTGGAGAATTCACTGATATTTTAAAGGAGAATGGAATTCTTGCTTAATATACTCCTCTAGGCACTCTGCAACCTAATGGAGTGTCAGAGAGGAGAAATCGGACTTTATTAGATATAGTCCAATCAATGTTGAGTTATACAAATTTACCCTATTACTTATGGGGTTATGCTCTTTTAACTGCCACACATCTTTTGAACAAAATTCCTCCCAAGGCTGGTCATATGACTCCGTATGAGATATGGACCGGTAGGAAACCAAATCTTAGTTATGTTAAGATTTAGGGGTCCAGTATATGTCAAGATGGCTAAAAAAGATAAGCTTTTGCCTCGAGTGCAGAAGTTTAGGTTTGTTGGATATCCTTCAAATATGAAAGGATATTTGTTCTATGATATCGAATATCGAAATGTGTTCATAGCTCGCTTCGTAAAATTTCTAGAAATAGAATTTTTTGCTGAAGGTGGTGATCATAGACAGGTTGAACTTGATGAAGTAAAACCCGGAACCAACGAATTAATGAAGGAACCTGTAATTTAAGAAGATGAAGAACCTTCAACACACACATTTTGTAGGTCACAAAGGGTATCTAGACCTCCTGAACGTTGGTATTTGATACAAAAAATGAGTCTGTATGTTCTCTTAGTTTAAGAGACTGAACCTTTTACCTATAGAGCATTGATGTTGGACATCGACTTCCTGAAGTGGCAAGACGCCATGAAATCCGAGATGGACTCAATGCATTAGAATCAAGTTTGGAACTTAGTTCTGCTTCCCGAAGGAATTGTTCCTATCGGTTGCAAATGGATTTACAAGATGAACCGAGAGCCCAATGGAAAGATTGAAATCTTTACGACCCGACTGATAGCTAAAGGTTACTCGCAGTGACCTGGTGTTGACTACGATGAAACTTTTTCGCCAGTTGCAATGCTAAAGTCCATCAGGATTTTATCATCAATTGATGTGTATTATGATTACGAGATTTGGCAAATTGATGTCAAAATGACTTTTCTAAATGGATTTCTTGATGAAGAAATCTATATGGAACAGATGGAGGGTTTTGCATCCAGCGAGAACTCGGGCATTGTATGCAAGCTGAAGAAGTCCATTTATGGACTTAAATAGGCTTCACGACGTTGGAATCTTTGATTCGATGAGATAATCAAATTATCTGATTTTCTCAAGAATTCGGAAGAATCATGTGTATATCGGAAGGCAAGTGAGAGTATAGTGGTATTTTTAATTCTCTATGTTGATGACATTCTTATCATTGGGTATGAAATTGGGATCATGTAAGGCGTCAAAGCTTACCTCTGTAAAAATTTCTCCATGAAGAATCTGGGTGAAACTTCTTATGTCTTAGGCATAAAACTCTACAGAGATAGAGAAAGGAAGCTTATTGGGTTATCCCAATCAACGTACATGGATAAGATTTTAGAACGGTATAGTTTTGGTAACTGTAAGATATCAAACATACCGTTCAGACATGGCTTACGTCTTTCAAAGAAGGTGTGTCCGCAAATAGAATATGAGAAGATTAGAATGTCTAATCAACCTTATGTTTCGTGTTTGGGCAGCATCATGAATGTCATGTTATGTACTAGGCCTAATATCAGCTTCGTAGTTAGTGTGACGAGCATATATTAGTCCAATCCAAGAAATGACCATTGGATGGCCATTAAACATATCCTCAAGTATCTTAAAGGTACTAAGGATAAGTTTATTATCTATGAAGGAAATGAACTTCAAGTTAATGGGTATACAGATTCCGATTTCCAATCGAATCCTGATGATAGAAAGTCTAAATCAGGATTCGTGTTTCCCCTTACCAGAGGTGCAGTTTGTTGGAAGAGTTCTAAACATGGGTCGACAGTTGATTCCACCACAGAGACGGAATATATTGCAGCTTCTGAAGCTACAAAGGAAACTGTTTGGGTTAGGAACTTTATCACAGAATTGGGAGTTATCCCAAGTATCGAGAATCCAATTTCATTATACTGTGATAATACTGGAGCCATTGTACAAGCAAAAGAACCAATGGCTCATCAGAAGTCGAATCATGTGGAACGAAAGTACCACATCATTCGAGAGGTTGTGTCTAGAGGGGAACTGAGTGAAGATAATGTGGCAGACCCGCTTAGGAATTTCGTACCTTCGAAGTTATTTGATAAACATGTGGAGTCGATAGGTATTAGATACAATCGATTTTGGCACTAGAGAAAGTGAGAGATTTTGTTAGGGTTGGTGCTCTGAGCGCCAATTTTATTTTGTATTTCCTTGTAAATACTTATGTAATATTTTATTATGAATAAAATGAACAGTGTCTCTTATATAACTTCTTCTTTAATATGGTAAAGACGTAACCGACCATAGAATGATTAGTTATGATACTGTTGCAAAAGCATCGCAACTGATATTGAGTTGTATCATGACGTTGTCATTCTTAGACAGTTCCCGATCAAGGTTTACACAACTTGGTCAGTAAAGTAAACCTGTTGAGGCTAGTACATGTCGTATATTGGAATCTTAGATTCCGATGGTTTCTCAGTAAACCTGAGTCTTGGAGACTCATATAGACGTGTAGGTGTTTATAGCGATAAATATTGAACGACTCACCAAAGATTCTTAATGGATGGTACACCAACATCAATAAGACTCTTCTCGGGTTGAGTGAGCATAGTGATTCTTTGACTTGAAATATCACTGTGGATATCTGAGCTATCCTCCACACTTATATGGCATTCATGTCACCGATCTATTCAGATCAAACCTCCGCTTGTTCGTTGGATATGGACTGATGCTCAGGATATCATGTGTGTATCAAGATATGATCTGTCAACTCTATGTACAGAGCATAGGTATTCAATATGGAATTAGCAATCTGTTAAATCTATGGGCCTGTGGTACACTGTAGAAATTAGTTCGAAATGTTTTTGAGAGATTGCTAATAGAAACGTCGACGTGATTATATTTATAGAGATTTGACATTTGTATCTATATATCTGGATTAATCCGGATATCTGTGACGAAGAGATTATACGTATGCAGTGACCTCGACTTGTATGATTCAGAGAGTTTATAAGTGTTCGTCATAATTTACGGGTGGGTGAATTATAGACACGAAATTTAATTTCGTGACGGATATGCCTGAATCTAAAGAGTTTCACTAATGAAATATACTCGTAGAGCACTAGGGCAATTATTATGAATAATATAGATTATTGATGATTCGTTTAACTGTTAAATGACAAATACATACGGTCGAGACCTAACGTCATTTCTAAATTAATGTGTATTTGTATTTAATACTTGTTTTATTAAATACACACTAATAAATATCAAATTGTGATATTTGATACATATCATTAATATATGTATTTGAGATATTTATTGTAAATATAATACATATATTTAAGATATTTATATTTGTTAATTAATTATTTAATTGTTAAATAATTAAATTAATTAATAAATTAAATATCTTTTGTAATGATTTTAACTTTATTAAAGTTGGAAATGGCATGGTTTCATTGGACACATTTTGATCACTTTATTAAAGTTAAAGTGTTTACTTTATTAAGCAAAATGTGTGCCAATTAAAATCAAACAAAATTAAAATATTTGATATTTAATTTTGGTGAGATTTTTGGACATAATGAAAATGGTATATCAAAATTATTTTGATCCATTTTTTCAAACTTACACAAGTTAAAAAAAAAATTCAAAAGAGAGTTGAGAGCATTTGTTGAAGAAAGAAAAGAAAATCAAAGCAAAATTTGGATTTTGTAAGTAATTTCACTTCTTCTTCTACGTGAAAATTGTTTCATTTTTTCTTAGCTTCAAATGTGTGGTTAAGATCATGTCTCTACTCTTTTATTTTGTAATTAAATTTGTTGGAAGCTTGTTTGAGGATGTTATGCATGTATGATTAATTTATTTGCTTATTATTGTAATTAAGCTTAATAAATTAATTAGAAAATTAAAGTTACCATTCTAGAGTTAAATAGCCATTCATAATTAACCTAGAATTTTTCTTGATTAATTTCATGATGGTGAGACTTGATTGGTGTGGTAATTGGAATATTAAAGTATTGAATTTTGTCAATTTAATGTAAATTATCTAACTTGAGTAATTTATGAAATTAGGGTTCTTAAGCCATTCAAATTTTGGAAATTTTCATATATATGATATAATTTAATGTATAATTGATGTATGTCAAATTTGGGATTGATTGGACTTGGTCTTGTTGTGTTCTGAACAAATTGGGCAAAATTGTAATTAATTAAAAATCTGGGCAGATTTCATAATTCTAGAAAAATTATGGGCTTTTTAGAAATTCTGGAATAGTTTCTGGTTTATGTTATAAATTTTATAAATTATTTTGGAATTATTTAGAATCAAATAAATATGTATTTGACAATTTAATTACCAAAATAATTAATTTGTAAGATTTTGGGGTAATTTGGTAATTATAAGAACTATGATTTCTTGGGTTAAAATTTCAGATTTTAAGTATTGGATAATTAAATAAATAAGTTTATTTAATTGTTCCAAGAAAAATTTTTGAAATCGGAAAAATCGTTTTTCCGCGTTCCGCTGTGCTAACCTGTAATTCCTTATAAAACCCCAACATGTAGTTCCTTCTATGTCTGTTTCTAAGACTCCCTTGCAGTTGTGCAATGGTCTTAAATCTAGTTTACGGTATTTCGGCTGGCACATGTGCTAAAGAAGAAGACTACTAAGTTGGAACCACGTTCACAGGTGTGCCTATTTGTAGGCTATCCTAAGGAAACTAGGGGTGGATTCTTTATAGTCCAGAAGATAATAAAGTATTTGTGTCGACAAATTCTACATTTCTTGAGGAGGACTATATGAGAGAGTTCAAACCTTGAAGTAAAGTATTACTTGAGGAGTTACTTGCCGGTACGACCAGTACACCATTGTCAAATACTGACAAAGATATAACACCTTCTACATCTGAAAGTCAGATGCAATTTTATCAGGATACCATACCACCTAGACGTAATGGGAGGGTTGTAAGACAACCTGAATGCTATCTAGGAAATGGTGAGGCGTAAGTTTTTGCAACTTGTGATGGTATAGATGATCCATTGATCAATCATAGTGCAATTGAGGATACTGATAAAGAGGAATATCTCAAAGTCATGAACCTCGAGATAGAGTCTATGTACTCTAACTCATTCTAGGAACTTGTAGACCAACCTGATGGGGTAAAACACATAGGTTGCAAGTGAATCCACAAAATAAAAAGAGGAATATATGGGAAAGTACAGACTTTCAAGGCTAGTCTAGTTGCAAAGGGTTATACCCAAAAAGAGGGAGTTGACTATGAAGGAACTTTCTCGCCAGTAGTCATGCTTAAATCCATCAGGATTCTTCTTTCCATTGTCGCATATTATTATTATGAGATTTGGCAAATTGACGTCAAGACTGTATTCTTGAATGACAATCTTGATTAGAGTATCTATATGGTACAACCAGAGGGGTTCATTACCCAAGGTCAAGAGCAAAAAGTTTGCAAGTTGCAAAGGTTCATTTATAGACTTAAGCAAGCATCTAGATCTCGGAACATAAGATTTGATACTACTATAAAGTCTTATAACTTTGAACAGAACATCGATGAGTCTTGTGTCTACAAGCGCATCATTGATGGGAAGGTAGTTTTCCTTGAGTTATACGTCGATGATATTTTACTCATTGGGAAAGATGTCAAGATATTATCGGACGTGAAAATCAGGCTAGCTAACCAATCCCAAATGAAAGATTTGGGAGAGACAAGTTATATACTTGGGATCCAGATCATTCGGGATCGTAAGAAATGACTATTAGCAATATCTCAAGCAACATATATCAACAAGATTCTTGCCCTATTTTGTATGCAGAATTCCAAGAAAGGTAATTTACCTTTCAGGCATGAAATTCATTTGTAAGGAACGGTATCTTAAGACACCTCAATGAGTTGAGGAGATGAGACATATGCCATATGCTTCAGCAATTGGAAGACTTATGTATGCTATATTATGCACGAGACAGGACATCTGTTTAGCAGTGGGAGTGGTCAGTAGGTTTCAATCCAACCATGTTGGGGTTTTGGGAGATAGAGCGCGGCGGAAGCGCGGTTTGAGCGAAATCGTATTTTAAAATTTTCAAAATATCAAATAAATTATTCAATATCTAATATGAATAATTTATTCATATTTCACATAAACCTATTTATTCAATATCAAATATTGACATAAATAATGTTGAAACTTCGCGAAATTTTTACGAAAACAGTTTTTCTGCAAAATGGCCTAAAAAGCATTTTTGACCGAACCGACCACCTGACACTTATGGAAACTATCTAGGTCAGTTTTAACAGTGTCGGGGCAGTTCATGGGCCACCCAAACAGTGACAAATTCACCGTTTGGACAGCCGTCACCAGGTTGGCTCAAAATCCACCCGGTAACGCCGTTTTTAGCTGTTTTGGCTTATTTCAAGTCGGAAACACTTTCCGGAAAATGTTCCAATTCCCAAAACACATCCAAAATATTTATAACACATCAAATTCAAAAACCAAATTGACAAAATTCCAGATCTGATCCAGAAAAATAAAATGTTAATTTTTCATGCTTTAAACCAATTTTTCAACATTAATCAAATTAATCTCAACACCAATCAAAGTCACCACACATGAACCACCCAAGAACAATTCTAATTATTACAAGAGTGGTCATAACACTCTAGAATGACAACATATCATCAAATGATCAAATTGAAAAATGTTACACTAATATTATTCAATCCAACTTCACACATGCATCAAGCCTCCAAATCCATCATCCAAAACAAAAAGCCCCAAAATCTAAGAAAGGAATAAACAACTATTCTAGATATTCAAGAACAAGAAACAAGCTTTCTAAGTTTAAGATTATTGAAGTTTACCTCAAATCTTGCAATTTCCTCAAACTTTTTTTCCTTGATTTCTTCACTTTCTTCCTTGTTTCCCCAAACAAAATTTGAGAGCTTTTCTAATGCGATTATTATTATATATATGTATTTTTATTTACACTAAATAACAAATACATATATTAATGGCATGTTTCAAAGTCTCATTTGACAAATAATTAATATGTATCAAATACAAATATTAATTATTAATTGACTGAAATGCCCCTAATGCATGTATTATCGTTCAATCGATTAAATGATCCGAATTAACTCACTTAATCCGGTGAAGTATTATGAATAATATGTATTATTCATATCGAGTTGCCCAAGTGCTCAACGAGTACACTTCATATTGTGGGACTCTCTAAGTTTATGTTTATCCATCACGAAATCCAATTTCGTGTCCATAATCCACCCACTCATGGATTATGAAGACCATGGATAATCTCGCTAAACTATGCAAGCCATGGTCATTGCATACGTATAATCCTTCCGTCACAGACCATCCATATTATACCTCGGATATAGATGAAAATGTCAAATTCGTTCGATATAATACAGTCGACTTTCAATTTACGATCTCAAAATAACATTGGGAACTGATTTTCGAAGTTATACCACGGCCATGGATTTACTAGATCGTAAACACGTGTTGGATGCCTATGCCCTGTACACAGGACTGACGGATTCTATCTTGATACACACTGGATATCATGAGCATCAGTCCACACTCAACGAACAGGCATAGGTCTGATCATGAATAGATCGTTGACGTGACTGCCATCAAAGTGTGGAGGATAACTCATATATCCCACTGTTGTATCTCAAGTCGAATGACCACTATGCTCGCGCAACTCGAGAAGGTTCATATTGACATTGGTGTACCATCTATTAGGAAACCTTCCATGAGTCATTCAGTGCTTATCAAATAAACACTTATATGTCTATAAGAGTCTCCTGAGACTCATACTTCACTAGTATAAACCATCAGACCAAGTCATGATATACGACCTGTACTGGTCTCAGCGGATTTTGCTAACCGACCCGTTTTAGCAAAACTTAACCAGAAACTTTATTTAAGGATATACAACTAATAGTATGCTTCCCAATGTTAATTACAAACTACAATGTAACTGCGCACGATACTGTAAATCCTAGTATCTTTGTCTAATATATAAGTATCACCGAACCAGATTCAATTTCGATCTAATCGTAATCAGATTACTAATCGCAATTAGATTGAATAAGCGTATAAAAAATAAGGTTGCTATCGTTAAATAAGTAATATTATGGAAAATACAATTGCTCGTATTTTTTAATCAGACATAAATACGATCCGAATTGGCACTCCGAGCATCAACCCTAACAATTTCTCCCACTTGTTCTAGTGTCAATCCATGATATCATATACACATCTTAATATGTATCACATACTCATGGCCCTCAAGAGCTCACTAGAACTCAAGAGGTAGGAAACAACAAGTAAGCCTGTTTTAACAAATCGAGTCTGTCAAACAAACCCAACCATTTTCCTTAACTAGCATCTTTCATATTTTGTAGAATCTAAATTCCACATCAATATGACTCAGACGCTATATCAGTATTGTGCTATACCTATTAAGTTGTCTATATATTTAGAAATCAAATCCAAATACTATAAGACAACCGCAAACACTACACTAATATGAAAACTTCTAATCTAAAAGGTCATTATGCAACTTCATAAGTCAATACTTCATAAGTTATAACGTATTCCACTAGTCCAGTAGAATCAACAGTGACACTCTCACTACAACCGTTCTGACTTTATACGACATAGACCATCTAACGTCATAATTAGAATCTGTAACATCCCAGATTATTTTAGAATATTAACGTGAATTTTATTCGCGTGTGGGGTGGAGTCCGAAAACATGGTTGATTTTTTAGCGTTAAATGAGGACTTTTTCAAGAAATTAATTAGAAGACAATAACAAGTAAAATTGAGGGACCATATTGAAATTTACATATTAATAGTAATAAAACCTAGATTTTTCTACTCATGTACACGTGTAAATAAAACACACACATACACATTTTATTAACTCACACACATGATATTCACTCACGCACACAGTCCACACGCACACACATCAACTCACGCAGAAGAAATCAGAGAGGGATCAAGAGAGAGCCGAGACGAGAGTAGAGAGAAAGAGAAAGAAAGAAGACCGAGAATGAGTGAGAGAAGTGAGAGCAGAGAACAGAGAAAGCAGAATCGAGAAGAAGAAGAAAAAAGGGCCGACCGAGGAAGAGAAAGGTAAGTAATTATGTTTATGATTTCTTTGATTCTAATAAATTGGTTTTGAAAACAAAATTCGAATTGGGTAAACAAACGAATTAGAATCATGATTAAAGTAATTAAAATGGGTAACCTAGCATGAAAATGAAAGAAATATGTTTAAAGGGTAGAGGTTTGATTTTGTCTTGTGAAATTGTGTGCATTGAAGTATAAAAAAAAAAAAAAAAAAAAAAAAAAAAAAAAACTATGGAGTAAAGTGGTGAGGGATTTGGCTGCTAAGTAATGGAAGTAGGGGCTGTTTTGCTTGATTAAGAAGTGAGTAACTCATTTTAAATGAAAAGAAAATGTTAGGAAGATTAAAGAAGTAGAAGTAAGTAAAAGTGCGGAAAGATTAACGTTAAACGTACCAAGTGTTCGACAAAAGTCCTCAATGAATTAAAATAATTATTTGGACATAATTAACACATCATAAAATATGATTTAGACACGTGAGAATATAGTCAATAGAGCTGTAATGAAAGAAATTAGAAGGACGACCAATTTCGAAGTTGTGGCAGAAAAATTGTTTGATGTTCTATTTCGGACAGCCTAGGTTATGAAGTGAATAACTTGAGTTTTAAATGTCCGTTTGATGAACGGTAAACTTCTAGGTAAATTAAACAGGTTAGGGAATGTCGGGTCCAAAAATTAGAAGTTTTCGATAAGAAACGAAGTCGTGGCGAATTTTCAAAGTTGGGTGAACTGCAGGGACGAACTGGTCCTGTCCCTGCTGAGTAAGGTACAGAAAAAGAGCTGTATCTTGAGTCCTAGGAATCGAAACTGAGATCTGTAAAAAATGGCATAAACTAGACACATAAGGGATACTACCATGAAAATTTCAGGGCCTAATATGGAGTCAGTTAAGAGCAGTAAATTTTTAAAGTTGATGGTTCTGCAGTAATCTTTTGTTTCAAGTGTTTAGCGAGAAATTGGATAAATGACTTGCGAGATTGCGAAACGAGCTTCAAAAACATTCCTAGAACACCTTGAAGTGTTAGGAACCCAGTAAAGTTTAGCAACCATGCATAACATTTTTTATTTTTACCTGCGGGAAGTATTTTATATAAGGTGTCCTAACGAATTAAATTGGATTTAAATTAACCGCATGATTCGTAGCGATTTCCTATCCCGTGAAGGAACCAAAGTCAGCCATAACACTGTGAGTGGAGTATTTGTTTTCATAATATTTTGTTTATTTTTATTAACATTAGATTTTATTACGGAATTGTGATATAAATGATGATGTGAGTAAATTGATATTTTTATAATGATAGAATCCATTGGCGGGAGCATGAATTTACGACATTATGTGTGTAAATGCATATCGAAGGGTATGAATCTATAAGTTATGACAATTTGTAATGTACATGAGCATGTGACATAAGCAAAGTGTGCTGAGGATAGCATAAAGAGATAGAGTATAAGTTAATTCAAGATAAAAGCTTACAAGTAATAGAATGCATATGTCATTAAATATTAGTCATGCACGAACATATATATAGTTATAGTTTAAAGATAAGTACGCAAGAAAGTATGGTTGTGATTAGTAAAATCATAGGAAATGCATATGCATGAGTATGCATTATGATTTTCATAAATTAAGTTGAAATTTAGAATGATTTTGAAATCCAAAGAGTTTTAAAGAACATTTTTCAATTGTTTTTTAGAGAAAATGTATTTCCAAATTGTTTTACAGTTCTAAGATACAGTATATGGTTTTGTGTTTTCGGGGCATGAGGTAAAAACTCACCCCAGTATGTAACTTGAGATTCAGTTGGAATTGACGGATATCATATGGATTCGGGATTTGGGATTTGACCCATCCAGTTGTACACTAATTGGAATTGACGGATTTGACACATGTGCACATGTGGAGGACTGGGGGGACGCTCCTAGATCCTCAGCGCTCAGATGGTATATTCTGGGCGGAGATGCGCCTCGGGCGGATGCGCCTTCGGGCGGAGATGCGCCTTCGGGCGGAGATGCGCTTGGGCGGAGATGCGCCTACAGGCGGAGATGCGCCTTCGGGCGGAGATGCGCCTACGGGCGGAGATGCGCCTACGGGCGGAGATGCGCCTAGGGCGGAGATGCGCTTCGGGCGGAGATACGCTTCGGGCGGAGATGCGCCTTCAGGGGGAGATGCGCCTACGGGCGGAGATTTGGTTTTCAGAAAAAGGATTTCAGATTTCAGATATCAATTTTTCAGAAAAGAAGTTTTGAGATTTCAGATTTTCAGAAAACATTTTTCTAAGATACAGATTTTAGTCTACAAATACATTTTTCAAAGAGATTTTCTGGAAACAAAAAAATTAAAAAAAAAAAAAGAGTTTCAGCAAAAAGTTTTCAAAAATGATTTTTCAGAAAAGAATATTTCAGAAAAGGATTTTCAAGCATTATAGAAGCATAACATGTTAAAACAGATTATAGTTTACCAGTCATGCATATGAATCGTACATTTTGGAGATCATTTAGAAATGCATATTGATGATAATTATGCATAATAGCATTAGTATATTCATGTGTGAGTGTTTCAGAAAAGATTTTAAAGTAATAGTTCATAAAAGCATGGTATATTGTGTAGAGTATGATTCACAAGATGGGTATAAAGGTCATATGCTCTAGAAAACATCTGAGATGCATATAGTTGATGTCAATGCATGATAGCGTGATCACATTCATATAAGTAAATGACTGATGTTTATATGTATTATATGTCTACATAAAATGAATATTTTAGAAAGCATTGATGTATGATAACATGATTCTATATACATGAGTACGTGGTTGATGATAGTATGTGAATAGAAATAATATTTTTATTACCGATTTGATGATATTTTCAATGAAATAAAAGAAAGATAATTATATTAAATGTCTAAACCAAACTGGCAAAGAATGAATAGAAAAGTAGAAAGATAGTTGAGTTGCGCAACGGAAGCGTGATGGGTGTTGATAAGGCTGTTAATGATATATAAACTTGACACGTATATTATGAATGTATGAAATATAACTAGTAAACAAGACCTGAGATATGTGTGATCAGAGTAAAAAGAGTTTTAGTAAAGGACATGGTTGACAGTGATATGGAAACTTTATGTATATGTGTATAGACCTGGCCGCGGTTCGGTTCCGGTTCGGACCGAACCGAACCGGCCGGTCACGGTTCCACAAGTGTGGAACCGGACCGAACCGGTTAATTCCGGTTCGGTTCTAACCGGTTCGGGTCCGGTTCCACACTTAAGTGGAACCGGAACCGTAAACGACCGAACCGAACCGGTCGGTCGGTTCGGTTTACGGTTCCCCTTCCGGTTTTTTTTTTTTTTTTTTTTAAATAATAAATTTTAAAAAATAAAAAAATTCTATAATCGTAATGTTTTTTCATACTATCACATCATTTTTATAGAATCCTTTTTATAAAATTCTTTTAACATAAATCCTTTTTATAGCCTCTTGGGCTAGTGCTTTCTTATATAAGCGATGTGGGATATTGTTACTTGGCTATTGTGTCCCACATCGCTTATATAAAGAAGTCAATAACCAAGAGTTGGTTTAAAAAGGATGTGGACATTCATGTTTTAGTATTGCAATTTTAAACCTCATTAAGTCATTATTATTAATTAAAAAAATTGAGATTTACTTGTGGAACCTTCGGTTCCAAGAAAATAAATTTTTTTTTTTTTTTTACTTCCGTTCCGGTTGGAACCTTTGGACCGCTGGAACCGTTCGGTTCAGCGTTTCCAACCGGTTCGGTTAGGGTAAGAACCCTAACCGAACCGTCAGGTTCCGGTTCGGTTCGGAACCGGAGGAACGGTTGATTCCGGTTCCAACCGGTTCGGTTCCGGTCGGTTCCGGTTCCGACCGGAACCTTGGCCGGGTAATATATATACACATTGTGTATATATATTAAGATGTTTAAACTATAAACGTAAGTAAATTTAAAGTGATGAGTAATCAGATAAAAGGATCAGTAACAAGTTTATGTTTGTAATGGACAACCTAGATAGTTAGTTCAGACTTAATACGTAGTTGCATGGACATATAGACAACTCAAGTTAATTCAGAAATGGAATTCAGACTTTGTGTGTGTTCGACGCTCAAGTTATGAGCAAAATTACTTACTGAGTCATTATGACTCACACCACAACAGTTTGTTAGTTTTGCAGGTTGGTGACCTGATCGGTCAACCACAGACACCAGAGCTGGAGGAGCCGGATAGCAGCGTTGCAGTCAGCCAGTCACCAGGTCTTGGGGGAAATAAAGAATCTAGTAATTTATGTTTTAGTTTGTATAAGTTGTAACGTGCTGAGCTTGAGTTTATTTTAGAAAAGTTTTTGTATATACGTATTTTCGGGCACGGAGCCCTAGTTGTATTATGTCTGCATCATATTTTAATTGGGCCCTTAGATTGCATTAATGTTGAGACACCGGCCTGAGGCCGAGATTTTATTTTCAGGTTGTAAATGGGTGCTGGCTATAGGCCAGGTGGCATGATGTTACGATTACGTCATGCCGAATTTTCGTCAGAGTCAGAGGCTTATGGAGGCGGGATTAGCTTGTCTCCTGCCGGTAGCATCCTGGCCTAAGCGGGATGTTGCAGAATCAAAACTAAATTGATCTTATGGTTGCTAACTAAATTCTCCATGTATGAGAAACTCATTCTTAATATCTCAAAGATCAAAAAAACATGTTTCTAGATCTATCATATGGTCTGCAGCATATGAAAATAACTCACAATAATTACGATTAAATTGATATCTTTAATCGCACATAATATAGTGTTCATTATGCCATCATCCTATGATGCATAAGATTGACTAGACATTTCAATCAATCTATCTTTCGACAAAGGAATCATCTTTTACAAAAGATGAATTCTATATACATAAAAGACACGTTAACTGTCAAACAGTTATATTAACTGTCATACAGATAGTCTTGCTGTGTCATTTATTAGATCTTATCTAATATACGACTAATGGGAGTTTCTCACAAGTCTCCTAGTTTTATATCATATATAAAATTTTATATCAAATATATCAGAGATTACTCTCACTGCTTACACAGAGAAAATAAGACTTAGGATATATAACACTAGAAAGAAATTTGTACGCTGCCACTGACCCTACTGACATATACATATTCTATATACTTCGATAAAAACCAGACAATCTGACTGATATCAAAAACAGAGAACATAGATTTCCGAAAATCTTATCTGAGTCTAAAATAGCCTCTATAAGCTAGTATATCAAACAGTGATCTCAGCAGAATACAAACTCTAAGGCCATTCCAGAATGATCTTCTTCAAAATCACAACGGATCTCTCATTCGAAGAAATAACTCAAGAACGTCATTTTGCATTCTTTAGCCAAAACCACTGTTTAATATCAACATTAACCAAAGGATCCTTAATTGTCCAATCAATGCGACAAGAGACAAGCTTCCTCAGAATCTACAATAGACTATTGAGTATAATCTTTCTCACTGTCATACTATAAAGGTCAAACATTTATCAAGCTCACTATGCTTTTGTTGCACAACCAATTTGCATATTTTATGAATGATTCATAACTAAAGCCCAATCAAGCTTTAAACTTGATCATAGTAAGCTATGAAAATTATTAATTATGAAGTTCCACTTATAGTTTATCGTTCTCACATTTGACTTCACTAAGTCAAGTCTTTTCTACAATCGGTCAACATCTGATGTTACATACCAAGTAACAAAATAATTTTATTACTCGAGATCGTAGAAAATATATTCTATCAAATAGAATACAATATTATATTAAACAAAATAAATGATAAACCTTTCACTCGTACCTCTGAGGCACAAGTACTTTCAATTATATAACAATTATACAAAAGAAAGTTTCAAATCTCAAACTTTTCAAGATTCGAATTTTCTACCTATACATATCATATATGTAACTGTAGGAATGACTGGAACCTAAATTAAAGAGATAAATTAGTGTTACAGGAGCATAACCCCAAAAGTATTAAAAACCAATTCGGTAAAACTCAATATCAACCAATCAAATCATATAAGATTCGATAACTCCCACTGACCAATTCCATCATAATGGAATCGTGAAGTTTAATACTGAGTAAGAATCATATTCATTAAAAAACTATAGAACTGATTGCCTTAAATTCATGCGTTTAATCAAACCAAACATCTTCGAACAATTCAAAGACTCGCAATGAATTTCTATAGTTTTCAACACTTCAAATAAAAAATCTTTAAACCATTGAAAATATTCTATCCGCCTTTTATCGAAAAACATATTGAAAGTTCTTGAACAATTCAAGACGTTCAACATGTTCTCTATTGAAAACACGTAACTAAGTCATGAAAATTCATCAACTGAGTTACGAAGCAAAGAAAACTCTACAAGGAAATTTCTAATTCATTAAACTACACACATCCAATGTATTAGTTTAATAAATCTGTGGTCTAATGAAGATCATTGGTTAAATGAGATTTAATCACAACCTAAATACAATGTTCATTAAATGGATATGGATATGTGGTGTGATCTCATATCAGACCATCCTTTATCATAAGGAATAAACGTCTAATGCTTTTTATGATAAAACCTCATAAAGCATAGTTCTAAGTTATTTACTCTACCGAATATTTTTTTAATGCTTATCTTTTATTAATGACATTACTAGTCCTTTTAAAATAAGTAATAACTGTTTATATAGAACAAGTAACTATGCAATAGTCACAAGTTCTGATATCAAATATCAAAACATTTATTAAACATCATTTTAATTAACTAAACGGGAGATCCGGTATCCAATACCTACAATTGTTGTATTGCGAGGATCGATATTCTCTATACACAACTATAGGTATCTCATTTTTTAAGCTTTATAATTTGCATTCAATTATTCACAACATTTACAAATAATCGATTAGCAAATTATGTCAGACACGTGACTTCTAAAAGTTATTAAAGCCAAGAAACGTTATTATAAAACAAACAAATACTAAAGGGGTTTTCTTAATGTCAGTCAAGAATCTCGAGACATGAACTATTCAAGTAAATTCTTACTGCATAAGAAACAATTCTTTCTAGAATAATATCCTAAACATGGATATCTATTTATATTACCTAATCGTGAATTAGAAAGTAAGTCACAAAACATCTTGATTTTCAAGAAAATTAGAACAACAGTTCCCGATGGTTTGAACTAATTTAACAATATCTAAGTCTACTGTCCTTCTAGAACCTATTCTATAACTACGCAACCGTAATAAAGTCAGAAAACCTATATATTCAAGTAATATACTAGCAGTGGATTGGAAATGTAAATCTATAAACAATATAGAATGTAAGGAAAATAAAAGCAGTAAATTTCAAATATTACATACCGCTTAAGTTATGGATTTTAAACTTTATAGTGTCTCCCACTACTTTACGTAATACCGTAATCCCCAACGGACAACGGGAATTCAATAATTAAATTGAATTCCATAGTGAGAGTAGGATCCCATGAATATATTTCGACTCACAGCTTTGGCACAATCTCTCCTACGTATATTCATTAGGTAAACAACTCTTTGTCAATCACTCACTAGTGACTCCTAGTTTTGGTCCTGATCGTTTCTCGCTGTGACAGCTTTGGAACGTTCACGGGTAGGCGTATCAAGGCGACACTTGTCAATCATAAACTCAAGCTACCGTTGTAGTCCTGACAGCTTTGGCACATTCAGGATTTCCACTTTCACTTGAATTTGTCCAGTATCAATATACAACCAGTATGGATAACAATCCTATAACTACACCCTCACAGCTTTGGCACGATCTCGAATGCAGTTATAGAAAAATACCCACAAACCGTACTGACAAGACGGACCAAGAAACATGTATCCAATACACGTTACTTTACAGTCAATTTAAAAGCGGGGATTTTCCTACGGAAGCTATACTCTACATCCAATGGAGAATTCTAATATAAATTATTTTTTAAACATTTCAATTCTACCTATAGAAAATATAATTTAATTTAAAGATTAAATTTTCGTTACATTTTCATTAGCGAAGAACTGAAAAGTAAAGAAACATATTTAGATTCCAAGCATGTGCGAACATTAAAATTGGATTATATATCTAATTTCAAGCTTGAATAATGTAATGGATGAAACATTAGACCCGCTATGATACCATTTTTGTTGGGGTTTTGGGCGATGGAGCGCAGCAGAAGCCCGGTCCGGGCGAAATCGTATTTTAAAATTTCTTTCAAAATACCAAACAAATTATTCAATATATAATATGAATAATTTATTCATATTTTACCTAAACCTATTTATTCAATATCAAATATTGACATAAATAATGTTGAAACTTCGCGAAACATTTTCGAAAACAGTTTTTCCCCAAAATGGCCTAAAATACATTTTTGACCGAACCGACCACCCGACAATTATGAAAACTGCCCAAATCAGTTCCAATAGTGTCGGGGCAGTTCATGGGCTGCCCAAACAGTGAAGGATTCGCTGTTTGGACAGCCGTCACCCTGTTGGCTCAAAATCCACCCAGTAACATTTTTTTTGGACGTTTTCACTTATTTCAAGTCGGAAACACTTTCCGGAAAATGTTCCAACTCCCAAAACATTTATAACACATAAAATTCAACAACCAAATTACCGAAAATTCTAGATCTGATCCAGAAAAATAAAATGTTAATTTTCATGCTTCAAACCAATTTTTTAACATTAATCAAACTAATCTCAACACCAATCAAAGTCACCACACATGAACCACCCAAGAACAATTTTAGGCATTACAAGAGTGGTCATAACACTCTAGAATGGCAACATATCATCAAATGATCAAATTGAACAAATATTAAACTAATATCATTCAATCCAACTTCACACATGCATCTAGCCTCCAAATCCATCCTCCAAAACAAAAAGCCCCAAAATCTAAGAAAGGAAGAAACCTTATAACTATTCTAGATATTCAAGAATAAGAAACAAGCTTTCTAAGTTTAAGATTATTGAATATTACCTCAAATCTTGCAATTTCCTCAAATTTTTTCTTGATTTCTTCATTTTCTTCCTTATTTCTCCAAACAAAATTTGAGAGCTTTTCTATTGAAGTGATTTCGTCCATGGCTTCTTATGAAATGAGGAAACGGAATTTTCCACTTTAAATATCAAGAAAAACCAACTTAAGGGATAAAAGGATGGGTATTTTGGTCATTTGGTCATTTTTAATCAAATTAAATAATAATAAGCCTTAAGTTGACAAATCCAATTTGTAAACTTTAATCGTAATAAAACCATGCCACATGTAACCAATAATAATCAAACATATTGCATAAAAATTATGTAATAATGATATAATTTAATTATCTAGATATTTAACATTTAAACATCTAAACAATTAATTAATGCGATTATTATTATATATATGTATTTTTATTTACATTAAATAACAAATACATATATTAATAGCATGTGTCAAAGTCTCATTTGACAAATAATGAATATGTATCAAATCAAATTTTGTATCAAATACAAATACATATTAATTATTAATTGACTGAAATGCCCCTAATGAATATATTATTGTTTAACCGATTAAACGATCCAAATTAAATCACTTAATCCGGTGAAGTATTATGAATAATCCTTATTATTCATATCGAGTTGCCCAAGTGATCAACGAGTACACTTCATATTGTGGGACTCTCTAAGTTTAAGTTTATCCGTCACGAAATCCAATTTCGTGTCCATAATCCACCCACTCATGGATTATGACGACCACGGATAATCTCGCTAAACTATGTAAGCCGAGGTCATTGCATATGTATAATCCCTCCATCACAGGCCATCCATATAATACCTGGGATATAGATGGAAACGTCAAATTTGTTCGATATAATACAGTCGACTTTCAATTTACGATCTCAAAATAACACTCAGAATTGATTTCCGAAGTTATACCACGGCCATGGATTTACTAGATTGTAAACACATGTTGGATGTCTATGCCCTGTACACAGGACTGATGGATCCTATATTGAAACACACTGGATATCATGAGCATCAGTCCACACCCAACAAACAGATAGAGGTCTGATCATGAATAGATCGTTGACATGACTGCCATCAAAGTGTGGAGGATAACTCATATATCTCTCTGTGGTATCTCAAGTCGAATGACCACTAAGGTTCCTATTGACGTTGGTGTACCATCTATTAGGAAACCTTCCTTGAGTTGTTCAAAGCTTATCAAATAAACACCTAAATGTCTATAAGAGTCTCCTGAGACTCATGGTTCACTGGGATAAACCATCGGACCAAGTCACGATATACGACATGAACCGGTCTCAGGGAATTTTACTGACCGGCCCGTTTTAGCAAATCTTGACCAGAAACTTTTTTTTTAAGGATATACAACTAATAGTGTGCTTCCCAATGTCAATTACAAACTACATTATAACTGCTCACTATACTGTAAATCATAGGGCATTTGTCTAATATACACGTATCGCCAAACTGAATTCAGTTTTGATCTAATTGTAGTCAGATTACTAATAGCAATTAGATCGAATAAGCGTATAAAGAAAAGGGTGCTACCGTTAAATAAGTAATATTATGGAAAATACAATTGCTCGTATTTATGAATCAGACATAAATACGATCCAGATTGGCACTCAGAACATCAACCCTAACAAACCCACGATTAGATCATTGGGTAGCGGTGAAACATATTCTCAAGTATCTTCAGAGAACGAGAAATTAAATGCTTGTATATACAAGCATGATATGATTCTAAGATGATATACTGACTATAATTTTCAGACGGATGTCGATTCTAGGAAATCAATATCTGGATCAGTTTTCACCGTAGGTGGTGGGGCTATAGTATGGAGGAGCATAAAGCAATCTTGTATTGCTGACTCCACCATGGAGGCTGAATATGTAGTAGCTTGTGAAGCAGCTAAGGAAGCAGTCTGGCTCCATAAGTTCTTGCCAGATCTGGAAGTTATTCCAGATATGGATAATCCGCTCACACTTTATTGTTATAATAGTGGTGTAGTGACAAACTCCAAAGAACCAAGAAGCCACAAGAGAGGTAAGCATATTGAGAGGAAATATCACCTCATCAGGGAGATAGTGTAGAGTGGAGATGTCGTTGTCACGCAGATTCCATCCGCAGACAACATGACTGATCCGTTTACAAAGACCTTATCGGTTAAAGTGTTTGAAGGTCACCTAAAGGGTTTAAGATTACATGACATGTCTCATTTTCTCTATTCCAAGTGGGAATTTATTTGGATTTATGTCCTAGAGCTTAAAGTATTGTAAATGGAATTGATTATTGTAATAATAATAAATGCATTATTCATTTTATCAAAGTTGTTTGATTTATATCGCATATTGTCCAATTGTCTTGTTTACCTTAATTACTATTGTACCCTTAAATTTAGCGTATGTTTGATGCACAAGAGGATTTAAGTCTGGAGTTAGTAATCTAAATAGTCCATAGAGAGCAAATAAAGAGGGTACTTTGTTTGTGGTTTATCTATAGCTGCAGTCCATTCCATACTTGTATGACGACCTTGATCCGGGATCGTTCATGTATTGACATGGAAATAGAGGCACCTTGTATGATGAGATCATATAAGACTGGACTCAGATAAATACGAATTTCTTTTAATAACTGTTAACTGAAGAAATTCATTATCTAATAGATGATCATATATGGATTCGATCTTAATCATGAGTGTACTGCGAACTCCTGCATGACAGGCTATGTCCTTTGATTTACTATGGTGAGGTTGGTGTTGCAATCCCGGCCAATAACTACGTATTTTGAGGATATGATTTGGTGTGTAGCTAGAAACGTTTTACATAGATTTGGAATTCACTCATTCTTATGAGAAGTATAAGAATAGAAAGTTTTATATTCATAATTTTTATGAATTAATGGTTCATTATATAATAAATGGTGCTTAAGAGACAAAATATTTAGAGGGGTTTAACGGACTTATGTCCCGGCTCTATTTATGAGATATTCGTGAAGGGTTATATACATATGTAATGGCTATATCAATGGACATCAAAGTTGTTCGGTTTATTTTATCTATCTACGGTAACGGGAGTTCAACTTCGAGTTGTTAGTGGAATAACACGAAGTTAATAATTTGTAATATTTGATTAAAAAGTTTAATTAATATTTCAGAATTATTGGAGCTCGGAACCGTAAGTCTATTTGGTCCCAATGCTAGCTCGATTAACTGTAGCAAACCTAATATAATTAGATTGTCTAATCATATGCTCACTTTATATTTATATATTATTAATTATATTAATAATATTTATTGTCACAAATGAAGACTATGTTAAATTAGTTTAACTTAATGTTTTCTAGAATTATTTGATTATGAGATAATCAAGTCTTGATAATGAGATAATCAAGTAAGTAATAATTATGAGATAATTATTACAACATAATTGAAGGTAAATAAATCATTATTAAGATATTGATTTTTATTTACCATTGGAGACAAAGTCATATGGCTTACCATGTCATCCAAGCAATTATGTATATTAGATGTCATATATACACCTAATATATTTGTCATTAGCTAATGTATTTTATGCTTTGGTATAGCCTCTACATTTTTGTGTTTTCCATTGAAATAAAGCATTAGATGCTTAATGACAAAGTCCTTGTCTTTAACTTATCATTTCTTATGATTTGGTATGGCATTCACATTTTTGTGTTGGCCATTGCAAGAAAGCATTAGATGCTTAATGACAAGGTTAGTTGGCTTATGTAAGAGAATATAATCCCCACCATTTCTCTCACTTCCTAATGTTAATATTTTCCAAACATTCACATAATTGTTGTGAGAAAGATTTAAGAGAAAATAAAGACAGTTCAAGCATTCACAAGTGTCGTGAGAGTGTTAGAAATTCCAAAGAGCCAAACACCATTTGTGACAATTTAATTCTCTAAATCATTTAGAGTTTAATTTTTGTGAGTGGAGCCCATACTTTAATTTGTTGGTTTCGAGTCATACTCGGAAGATCGAGTGGCTGATCCAAGTGTTGGACATCAAATGATTGATTTTGGCTACTACAACAAAGGGAGAAGGAAAGGAAAATTTTAAAAATTCATATCGGAGCCAGTGCCACCACAAGTAACTTCTGCCATGCTAAGGAAAATCGTTTCCTACAGTCATACATCTAACTTTTATCACAATTATCTAACTTTGAAAAATCATCAAAGTAGTATGTTAAATAAACTTTCCTCAATACCAAAATAAACCTCTTTAACTTCCTTTAATTACAGTAACCTTACAATGGCTTAACATTCAAGATTCATATGTATTTACACATACCATAGCACACCTCTCTTATATACATGCCAAAAGCAATTCCCAAGTTCTTATACACATACATACATACCAATACAACTTAAGAAAAGTGCTTTATAATATCTAATACTCACATTAGTTTTCAAATTCATTCATTCATTCATTTCACATAAGCATTCACTATCCATATAATCTACGAGTTCTATCATATACGTACATACACACAGTCACACACACAATCATCGTGCAATCAACCACGAAGCACACATAACAACTAATACATCACAAGGCACAAAATAAAACAGTACATACATATTGCTGGCTTATGCATATAATGTCATACAAGACTCATTACCTATTTTAGAATAGGTATAAGATGAATTATGTTTGAACAGATTTCTAATCAGCTTGACTACTATACCATAAAATCATCAACAACTTAAACCTACATTCATGCATACATATCACGGCACACCAATCTCATCACACGACTTCTCATACATAAGCACATCCATAACAAACACTCTAAAACATAATTCAAACATTCACGTACATACACATGTTTCAAACATACGAATATATGTATTACTTCGATTTCAAGTACTATAGCCTTTTATCAATCTTCATGTCTTAACATCATATACATATATAAATACATGTCCATATACTTATACCTTTTCCATATTCATTTATATACATGTGTTCATATCGATACAGGTTCATACCCTTACATACATACATCTATACATACACATATCATTACGAGTCCATGCAATTACATGCTTCAATATATACACGTAGCCATTAAACTCATCAATCTTTTCAAAATAAATGTCATAGCATTATCCTTGAACATTCCACTTCAAGACACATCAATACATACATTACATACATACATATATTATCATCATAAAACTACTCACTTCATATTATAGCAATAACAAAAATCCATATATGTGATGGTCGACTAACTCAACTATACACGATCTCGAAATCATTTCTCAAATCCACACACACACACACGAAATGAACAATTCGAGAACTCATCGTATACATACACACACACACACGAAATGAACAATTCGAGAACTCATCGTATATATAATATATATATATATATATATATATATATATATATATATATATATATAGATATATATATATATATATACACGAAATGAACAATCGAGAACTCATCACATAAGTTACTTACCTGGCTTTGCAAGACTCCAGGTCCTAGTCACATGTGTCAAAACAAATGGCGAAACGCCGTCAGAATTACGACTTATGAAGTTCTCGACTAAAAACAATGAAATCGAACATCTTTCCAGAACAACCAAATCAAGTTCGTTTTCAACACTTCTAGTTCCATTACTCTTAAAATATCATTACAAACTAACCCAAGTCATCAGTTAACTTAAATTCTCAGTGTACGCGCTTTTGGAAAATCTTCTAAAAAAGTTTCCGCAAACACTACAGAAGGTCCCGAACTCTATGTACCTTACCGGATTTAACTAGACATGTTCGTAACATCATAAATAACTCGTAAATATTGTCAAAACCAAAATCCATCTTCATACGTAAAAACCCAATTTTATCGAAAACTTACATTTTCTATTGGATCGATCAAACTCATTTCGTTTTCACTCGAATTCTACCAAATGCACATATTCATTATACTAATACTTAATCAATTCAATTTATATCATTATGCTACTCTACAAAGCTACCGGATACATCCGATTATTTAGCGAAAAACTGTAAATTAGCGGATTTTTTATCGAGAGGTCTTACCAAGATTTCGAGGCCATACACGGACTCCAAACAATCTTACGAATGCACTGGAATCGATGGAATTCTTATCGGAGCTACTCTTCATCATGGGTCACTATTCATCTTAATCTTCCTCCCTCATTTTACGTGCAATCGAGTACGGATCAGAAAAATTATCATTGTCATCTTCTAGTATTCTCCGAGATCTTCAATTTGGCGGGTGGCTCGGGCCATGAAATGAAGCGACGAGCCGGGTTCAGGAGACCCACTTGCACGTGTATCTCTCTCTTCTACCGCCGACCACCCATACTCGCGCGCGTATCTCTCTCTTCTACCGCCGGCCACCACAAGGTGGAGGGATGGCCGGCCGCCGACGCGACAGAGATGATAGTAACGCGATTTATGGGGACGAGGTGCTTTTAAGGGAGATGAGGGAAATCTGAAATTTTTATAATTTCTGAAAAATATAGGGTATTGTAAGAAAAATTTCTGAAATTTACATTCAAACCCCCGAAAATTACAATCTGGTCCCTTTCATGGGGCTTTCTCAGAAATTCATATTTTGAAATCCTTCATATGTAAATTTCAAAATGTGTTCAACATGAAAGTTGTTTGTCTCGGAAAATCGAGTCTAATGGATTAAAAATCAGCTTAATCGGAGTTCATTTGCAACTTTTATTGCCGAAATAACAAACTTTTATGCATATAACGATAAAATCAGAAATTGCGTAATCGGTTCTCGAAACCACACATTTTCCAACGCGACGAATCTTCATTTTAAAATATTCTAATATATTTTATAACACATAAACTCCGATTTTCGATTACCATTTCGTTCCAAATCTTTATCTTTAATTCGGAAACATTCCAATAGTATTCTGAAAAACTCGGGATATTACACAAAATCCATTATAATGAGTAAAACTTATAATGATAGTATAAGACCTATGGTAGCAACTCCGCCAGCTCTAATATCTCTAGCCTATAATTGTTGGAGCGGAAATAGTTTCCTCGTTTCGGTGGCTACGTTCAAACGTGTGGAAAAGCCAATGGAGGATCAAGTCTGATTTTTATGGTTTTAAGATTTTTTTCCTTTTTCAACAATTAAAACTTACACACACACATATATAAGAGTGCAACATGTATACTTTCCCAAGCTTTATCCGGACAATAAACTGTCCCAAGTATATCCACACACCAAATCGGTTGACGAACTTTCGGATTATAATTTTGAGAGATTATTGAAGCTTGTGAAAATAATTTTCACAAGAATCATTTGAGAACACTAAAAATTTAGTATTCGTCGCTTGTCTTACAAGACAAAAGAAAAAAAAACAAAGAAAAAAAAAACACTTTCATTTTTCTTTTGTTTCTGCCGAGAGAGAGTCAGCCCGAAGCAAAAAAATGAAAAACTATTTTCTTTTTCATTCTCTCCATTTTGCCGTGAAAGGTAAAGAAGATCACAATCAAATTTTTCATTTTTTCATTTTGCCGTGAGAGAGAAAGCAAGCTCAAAAAAACAAAAGATTTTTTTTCTCTTTTATACTTTCAACTTGTGTCTTCGGTCCAAAACCAAAAACCAATTATTCTTCAACTTTTTCATATTGCCGAAAAAGGGATAAGATCCATTAAATTGATTATGTCTCTTTAGGCTACCATTACTTGGCCAAAATTAGTCAACAAGACAAAAGAAAAACACATGAATAAAAACTTGCTACCTTTATGGTTATCCAAAAGCATAAATAAATAAAAAATATTAATAAACAATTTTATTACTAAATTAAAAATAATTAAAAATTAATTAACATTTAATTATTAATAATTATTATTACATGCGTCAAAAAAAAATTTATTTATCTTCCAATTATCGCAAATCATATTTACAGTATTTCTAAAATCACCGAAATATTTCCCAAATAAACGAGTGCTAGCTCATCAACATCGGGAAATATTTTACATTTTACCAAAAAAGTACATAAATTTTCTTCTGAACTTTTATCGAAACAATTTAATTAATTCATCAACAATTCGGATAATATGTGTGAGTCTCTGTGAGCTGGACATGAGTCGATACGAACATATTCATATCACTTCGGTACAACTCATCGTAAATGAAGTTCTCAATGATCATGAGTGACCTCTAGCAAGATATCATGACCCCTATATACGAAGAATAAAATATCGGATAATCCGATATAGTCATACCGGTGTGTAATAGAGTCCCTCTATTATCGACTCACAATCAAGAGTAGGCCATGAAGTCGTCAAACCTCTAACTCCATCATAGGATCAAGAAATCAACCATATACGAGATTTACATATTTGTAAAATATATTTTCAGATGACATGTACTCCATCCGGAGATTGGATCACCGTGTATGACATTCTCACATAGGATCTGAAGCTCAATTATCTGAGCCAGTAGAGTCCATTTCGATCATCATATGTCCTCATACATTAAGAACACAATGCCAACAAGCTTCTTTCACTAGGCATGGTTAGCCCGGTGCAATATACGCAAGTGAATGGTGCGACTTAATATAGATGGCAACCGTGAAATCTCAGGTCAAATGACTAATGGTACACTAGTACGGTTGTGCGACGAATCATTGACGGCGGATAATCACTCATGTGATTCATCATGTTTGGTCATGTTCAGTAACACGTTCAATAAACGCATTTTGACACACTCACTCACAAAGTGGTTCTTTACTCCCAAGTATAATAGTGTCGAAATAATAAAATAACCCGGTAAGTCCGGGGTCGATCCACATGGAATAGATTTTGTAAAATAAAATAATAATTCAAGAGAAAATAAAAACGCTGAATAGTTTGAAGTGATGGATAAATTTAAATTGAATTGCATGTAACATCCCCGAATCTGGAAGATGTCACCGACAAGGGATAAAATTCGGCCAAGGTTGAATTTTTGGGGAAAAATCATCCAATGCATTTTTCATAAAATTGATTCCATGTAACATCATTCTATATACATGCAAGCATTCTTATTAATCAAATTTCACAAGAACATGCTTCAATCAATTTCTTCATACCATTCGGCCAAGGTTAAATTTTTGGGGAAAAATCATCCAATGCATTTTTCATAAAATTGATTCCATGTAACATCATTTTACATACATGCAAGCATACTCATTCATCAAATTTCACAAGAACATGCTTCAACCAATTTTGTCAAATTTTAACCTAAAGTATTTCATGCTTAACCATGGCTCCATGATACCATTGTTGGTTTCTATAATATGTCCCAAGGAAAGATTAAGCATGTGAAATACAACAATGAATATATATAAAAGATGAAGTATGGCGGAATCATACTTACCAAGCTTTTGTGATGTAGAAAATCAAGCCAAGATGGAAGCTCCAAGGTTGATGATTTTCGGCCAAGGGAGACAAGATATGGAAAGCTCCAAGCTTTGTGTATTCCAAGCTCTATGATGGTTTCCCTATCACCTCTTTTGATCCCTTGAAGGTGCTAGCCTTGCATGTGTGAAGATGTTCCAAACAACCACACTATCTTCAAGCTTTTGGCAACCAAAATGAAGAAGATGAAGAGCAAAAACTGCATGCAGTTTTCGGCAATGTGAGAGAGAAAAGAGAGTTTTTGTTATTGATTTTTGATACCAAAAATCAATTTATATTTATGCCATACTATTTATTAAATAATAATAAATCTATGACACAAACCATGCAAAGGCTTAGAGTGTCAAACACTCAAATTCCATGCATAACAATTGAGTGTATTATACACTATCACCATGCAATGCATTATCAATAAAATAATACATATAATGACATGTGTCATGTGGGCCCCACACGTTTCCAAATGAAAGCGGGCCCACGTGCACTCACGCGTTCGGGTTCGATATTTCCGAAATACCGAACTTGCGTCGCGACGTTAATTAAATCGAATTTAAATAAATAATCGCGCCTAGCGAAATTATTATTTACGTCGCTAACGAATTAATTCTAAATTAACTCGTATGCCCGAATTAAAATCTAATTTTAATTTCGCGTCGAAATCGAATTTCAATTATTATATCGAATATAATAATTTTATCGATTAATTCCAAATTAATCGTTCTCTCTCTAAATAAGGCACTTTATCCGAGATAAAGTTTCTCCGCAATTAATCCAAGATTAATTAAGTCCGAATCAAATATCATAGGTGAATCTTCAGGAAGCGACCCAAGAGATCTCCAGATATGTTGGCAGTAAATACGGTCGTTGGATAATCCGAACACGCACGTACCTCGTACTACGTTCTTACCGATTTACAAGACAAGGTTGGCTTCTAGCAAAGCGCCATGCCTACCCAATTCTCCAGAAATATTCTTATAGGAATATAAGATCTATATCAAGCGTAGTATACCGTAGTATTGCGTACATCGATCCAGTATCGGATGATCACATGCTAGGCCTGGGGCTGGAGATGTGTCTGCCCCGTACGAAACATATATCGGACATCAAGCAACTAGTCTTTTTAAATCGGACAATCCTGACCTAGTCATATTGTCCCGACGGTTGCAACCTTTTATAGAGTACTAGTTCTGTGTCCTGCGTGATCATCACCTCCATATGTCTGAAGCGATACTTCCATCTTGACATCACATCCAGTACACTACGATTCTCGATAAACCCAGAAGAGGTGTACACAGAACCGGTTAAGGTCCCCAACCACCAAAACCAAAGTTACCGATTGTCGCAAGTACTAGCGATGTAAGTCTCAGGTTAAGACCATATACACCTACCCTGATGCGGCCTCCCATAGGCACCTAGACATACTACCAATGGGATTCCGCGGGGTCTATCCAGAGCGAAGCTGTTTTTCGTACCATCGGTAAAACACAACCTCCTATCGCACTTGCATAAGTATCCAATACTTAAATATATGAGAACTATGCCTGAGGCCGAGATTTTATTTCAGGTTGTAAATGGGTGCTGGCTATAGGCCAGGTGGCATGATGTTACGATTACGTCATGCCGAATTTTCGTCAGAGTCAGAGGCTTATGGAGGCGGGATTAGCTTGTCTCCTGCCGGTAGCATCCTGGCCTAAGCGGGATGTTGCAGAATCAAAACTAAATTGATCTTATGGTTGCTAACTAAATTCTCCATGTATGAGAAACTCATTCTTAATATCTCAAAGATCAAAAAGAACATGTTTCTAGATCTATCATATGGTCTGCAGCATATGAAAATAACTCACAATAATTACGATTAAATTGATATCTTTAATCGCACATAATATAGTGTTCATTATGCCATCATCCTATGATGCATAAGATTGACTAGACATTCCAATCAATTTATCTTTCGACAAAGGAATCATATTTTACAAAAGATGAATTCTATATACATAAAAGACACGTTAACTGTCAAACAGTTATACTAACTGTCATACAGATAGTCTTGATGTGTCATTTATTAGATCTTATCTAATATACGACTAATGGGAGTTTCTCACAAGTCTCCTAGTTTTATATCATATATAAAATTTTATATCAAATATATCAGAGATTACTCTCACTGCTTACACAGAGAAAATAAGACTTAGGATATATAACACTAGAAAGAAATTTGTACGCTGCCACTGACCCTACTGACATATACATATTCTATATACTTCGATAAAAACCAGACAATCTGACTGATATCAAAAACAGAGAACATAGATTTCCGAAAATCTTATCTGAGTCTAAAATAGCCTCTATAAGCTAGTATATCAAACAGTGATCTCAGCAGAATACAAACTCTAAGGCCATTCCAGAATGATCTTCTTCAAAATCACAACGGATCTCTCATTCGAAGAAATAACTCAAGAACGTCATTTTGCATTCTTTAGCCAAAACCACTGTTTAATATCAACATTAACCAAAGGATCCTTAATTGTCCAATCAATGCGACAATAGACAAGCTTCCTCAGAATCTACAATAGACTACTGAGTATAATCTTTCTCACTGTCATACTATAAAGGTCAAACATTTATCAAGCTCACTATGCTTTTGTTGCACAACCAATTTGCATATTTTATGAATGATTCATAACTACAGCTCAATCAAGCTTTAAACTTGATCATAGTAAGCTATGAAATTATTAATTATGAAGTTCCACTTATAGTTTATCGTTCTCACATTTGACTTCACTAAGTCAAGTCTTTTCTACAATCGGTCAACATCTGATGTTACATACCAAGTAACAAAATAATTTTATTACTCGAGATCGTAGAAAATATATTCTATCAAATAGAATACAATATTATATTAAACAAAATAAATGATAAACCTTTCACCCGTACCTCTGAGGCACAAGTACTTTCAATTATATAACAATTATTCAAAAGAAAGTTTCAAATCTCAAACTTTTCAAGATTCGAATTTTCTACCTATACATATCATATATGTAACTGTAGGAACGACTGGAACCTAAATTAAAGAGATAAATTAGTGTTACTGGAGCATAACCCCAAAAGTATTAAAAACCAATTCGGTAAAACTCAATATCAACCAATCAAATCATATAAGATTCGATAACTCCCACTGACCAATTCCATCATAATGGAATCGCGAAGTTTAATACTGAGTAAGAATCATATTCATTAAAAAACTATAGAACTGATTGCCTTAAATTCATGCGTTTAATCAAACCAAACATCTTCGAACAATTCAAAGACTCGCAATGAATTTCTATAGTTTTCAACACTTCAAATAGAATATCTTTAAACCATTCAAAATATTCTATCCGCGTTTTATCGAAAAACATATTGAAAGTTCTTGAACAATTCAAGACGTTCAACATGTTCTCTATTGAAAACACGTAACTAAGTCATGAAAATTCATCAACTGAGTTACGAAGCAAAGAAAACTCTACAAGGCAATTTCTAATTCATTAAACTACACACATCCAATGTATTAGTTTAATAAATCTGTGGTCTAATGAAGATCATTGGTTAAATGAGATTTAATCACAACCTAAATACAATGTTCATTAAATGGATAAGGATATGTGGTGTGATCTCATATCAGACCATCCTTTATCATAAGGAATAAACGTCTAATGCTTTTTATGATAAAACCTCATAAAGCATAGTTCTAAGTTATTTACTCTACCGAATATTTTTTTAATGCTTATCTTTTATTAATGACATTACTAGTCCTTTTAAAATATGTAATAACTGTTTATATAGAACAAGTAACTATGCAATAGTCACAAGTTCTGATATCAAATATCAAAACATTTATTAAACATCATTTTAATTAACTAAACGGGAGATCCGGTATCCAATACCTACAATTGTTGTATTGCGAGGATCGATATTCTCTATACACAACTATAGGTATCTCATTTTTTAAGCTTTATAATTTGCATTCAATTATTCACAACATTTACAAATAATCGATTAGCAAATTATGTCAGACACGTGACTTCTAAAAGTTATTAAAGCCAAGAAACGTTATTATAAAACAAACAAATACTAAAGGGGTTTTCTTAATGTCAGTCAAGAATCTCGAGACATGAACTATTCAAGTAAATTCTTACTGCATAAGAAACAATTCTTTCTAGAATAATATCCTAAACACGGATATCTATTTATATTACCTAATCGTGAATTAGAAAGTAAGTCACAAACCATCTTGATTTTCAAGAAAATTAGAACAACAGTTCCCGATGGTTTGAACTAATTTAACAATATCTAAGTCTACTGTCCTTCTAGAACCTATTCTATAACTACGCAACCGTAATAAAGTCAGAAAACCTATATATTCAAGTAATATACTAGCAGTGGATTGGAAATGTAAATCTATAAACAATATAGAATGTAAGGAAAATAAAAGCAGTAAATTTCAAATATTACATACCGCTTAAGTTATGGATTTTAAACTTTATAGTGTCTCTCACTACTTTACGTAATACCGTAATCCCCAACGGACAACGGAAATTCAATAATTAAATTGAATTCCATAGTGAGAGTAGGATCCCATGAATATATTTCGACTCACAGCTTTGGCACAATCTCTCCTACGTATATTCATTAGGTAAACAACTCTTTGTCAATCACTCACTAGTGACTCCTAGTTTTGGTCCTGACCGTTTCTCGCTGTGACAGCTTTGGAACGTTCACGGGCAGGCGTATCAAGGCGACACTTGTCAATCATAAACTCAAGCTACCGTTGTAGTCCTGACAGCTTTGGCACATTCAGGATTTCCACTTTCACTTGAATTTGTCCAGTATCAATATACAACCAGTATGGATAACAATCCTATAACTACACCCTCACAGCTTTGGCACGATCTCGAATGCAGTTATAGAAAAATACCCTCAAACCGTACTGACAAGACGGACCAAGAAACATGTATCCAATACACGTTACTTTACAGTCAATTTAAAAGCGGGGATTTTCCTACGGAAGCTATACTCTACATCCAATGGAGAATTCTAATATAAATTATTTTTTAAACATTTCAATTCTACCTATAGAAAATATAATTTAATTTAAAGATTAAATTTTCGTTACATTTTCATTAGCGAAGAACTGAAAAGTAAAGAAACATATTTAGATTCCAAGCATGTGCGAACATTAAAATTGGATTATATATCTAATTTCAAGCTTGAATAATGTAATGGATGAAACATTAGACCCGCTATGATACCATTTTTGTTGGGGTTTTGGGCGATGGAGCGCAGCAGAAGCCCGGTCCGGGCGAAATCGTATTTTAAAATTTCTTTCAAAATACCAAACAAATTATTCAATATATAATATGAATAATTTATTCATATTTTACCTAAACCTATTTATTCAATATCAAATATTGACATAAATAATGTTGAAACTTCGCGAAACATTTTCGAAAACAGTTTTTCCCCAAAATGGCCTAAAATACATTTTTGACCGAACCGACCACCCGACAATTATGAAAACTGCCCAAATCAGTTCCAATAGTGTCGGGGCAGTTCATGGGCTGCCCAAACAGTGAAGGATTCGCTGTTTGGACAGCCGTCACCCTGTTGGCTCAAAATCCACCCAGTAACATTTTTTTTGGACGTTTTCACTTATTTCAAGTCGGAAACACTTTCCGGAAAATGTTCCAACTCCCAAAACATTTATAACACATAAAATTCAACAACCAAATTACCGAAAATTCTAGATCTGATCCAGAAAAATAAAATGTTAATTTTCATGCTTCAAACCAATTTTTTAACATTAATCAAACTAATCTCAACACCAATCAAAGTCACCACACATGAACCACCCAAGAACAATTTTAGGCATTACAAGAGTGGTCATAACACTCTAGAATGGCAACATATCATCAAATGATCAAATTGAACAAATATTAAACTAATATCATTCAATCCAACTTCACACATGCATCTAGCCTCCAAATCCATCCTCCAAAACAAAAAGCCCCAAAATCTAAGAAAGGAAGAAACCTTATAACTATTCTAGATATTCAAGAATAAGAAACAAGCTTTCTAAGTTTAAGATTATTGAATATTACCTCAAATCTTGCAATTTCCTCAAATTTTTTCTTGATTTCTTCATTTTCTTCCTTATTTCTCCAAACAAAATTTGAGAGCTTTTCTATTGAAGTGATTTCGTCCATGGCTTCTTATGAAATGAGGAAACGGAATTTTCCACTTTAAATATCAAGAAAAACCAACTTAAGGGATAAAAGGATGGGTATTTTGGTCATTTGGTCATTTTTAATCAAATTAAATAATAATAAGCCTTAAGTTGACAAATCCAATTTGTAAACTTTAATCGTAATAAAACCATGCCACATGTAACCAATAATAATCAAACATATTGCATAAAAATTATGTAATAATGATATAATTTAATTATCTAGATATTTAACATTTAAACATCTAAACAATTAATTAATGCGATTATTATTATATATATGTATTTTTATTTACATTAAATAACAAATACATATATTAATAGCATGTGTCAAAGTCTCATTTGACAAATAATGAATATGTATCAAATCAAATTTTGTATCAAATACAAATACATATTAATTATTAATTGACCGAAATGCCCCTAATGAATATATTATCGTTTAACCGATTAAACGATCCAAATTAAATCACTTAATCCGGTGAAGTATTATGAATAATCCTTATTATTCATATCGAGTTGCCCAAGTGATCAACGAGTACACTTCATATTGTGGGACTCTCTAAGTTTAGGTTTATCCGTCACGAAATCCAATTTCGTGTCCATAATCCACCCACTCATGGATTATGACGACCACGGATAATCTCGCTAAACTATGTAAGTCGAGGTCATTGCATATGTATAATCCCTCCATCACAGGCCATCCATATAATACCTGGGATATAGATGGAAACGTCAAATTTGTTCGATATAATACAGTCGACTTTCAATTTACGATCTCAAAATAACACTCAGAATTGATTTCCGAAGTTATACCACGGCCATGGATTTACTGGATGTCTATGCCCTGTACACAGGACTGATGGATCCTATATTGATACACACTGGATATCATAAGCATCAGTCCACACCCAACAAACAGATAGAGGTCTGATCATGAATAGATCGTTGACGTGACTGCCATCAAAGTGTGGAGGATAACTCATATATCTCTCTGTGGTATCTCAAGTCGAATGACCACTAAGGTTCCTATTGACGTTGGTGTACCATCTATTAGGAAACCTTCCTTGAGTTGTTCAAAGCTTATCAAATAAACACCTAAATGTCTATAAGAGTCTCCTGAGACTCATGGTTCACTGGGATAAACCATCGGACCAAGTCACGATATACGACATGAACCGGTCTCAGGGAATTTTACTGACCGGCCCGTTTTAGCAAATCTTGACCAGAAACTTTTTTTTAAGGATATACAACTAATAGTGTGCTTCCCAATGTCAATTACAAACTACATTATAACTGCGCACTATACTGTAAATCATAGGGCCTTTGTCTAATATACACGTATCGCCAAACTGAATTCAGTTTTGATCTAATTGTAGTCAGATTACTAATAGCAATTAGATCGAATAAGCGTATAAAGAAAATGGTGCTACCGTTAAATAAGTAATATTATGGAAAATACAATTGCTCGTATTTATGAATCAGACATAAATACGATCCAGATTGGCACTCAGAACATCAACCCTAACAAACCCACGATTAGATCATTGGGTAGCGGTGAAACATATTCTCAAGTATCTTCAGAGAACGAGAAATTAAATGCTTGTATATACAAGTAGGATATGATTCTAAGATGATATACTGACTATAATTTTCAGACGGATGTCGATTCTAGGAAATCAATAGCTGGATCAGTTTTCACCGTAGGTGGTGGGGCTATAGTATGGAGGAGCATAAAGCAATCTTGTATTGCTGACTCCACCATGGAGGCTGAATATGTCGTAGCTTGTGAAGCAGCTAAGGAAGCAGTCTGGCTCCATAAGTTCTTGCCAGATCTGGAAGTTATTCCAGATATGGATAATCCGCTCACACTTTATTGTTATAATAGTGGTGTAGTGACAAACTCCAAAGAACCAAGAAGCCACAAGAGAGGTAAGCATATTGAGAGGAAATATCACCTCATCAGGGAGATAGTGTAGAGTGGAGATGTCGTTGTCACGCAGATTCCATCCGCAGACAACATGACTGATCCGTTTACAAAGACCTTATCGGTTAAAGTGTTTGAAGGTCACCTAAAGGGTTTAAGATTACATGACATGTCTCATTTTCTCTATTCCAAGTGGGAATTTATTTGGATTTATGTCCTAGAGCTTAAAGTATTGTAAATGGAATTGATTATTGTAATAATAATAAATGCATTATTCATTTTATCAAAGTTGTTTGATTTATATCGCATATTGTCCAATTGTCTTGTTTACCTTAATTACTATTGTACCCTTAAATTTAGCGTATGTTTGATGCACAAGAGGATTTAAGTCTGGAGTTAGTAATCTAAATAGTCCATAGAGAGCAAATAAAGAGGGTACTTTGTTTGTGGTTTATCTATAGCTGCAGTCCATTCCATACTTGTATGACGACCTTGATCCGGGATCGTTCATGTATTGACATGGAAATAGAGGCACCTTGTATGATGAGATCATATAAGACTGGACTCAGATAAATACGAATTTCTTTTAATAACTGTTAACTGAAGAAATTCATTATCTAATAGATGATCATATATGGATTCGATCTTAATCATGAGTGTACTGCGAACTCCTGCATGACAGGCTATGTCCTTTGATTTACTATGGTGAGGTTGGTGTTGCAATCCCGGCCAATAACTACGTATTTTGAGGATATGATTTGGTGTGTAGCTAGAAACGTTTTACATAGATTTGGAATTCACTCATTCTTATGAGAAGTATAAGAATAGAAAGTTTTATATTCATAATTTTTATGAATTAATGGTTCATTATATAATAAATGGTGCTTAAGAGACAAAATATTTAGAGGGGTTTAACGGACTTATGTCCCGGCTCTATTTATAAGATATTCGTGAAGGGTTATATCCATATGTAATGGCTATATCAATGGACATCAAAGTTGTTCGGTTTATTTTATCTATCTACGGTAACGAGAGTTCAACTTCGAGTTGTTAGTGGAATAACACGAAGTTAATAATTTGTAATATTTGATTAAAAAGTTTAATTAATATTTCAGAATTATTGGAGCTCGGAACCGTAAGTCTATTTGGTCCCAATGCTAGCTCGATTAACTGTAGCAAACCTAATATAATTAGATTGTCTAATCATATGCTCACTTTATATTTATTTATTATTAATTATATTAATAATATTTATTGTCACAAATGAAGACTATGTTAAATTAGTTTAACTTAATGTTTTCTAGAATTATTTGATTATGAGATAATCAAGTCTTGATTATGAGATAATCAAGTAAGTAATAATTATGAGATAATTATTACAACATAATTGAAGGTAAATAAATCATTATTAAGATATTGATTTTTATTTACCATTGGAGACAAAGTCATATGGCTTACCATGTCATCCAAGCAATTATGTATATTAGATGTCATATATACACCTAATATATTTGTCATTAGCTAATGTATTTTATGCTTTGGTATAGCCTCCACATTTTTGTGTTTTCCATTGAAATAAAGCATTAGATGCTTAATGAAAAAGTCATTGTCTTGAACTTATCATTTCTTATGATTTGGTATGGCATTCACATTTTTGTGTTGGCCATTGCAAGAAAGCATTAGATGCTTAATGACAAGGTTAGTTGGCTTATGTAAGAGAATATAATCTCCACCATTTCTCTCACTTCCTAATGTTAATATTTTCCAAACATTCACATAATTGTTGTGAGAAAGATTTAAGAGAAAATAAAGACAGTTCAAGCATTCACAAGTGTTGTGAGAGTGTTAGAAATTCCAAAGAGCCAAACACCATTTGTGACAATTTAATTCTCTAAATCATTTAGAGTTTAATTTTTGTGAGTGGAGCCCATACTTTAATTTGTTGGTTTCGAGTCATACTCGGAAGATCGAGTGGTTGATCCAAGTGTTGGACATCAAATGATTGATTTTGGCTACTACAACAAAGGGAGAAGGAAAGGAAAATTTTAAAAATTCATATCGGAGCCAGTGCCACCACAAGTAACTTCTGCCATGCTAAGGAAAATCGTTTCCTACAGTCATACATCTAACTTTTATCACAATTATCTAACTTTGAAAAATCATCAAAGTAGTATGTTAAATAAACTTTCCTCAATACCAAAATAAACCTCTTTAACTTCCTTTAATTACAGTAACCTTACAATGACTTAACATTCAAGATTCATATGTATTTACACATACCATAGCACACCTCTCTTATATACATGCCAAAAGTAATTCCCAAGTTCTTATACACATACATACATACCAATACAACTTAAGAAAAGTGCTTTATAATATCTAATACTCACATTAGTTTTCAAATTCATTCATTCATTCATTTCACATAAGCATTCACTATCCATATAATCTACGAGTTCTATCATATACGTACATACACACAGTCACACACACAATCATCGTGCAATCAACCACGAAGCACACATAACAACTAATACATCACAAGGCACAAAATCAAACAGTACATACATATTGCTGGCTTATGCATATAATGTCATACAAGACTCATTACCTATTTTAGAATAGGTATAAGATGAATTATGTTTGAACAGATTTCTAATCAGCTTGACTACTATACCATAAAATCATCAACAACTTAAACCTACATTCATGCATACATATCACGGCACACCAATCTCATCGCACGACTTCTCGTACATAAGCACATCCATAACAAACACTCTAAAACATAATTCAAACATTCACGTACATACACATGTTTCAAACATACGAATATATGTATTACTTCGATTTCAAGTACTATAGCCTTTTATCAATCTTCATGTCTTAACATCATATACATATATAAATACATGTCCATATACTTATACCTTTTCCATATTCATTTATATACATGTGTTCATATCGATACAGGTTCATACCCTTACATACATACATCTATACATACACATATCATTACGAGTCCATGCAATTACATGCTTCAATATATACACGTAGCCATTAAACTCATCAATCTTTTCAAAATAAATGTCATAGCATTATCCTTGAACATTCCACTTCAAGACACATCAATACATACATTACATACATACATATATTATCATCATAAAACTACTCACTTCATATTATAGCAATAACAAAAATCCATATATGTGATGGTCGACTAACTCAACTATACACGATCTCGAAATCATTTCTCAAATCCACACACACACACACGAAATGAACAATTCGAGAACTCATCGTATACATACACACACACACACGAAATGAACAATTCGAGAACTCATCGTATATATAATATATATATATATATATATATATATATATATATATATATATATATAGATATATATATATATATATACACGAAATGAACAATCGAGAACTCATCACATAAGTTACTTACCTGGCTTTGCAAGACTCCAGGTCCTAGTCACATGTGTCAAAACAAATGGCGAAACGCCGTCAGAATTACGACTTATGAAGTTCTCGACTAAAAACAATGAAATCGAACATCTTTCCAGAACAACCAAATCAAGTTCGTTTTCAACACTTCTAGTTCCATTACTCTTAAAAAATCATTACAAACTAACCCAAGTCATCAGTTAACTTAAATTCTCAGTGTACGCGCTTTTGGAAAATCTTCTAAAAAAGTTTCCGCAAACACTACAGAAGGTCCCGAACTCTATGTACCTTACCGGATTTAACTAGACATGTTCGTAACATCATAAATAACTCGTAACTATTGTCAAAACCAAAATCCATCTTTATACGTAAAAACCCAATTTTATCGAAAACTTACATTTTCTATTGGATCGATCAAACTCATTTTGTTTTCACTCGAATTCTACCAAATGCACATATTCATTATACTAATACTTAATCAATTCAATTTATATCATTATGCTACTCTACAAAGCTACCGGATACATCCGATTGTTTAGCGAAAAACTGTAAATTAGCGGATTTTTTATCGAGAGGTCTTACCAAGATTTCGAGGCCATACACGGACTCCAAACAATCTTACGAATGCACTGGAATTGATGGAATTCTTATCGGAGCTACTCTTCATCATGGGTCACTATTCATCTTAATCTTCCTCCCTCATTTTACGTGCAATCGAGTACGGATCAGAAAAATTATCATTGTCATCTTCTAGTATTCTCCGAGATCTTCAATTTGGCGGGTGGCTCGGGCCATGAAATGAAGCGACGAGCCGGGTTCAGGAGACCCACTTGCGCGTGTATCTCTCTCTTCTACCGCCGACCACCCATACTCGCGCGCGTATCTCTCTCTTCTACCGCCGGCCACCACAAGGTGGAGGGATGGCCGGCCGCCGACGCGACAGAGATGATAGTAACGCGATTTATGGGGACGAGGTGCTTTTAAGGGAGATGAGGGAAATCTGAAATTTTTATAATTTCTGAAAAAATAGGGTATTGTAAGAAAAATTTCTGAAATTTACATTCAAACCCCCGAAAATTACAATCTGGTCCCTTTCATGGGGCTTTCTCAGAAATTCATATTTTGAAATCCTTCATATGTAAATTTCAAAATGTGTTCAACATGAAAGTTGTTTGTCTCAGAAAATCGAGTCTAATGGATTAAAAATCAGCTTAATCGGAGTTCATTTGCAACTTTTATTGCCGAAATAACAAACTTTTATGCAATAACGATAAAATCAGAAATTGCGTAATCGGTTCTCGAAACCACACATTTTCCAACGCGACGAATCTTCATTTTAAAATATTCTAATATATTTTAAACACATAAACTCCGATTTTCGATTACCATTTCGTTCCAAATCTTTATCTTTAATTCGGAAACATTCCAATAGTATTCTGAAAAACTCGGGATATTACACAAAATCCATTATAATGAGTAAAACTTATAATGATAGTATAAGACCTATGGTAGCAACTCCGCCAGCTCTAATATCTCTAGCCTATAATTGTTGGAGCGGAAATAGTTTCCTCGTTTCGGTGGCTACGTTCAAACGTGTGGAAAAGCCAATGGAGGATCAAGTCTGATTTTTATGGTTTTAAGATTTTTTTCCTTTTTCAACAATTAAAACTTACACACACACATATATAAGAGTGCAACATGTATACTTTCCCAAGCTTTATCCGGACAATAAACTGTCCCTTATTGCTTTCAAGTATATCCACACACCAAATCGGTTGACGAACTTTCGGATTATAATTTTGAGAGATTATTGAAGCTTGTGAAAATAATTTTCACAAGAATCATTTGAGAACACTAAAAATTTAGTATTCGTCGCTTGTCTTACAAGACAAAAGAAAAAAAAACAAAGAAAAAAAAAACCACTTTCATTTTTCTTTTGTTTCTGCCGAGAGAGAGTCAGCCCGAAGCAAAAAAATGAAAAACTATTTTCTTTTTCATTCTCTCCATTTTGCCGTGAAAGGTAAAGAAGATCACAATCAAATTTTTCATTTTTTTCATTTTGCCGTGAGAGAGAAAGCAAGCTCAAAAAAACAAAAGATTTTTTTTCTCTTTATACTTTTGATGGTGTTTTTCGGGCACTATGTTATTTAAACAACACGACAGGGGTAAAAGGGGTAACTCCATTGATCGAGACCGTTAAAGCCGACCCGACAACTTGACGGTAAGAGGCCGAGCACTTAAGATCGGTAACCCGACCACTTAAAGATCGGATGACCGGGCATTATCAGATCGACATCAGCATTCTCAGTTCAAAAGACCATCGTGACCGACCTCATGAAGACCGGGAATATGGCGGGATATGCTCCAGAAGATAAGTTGTCCTACTTTCATGGGGAAAACTAATGAGTCAGTGTCCAAATAGGATAAAAGAAGTGAATGTAGTTTTAATTAGGAATCCTTATGGGAAAAGGGAATAGTTTTGACTAGGATTCTTTATGGGAAAAGGAAATTGTTTCAACTAGGAAATTCTTGTACAAATAGGAATATGATTTCTACACTATATAAATAGAAGGGTAGAGTGTGCATAAGGGGGACAAGTTGAAGTAAAAAAGTTGAGATCAATATCATTATTGTGAGACCTGTAAACAAAGAGAGAGCTGAGAAGCGTGTTTGAGTAATAAAAGTACCATCCAGTTCTCGTCCGTGGACGTAGGTCGGATCCAAAATCCACCGAACCACGTTAAATCTCCTTGTCAGATTGGCTTATTTCCTTGTTTTCCGCTAAATTTGCTTTGGTCCCCCATAACCAAACAAATTCACTATTGAAGGAGGATTACCTCGGAGGTGATATTCCCATATTACCCCGAGACCAAAATCAGCCGTCAACAGTTGGCGCCGTCTGTGGGGAACTCTACGAAAAGCAACTCGCGTAATAAGACAAATGGCGGAAGGCGGAAACCAACAATCATCAGGGGGCTCGGCTGCGGACTGGATGGAAAAGATCGAGGAAAACCTTAGGAAGGAAAGGGAGGAAAACCAAACTCTACTAAAAACCATAGTAGACCGGTTGGAAAGGATGGAAGGAGCACGCGACGGAAAATTCGAGGCCGGACTAGCCGGCGAAGGAGTGAGATAGCGGAAGGAAAGAGAATTGTTGATACAAGCGAAGACGACAGACCTCAAAGGAGGGAACCCTACAGGGTGAGATCCGTGGTAGTACAAAGGGATTCCCAAACCGAGGACACATGGGAGGAGGAAGATGACAAATCATCACCAGATCCCTCCTACGATAGCCCTCACAGTACCCGGAGGAGAGGAAAAGAACATACCGAAGAGGTGCGGGACGACGCCGACCCTGAGAAACGCCGCTCCCAAGATAGCAGAAAGAAAAGAAACCTCAGAGGGCGGCATGGAACCAGGGACAGCGGTATGAAATCTTGGTTACGGGAGGAGCTGGTCAATGGGGAGTATACCCCAACGCAAACAGAGGGGATATCCAGGACGTCAAGATGAGTCCCCCCTCACGGAGGAAATAAAATCGGAGAAATTCCCGAAGAGATTTAACATGCCGACCATGACACCGTACAAGGGCCATACCGACCCTAAAACCCACATTGAAAGTTTCACCCTGCTGATGGAGGTGCAAGGGGTAACAGGGGACGCCATCTGCAAAGTGTTCCCCCTAACTCTGGCCGGACCAGCCATTCTATGGTACAGGAGCTTAGCCCCAAGAAGCATCAGCACAGCTTCACACAACTGAAGAAGTCATTCATACGACACTTCAAGGGGGCTTGTGTCCCCAGAAAGACGATTGGAGAACTCCGGCTCATGAAGCAAGGAGACGATGAACCTCTGAAGATATTTATTGAAAGGTACCATAATATGGTACTCGAAGTCGGAGGGTATGAATCCCCTGAAGCCCTGGAAAGCTTGAAAGGAGCCTTGAGGGTCGGAAGACTCTGGACCTACCTAAGGATCCAGGACACCCCGGACTACGCCACCGCCCTGGAGGTGGCCCGGAAGTTCGTTTCGTTAGAGAACGAAGAGAAAGTGTCCCGGAAAGGGAACAACATCAGGGATAGAACCACAAGGGAGGGCGCCCAACGCCGAACAGAAAAAGAATCCAGAAGACCACCCCCGAAACACAAAGAATTCAAGCCACTGCACCGGGACAATCAGGAAAGAAGAGCGCCGACCCAAGTAAACCACGTGGTCAGGGAAGATGTATACATTCCCCTAAAAAAACCACTGGGACAAATTGTCATGGAGATCCAGGGGAAAGGCCTCTTAGTGGAACCCGACCAAAGGAGGTTCCCCCCGGACAGAAGGAACCAAAAGGCTTATTGCATACACCACAACTCCAGAGGACATGCAACGGACGGATGTAAAGATCTGCGAGAACAAATGGAGGATCTAGCACGAAACGGGTATCTGAACAAATACATTGACCACGAGGTTATGACGACCAGACAAAGGGCATGTGGCCGCCAATTCAACTGAAAGAGGGCAGTTTGTCCCCAAAAACATAAATAAAACTTTCTCCTTTCAAAAGAAGGTTCTCGTCCACTTTCTTAAAACATAAATAGAAAGACCTACTCAAAAACCGGGGACAAACTTAGCACCTAAATACAAAAAGAAACGACCAAGCAATAAAGACTTGGGCAGCTCGGGGCTTGACCTTGCCCCACCGAGGTCATTCAGTTATCCGGCTCGAGATCGGGCTACGTCCCACCGAGTCATGCACGTTGGTCTGAGGACAGAACACTCCCTCAGAGCCAAGTACGTCTTTCGGCGCGGGTCTGGATTGCAGTTCCGCCGAGGCCCCTTCATTAATCAGCTCGGGGCTGGATTTCGTTCCGCCGAGGCCATATTCAGCTCGGGGTCAGGTTACGTCCCACCGAGTCATGCATATTGGTCTGGGGACGGGACATTCCCCCAGAGCCAAGTACCTTTTTCAGCTCGGGGTCGGGTTACGTCCCACCGAGACATGCTCATTAGTCTGGGGACGGAACATTCCCCCAGAGCCAAGTATCTCTCTAGCTCGGGGTCCTCAGGGACATACCCGATGTAACGGATCCGTGAGAAGCATAGCACAGGGAGGGATGATACCCCTGTGGCGATTGCTTACTCCAGTGTTACCGAACATAAGGAGGAACATGCCCTTAATGTGTCGAACACTCTTCTGATCCTCACCTGCCCGATGTAATGGATCCGTGGGAAAGCATAGCACGGGGGATAATGACACCCTGTGACGATTGCTAACTCCAGTGATACCGGGCCTAAGGAGGAACATACCCTTAATATCCCGGACACTCTTTGATCCATTCATCATCCGGATCCGCGGGAGGCACAGCACGGGGAGGCGTATACCCCTGTGGCGTGTGCCTACTCCAGCGTGGTAAGGAGGAGCCCTCATACAATACACAGGCTCCCGAGCGAACCGACGTGTAGAGGATGTGCCCTTACCGTTCATACGCTCTTCTGATCCGAATCCTGGTTCGCCGGGACACTGAATTGAAAGATTCAGAATTGTGTTTTGGAGGCCTCGGGCAGGACGCTGTTTCGAGGCATCCGTGTTGTTGTTTACACTTGTGAAAAGTTTTACTTTGGGACAAGTGCTAAGTCACCCCCACCTTTTGATTTTACCTTCAAAGGTTTTGTTTTTATTTTTTCGCCGGTCTGGCATAGGGACGCCCATGCCAGATTCGGTAGGGCTTCAAAGGTTGATTCACTTCCCTTCTGAATAAGTCCCAGGGATTAATCGGCTCGGGTCTGGATTTCGTTCCGCCGAAGCCACTTGTTTATTCGGTTCGGGGCTGGATTTCGTTCCGCCGAGGCCGCTTGGTTATTTAGCTCGGGTCGGGATACGTCCCACCGAGTCAGCCCTTCGGACTGGGGACGTAACATTCCCTCAGGTCCAAGTGTCGTTCTCAGCTCGGGGTCGGGTTGCGTCCCACCGAGTCAGTCCTTCGGACTGGGGACGTACCATTACATCAAAGCCTTTCTCAGCTCGGGGTCGGGGTACGTCCCACCGAGTCAGCCCTTCGGACTGGGGACGTAACATTCCCACAGGTCCAAGTACCTTTCTCAGCTCGGGGTCGGGGTACGTCCCACCGAGTCAGCCCTTCGGACTGGGGACGTAACATTCCCCCAGGTCCAAGTACCTTTCACAGCTCGGGGTCGGGGTACGTCCCACCGAGTCAGCCCTTCGGACTGGGGACGTAACATTCCCCCAGGTCCAAGTACCTTTCACAGCTCGGGGTCGGGGTACGTCCCACCGAGTCAGCCCTTCGGACTGGGGACGTAACATTCCCTCAGGTCCAAGTGCCTTCACAGCTCGGGGTCGGGCGGGGTACGTCCCACCGAGTCAGCCCTTCGGACTGGGGACGTAACATTCCCTCAGGTCCAAGTGTCGTTCTCAGCTCGGGGTCGGGCGATGTCCCACCGAGTCTACCCTTTGGACTGGGGACGTAACATTCCCCCAGGACCAAGTGATTCTTACAGCTCGGGGTCGGGCGATGTCCCACCGAGTCTGCCCTTTGGACTGGGGACGTAACATTCCCCCAGGACCAAGTGATTCTTAGAGCTCGGGGTCGGGCGATGTCCCACCGAGTCTGCCTTTGGACTGGGGACGTAACATTCCCCCAGGTCCAAGTGCCTTTCTCAGCTCGGGGTCGGGGTACGTCCCACCGAGTCAGCCCTTCGGACTGGGGACGTAACATTCCCTCAGGTCCAAATGCCTTTCACAGCTCGGGGTCGGGGTACGTCCCACCAAGTCAGCCCTTCGGACCGGGGACGTAACATTCCCTCAGGTCCAAGTGTCGTTCTCAGCTCGGGGTCGGGTTGCGTCCCACCGAGTCAGTCCTTCGGACTGGGGACGTAACGTTCCCCCAGGCCCGAGCATCTCTCACAGCTCGAGACATGATCACATGCCACCGAGCACATCATCGTTAGCTCAGAAGCAAAATTTTCTCCTCACAATCGAGATTGGATCAGTCAGGGGTCATGACCCCCAAATCTCTGGTACAAATATTACAGAGGAGAAGTCATTTTTAGTTTGGACAAACAAGAGGAACTTCATCTCCTGATGGAACGACCCAAGTAAGCAATTTGCTTTGAGGTGGAGAATCATTCTGAATAGAGTCAGCATCTCCAATAAACCGAGGATATGAAGATAGAAACAGAAGACTTAGTTGATGGCAAAGACAATTTCTTGGTGATTTCTGGAGCGACCACCAGCAAGGCGATCAGCACACCATCTTTTTTATAGTTCCCGGCATCAACTCACAAACTCGTTGTTACCGAGAACTAGGGGACAGATGTTGATGGTGTTTTTCGGGCACTATGTTATTTAAACAACACGACAGGGGTAAAAGGGGTAACTCCATTGATCGAGACCGTTAAAGCCGACCCGACAACTTGACGGTAAGAGGCCGAGCACTTAAGATCGGTAACCCGACCACTTAAAGATCGGATGACCGGGCATTATCAGATCGACATCAGCATTCTCAGTTCAAAAGACCATCGTGACCGACCTCATGAAGACCGGGAATATGGCGGGATATGCTCCAGAAGATAAGTTGTCCTACTTTCATGGGGAAAACTAATGAGTCAGTGTCCAAATAGGATAAAAGAAGTGAATGTAGTTTTAATTAGGAATCCTTATGGGAAAAGGGAATAGTTTTGACTAGGATTCTTTATGGGAAAAGGAAATTGTTTCAACTAGGAAATTCTTGTACAAATAGGAATATGATTTCTACACTATTATAAATAGAAGGGTAGAGTGTGCATAAGGGGGACAAGTTGAAGTAAAAAAGTTGAGATCAATATCATTATTGTGAGACCTGTAAACAAAAGAGAGAGCTGAGAAGCGTGTTTGAGTAATAAAAGTACCATCCAGTTCTCGTCCGTGGACGTAGGTCGGATCCAAAATCCACCGAACCACGTTAAATCTCCTTGTCAGATTGGCTTATTTCCTTGTTTTCCGCTAAATTTGCTTTTGGTCCCCCATAACCAAACAAATTCACTATTGAAGGAGGATTACCTCGGAGGTGATATTCCCATATTACCCCGAGACCAAAATCAGCCGTCAACAATACTTTCAACTTGTGTCTTCGGTCCAAAACCAAAAACCAATTATTCTTCAACTTTTTCATATTGCCGAAAAAGGGATAAGATCCATTAAATTGATTATGTCTCTTTAGGCTACCATTACTTGGCCAAAATTAGTCAACAAGACAAAAGAAAAACACATGAATAAAAACTTGCTACCTTTATGGTTATCCAAAAGCATAAATAAATAAAAAATATTAATAAACAATTTTATTACTAAATTAAAAATAATTAAAAATTAATTAACATTTAATTATTAATAATTATTATTACATGCGTCAAAAAAATTTATTTATCTTCCAATTATCGCAAATCATATTTACAGTATTTCTAAAATCACCGAAATATTTCCCAAATAAACGAGTGCTAGCTCATCAACATCGGGAAATATTTTACATTTTACCAAAAAAGTACATAAATTTTCTTCTGAACTTTTATCGAAACAATTTAATTAATTCATCAACAATTCGGATAATATGTGTGAGTCTCTGTGAGCTGGACATGAGTCGATACGAACATATTCATATCACTTCGGTACAACTCATCGTAAATGAAGTTCTCAATGATCATGAGTGACCTCTAGCAAGATATCATGACCCCTATATACGAAGAATAAAATATCGGATAATCCGATATAGTCATACCGGTGTGTAATAGAGTCCCTCTATTATCGACTCACAATCAAGAGTAGGCCATGAAGTCGTCAAACCTCTAACTCCATCATAGGATCAAGAAATCAACCATATACGAGATTTACATATTTGTAAAATATATTTTCAGATGACATGTACTCCATCCGGAGATTGGATCACCGTGTATGACATTCTCACATAGGATCTGAAGCTCAATTATCTGAGCCAGTAGAGTCCATTTCGATCATCATATGTCCTCATACATTAAGAACACAATGCCAACAAGCTTCTTTCACTAGGCATGGTTAGCCCGGTGCAATATACGCAAGTGAATGGTGCGACTTAATATAGATGGCAACCGTGAAATCTCAGGTCAAATGACTAATGGTACACTAGTACGGTTGTGCGACGAATCATTGACGGCGGATAATCACTCATGTGATTCATCATGTTTGGTCATGTTCAGTAACACGTTCAATAAACGCATTTTGACACACTCACTCACAAAGTGGTTCTTTACTCCCAAGTATAATAGTGTCGAAATAATAAAATAACCCGGTAAGTCCGGGGTCAATCCACATGGAATAGATTTTGTAAAATAAAATAATAATTCAAGAGAAAATAAAAACGCTGAATAGTTTGAAGTGATGGATAAATTTAAATTGAATTGCATGTAACATCCCCGAATCTGGAAGATGTCACCGACAAGGGATAGCAGAACTAACCTCATAAGCCTCTGACTTCTTGACTATATTTGTTACTAATAGACCATCTAAATGCAAAGTGTAACGACCAGTAGTAATTACTACTACCTATGGTGAATACTATTATTTTTGAAACAAAGGAATATAAAAATAAATCATGGGGTGATTCAGATATGATGATAAAAAGGCTTTAGGAACGATCGTAAGACTCCTCGAGGTCCCGAGATAAATCGTATCTTATGCCCTTTTTACTATATATAGTATTTTGGGTATAACTTCTTCATACAAACTCGGAATTTTATGAATTTTATATCACCGGAAATCTTAGACCAAGACCTACAACTTCCGTATTAAACATTTTCCCAAAATCGGACCAGAAACGGGTCAAATATTCAAGATAAAATCTGGATGAATAGTAACTACGGACCTAAATGATAAAAATGAGCAACTTCTCCATTTCTCTAGAATCATCCACATTTTTCTTGACACTTAGGCCCTCCTATTTAAAGGCCACTATTCACCTTTCCAGAGAAGAGAAAAACGAATTAGAAAGGGAGGGAAGAAGAGGAAACCGTAAGGAAAGAGAAGAAGAAAAAGAGAAGAAGAAGAAGAAAAAGAAAAGAAGAAGAAAAGAAGAAGAAGAAGAGAAGAAGAGGAAAGAAATGAAGGAAAGAGGAGAATGAAAGAAGTAAAGAAGCTTGACAACAATGGAAGTAAAGAGAAAAGAGGTAAGAAAATCCATCTAACCCATTTTCAATGTTGAAGTTTAATGATTTTAATAAAATGATTTACATGAACGTGATGATGGTTTCATGGTTACTTGAGTATATTATGGTGGAATAATTGATAGATTTTAAATGTAAGGTTTTAGGTGAGAATGGGTATTAGGTATAATGAAATAAGATTGATTAGATGATAAATTGATGAAGTATTTGATGAGTTTAGGTTGATTTGAAGAGTATTAGAGGATGATTTAGATATGAGTTATTTGGTGTTAAGTGATGAATTGAGTATTGGAAGTGATGAGGACAGTTAGGAGTGAAATTTGGGCAGAAATTTGTTCTGGTGTAGCAGTCCAGGAATCTGGAAAATCGACTGGGCGTCGCGACGTGCATCCACTCTGCGTCACGACGCCAGGCAGAAAACATGACAGTTTTGTTAAGAAATCTGAATTGGTTTTTGACAGTTCCGACCTCACCCCAGCATAGTTAAGACCATTCTAAGGACTTTAAATCAGTTCCCTAGCTAACATTCCTTACCAACCTTACCTAATAGAATGAATTACATTCTTACATACCAGAAACTAGTAAGTTTATTCTAGCTTCGTAATCCATCTTAAAGCTTGAAAATCTAACCATATTGTCACTCTTAGATCATTGCAGGATATGCGATACTCTCCAACGAAGCAATAAATACCTTTCTAGTTACCAAGCTCAGTGAGTGGACATTATTTCTTCACATTGGTTTTATTTATTGACTTATCAGTTCTTTATAATTCAGACTTACTTTTTCAGTACATAGGGCGTTAGAAACTTTCCTTTTCATATTATGATGTTTAATTATGTTTTGAGAAAGAAAATGCTTTTCAAGAATAGTATTACAGTTTAGTTTTTATGTTTTCGGGGCATAAGGTAAAACCTCACCCCAGTATGTAACTTCAGATACAGTTGGAATTGACGGCTATAGACGCATGTGCACATGTGGAGGACTGAGGGCACGCTCTCAGATCCTCGAGCAGGACTAGGGGCTACAGGGTCCCGAAATCCTGGTTTTAGATGCCTAGTTGAGTTATGGTCCTGGGCATCGAGCACACCCAGTTGAGTTATGGTCCTGGGTGTAGAGAGACGTCCAGTTGAGTTATGGTCCTGGACGTAGAGTAGTTTTCAGTTTTCAGACATATAGTACTCAGTATTTCAGATTTTAAAACCGGATTTCAGAAATCATATCTTTACAGATAGTTTTCAGATTTCAGATTTTCAGTATAAAGATTTCAGAGTTCAGAACCCAGATTATAAGCAAGTAGTTTTCAGAAAACAGATTTTCAAAAACAGATTTCAAAAAGAAATAAAGTTTCTTTAAAAGATATTTATAAAAGTGTGACTTTAAAGTTAAAAGATTTCTATTTCAGATTTCGGTTTTAGTCCGCTCACTTAGATTGCATATCAATCTAACCCCCCCCCCACCAGTTTAGTTTGTTTTGCAGGGATTTCAAGAGGATATGCTCGGGAGGATGGATACTGATGCAGTCACCAGGGTTAGAGTCCACCAGTTCGAAGTCAAAGTAACATAGTTTAGTTAGAGTTGCATTCATGCATTAACGATGTATTAGACATTACAAGCAGTTTTGAGTGTGTTGTAAGAAAAGTATTATTAGTATGCATTTTTTATTTATGGGATTTGAGTTGAAGTCTGCATGCATAACATTTTTACAGTTCAGAGTACAGTCGGATAGTCAGAGGCTTATGGGGTTAGCACATCTATCCCCTAGCGGTAACATCTCCTGGATTTGGGATGTTACAAAGATGGTATCAGAGCATGGTCTAGGGAGTCAGTGACTGCAGTGGGTAGAGTGTTGGGGTCTTGTATACGTTGTATGTCCGGGATACCCGTATATGAGGCACTACCTCTCCAGTATCTGATCCTCGAGTACGTCCTCCAAGCTTCTCAGACAGGTTAGTGAATATTTCCTCAGTTATTCCAAATTCCTCTTCCCTTATTATAGTTAAAGATTATCCTGTAGTAATCTTAAATTATTTCCCGAAGTTCCGAATAAGTTAGGAAACCATATTATTAAGTCCCAAAGAAATGTGATAAAAGAGCTAGAAAAAGAAAAGAGAAAGAAGAAAGATACATAGGAGTTTGAACCAGATAGAGACAAAGATATATAGAAAAAAAAAGTATATCCACCCAGGAAGGTAGAAAAGAAAGATAAAGATAGAAGAAAAGTAAGACAAGATAGAGGAAATCAGAAGAGTAAACAAAACATTAGAACCTATAGCCGTAACAGAGAGTAACGAAATCCCCAACAAGTATTAAAGTTGCCTAGCAAGATTAAGATTCCTTTCATACTCAAGAAATCCTTCCAAGTAATCCTATAGTCTTTGAGAATCTCTCATAGATAGTAAATTTTCTGAATAATTAGAGAGACAACAGAATTAAGAAACCCCGAATAGTATTGAGAGCTCTAACGAAACCCTGATAAAGAACACCAGATATCCAAACCCTGATCTAGATCTTTAAGTACGAAACAGAAATGGCTAGTTACCTTACTTCTAGCAATCCGATAGAGATAAAACCTTAAACTTTTTCGTCCTCAAACTCTTTAGTGATAGTAGATCAGAGGGTTGTCCCACTAGAGTATACCTTATAAACACAGATAACCATAAGAGACCGGATAGAGAGTTTACTCAGGAACTTGAAAGATAGATCAACACGAAGTTAGTAGAAATCTATGAGAATATGAAGGAATAGACCCAGGAGGATAAAAAGAGTTAGAGGTGACAAAGGTAGTGGTATGAAGCGTAAGTAGAATGCCATAGCTGGAACTTATAGCAATGATAGGGATTAGGAATTATGGAAGCAGAAGTAAGACATAGAGATAGAGATAGATAAGAGATAATGGAATCTATAACGGTGTAAATTGGAAATGTGGAGTAAATTAATAAAGGAAAATACTAAATCATATACCCTTCATTCTCAAAAGAATTCCTCTGGGAATGGTCCAATACTTTCATGAACTACCTATTATTAGTAGCAAAATCCCTCTAGTACCAAGGATCGTTATAAGATAAAGAAATAAGAAAGTCAATGACGAATCGTGTGATCTTCAAATAGATGCTGAACGCCATAAAGGCATAGAAACTTTAGACTTTACAAACTCAAGCCTATAGTCAAATCAAAATGAGTGGTGATCGAAACAACAGTTAGATGCCCTAATTAAGGAAATTGATAAGATAAAGTCTGACTTGCCCAGATTTTCACTCTGTCGAGATACAAGATAAGGAAGTTATCCAGATGAAATATACCTCATACTTATCCTATATGAGTAATAAGCTCCATCAGGATATACAGGACTAGAACTAGGATGAAGAAATTCCATAAAATAAAAAGAAAGGATTAATGAGATTAAAATAGTTCCTATTAGTATGAGTAAAGACGATCGTAAGAAAAATTGAGGTAAGTCCGTTTTAGGAAATAAAGAGACCTTGAGGAGGAGATTACCTAGAAGAAGTATCAAAGGTAATTTTAAGAATGAAACGAGGAAACCCTGGAACAATGCAACAATCAAGGTGATTCAAGTAAGACTTATCATAGATTAAATACTATAGAGCCCACGGGCAAGTGGAATCACAGAGATTTATTGCAAAGGATAAGGATAAGTTTATGAAATTGTAAGAAATTTAAGGAAGTAACAAGTGCATTAGTATGGACAGTAGTATAAAGAGAACACGTCAAGGTTTATGGGAAAAGCAAGAGATGAGATTTAAGAACACAAATAAGGAAATAAAAATTTTGGAATGATGCAAGAATCGTGATGAGTAACAAAGGAACTTAGCATACTTTCTAAATAAGTGATAGAGTAAAGAATTGATGATAGTCATGGAACCCTAGAGCGTATTTAGAAGGGAACTTGTGAAGAAGAGTGATGATAAGTTTAGGCAAAGCACGGAATGGCTTGTGGTATTAAGTAAAACAAATATTTAAGGAATAATGAAATTAATGGACCAAAGATTTAAAAGAAGATGACCTTGGAGGTTGAAGTAAATTAAGTTTTCAAAGGAATCAAAGAATAAGGAGACGAGAGACTAAGCTTAGGAAGGAACTTTCAAGAAATCAGAGAGATTAGAGGGATAAAGAAAATCTTTCATAGAAATAGTGAGCAATCTAAAAAAAAAAAAAAAAAAAAAAAAAAAAAACCTCTTGGAAATGGAAAAAAGTCAGGATTGTAGGAGGAGAATAATACAAAGGTCAAAGATTAAGTAAGAGATGCTCATAGAAGACAAATAGAAACAATTCCTAGGAAAGTAAGTGAGTCAAAGGAGAAGAACTAGAATAAGGGATGGTCTTGTACAACAAAACGAGTTCCGTAAGAAGGATAGCAAAGAATTATAGTCGTACCTAAAGGAAGAATATGGTGCCATCAAGATATCGAGAGATGAGAATAGCCTCACCCTTTTAACCCTCTGATGATAGTAACAACAGATGGAGCCAAAGCGCAATATTGAAACACTTTAAGGACAAGTATAAGGATAGTGGTATAAGAAATGAAGAATAGTTCTAGTAATGGATACTAATAGGAACCTTTGGATTTAGTAGCAAGAGTAGTAGTAGTAGTCAAGCGTATAATAGGGAGATAAATAACAATGTTAGAAATAACTAAAGGTATATGAGGATAGACGTCCGTCGAGTAATGGAAGAAGAATACATGATCTATAGTGGGTGCAGATGGAGGATAAAACAGAGAAGTAAAGCAACATATGGTTGATACCAGTATAGGAGGTGAGACGGCCATAAGGGGGAAAAATAAGCAAGAGAAAAAACAGTGAGTTGCAATTGTATATATATATATATGAAGACATGTGGATATAAAGGAAAAGTACAAAAGATAGGAAAATGAGATCTAAAGACATAGTTCAAGAATAAAGCATAACCCAAGAAAGCTCTCAGTTAAATAAGGAAAGGATGAGAAGAATACTGAGAAAAGATAAAAAGGAATTACCTAAGGTACCCAATTCTAGCTTAAAAAGACCAAACCACTACGGGTTTGGGATGGTTTGACCGCGGGTTATGGGTGGTTTGGTAGGTTTATATCTTAGCGCGGGAGCGACAACATAAATTAACACAAAGCAGCTGTTGGGAGACGTAAGACAAAAGAATAGAAAAGAAAAGATCAATAATGAAATTCGCAAATGACCAGAAAGACTTTGAAAAGTCGAGAAAGAAGTTGTCAGGTTAGGATAGAATAGTAATCAACTAATGACAAGAGCTCAAGATTGTACTTAGTATATAAAGAGAAAACTTGAGGTAAAAATGATCTATACTAGTCGACAAAATGAAGTAAAGAATAAGGAAATTCTAGGAAAAGATTAAGAAAGAGGAATCGATAAGGTTCAATTAAGGCGGCAAATAACTTTGAGCATAAGATAAACAAACATAATGGAGAAACATTAAATATTGGTATTAGATACTAGAATCCTCTATGGAAACCAAGAAACCACCTATTGAAAGTTTGTTCACGTTAAAGAGTCTTGAAGCATAAGTAAAGGTCTATAAAGAAGAAGTCTTAGAAACGAGAGTATAAGGAATAGTGGAAAGAACAGAAGAATAATAGTTAAGAAGAAAGATCAAGTAAACCATAAAGGTTAAAAACTAGAAGATCAAGGAAATCACATGGTAGACGCCAAGGAGGATTCGAGGATGAATCATATTTAAGGGGGGGAGAATTTGTAACGACCAGTAGTAATTACTACTACCTATGGTGAATACTATTATTTTCGGAACAAAGGAATATAAAAATAAATCATGGGGTGATTCATATATGATGATAAAAAGGCTTTAGGAACGATCGTAAGACTCCTCGAGGTCCAGAGAAGAAATCGTACCTTATGCCCTTTTTTACTATATATAGTGTTTTGGGTATAACTTCTTCATACGAACTCGGAATTTTATGAATTTTATATCAACGGAAAGTTTAGACCAAGACCTACAACTTCCGTATTAAACATTTTCCCAAAATCGGAACAGAAACGGGTCAAATATGCAAGATAAAATCTGGATGAATAGTAACTACGGACCTAAATGATAAAAATGAGCAACTTCTCCATTTCTCTAGAATCATCCACATTTTTCTTGACACTTAGGCCCTCCTATTTAAAGGCCACTATTCACCTTTCCAGAGAAGAGAAAAACGAATTAGAAAGGGAGGGAAGAAGAGGAAACCGTAAGGAAAGAGAAGAAGAAAAAGAGAAGAAGAAGAAAAAAAGAAGAAGAAGAAGAAGAGAAGAAGAGGAAAGAAAGGAAGGAAAAAGGAGAATGAAAGAAGTAAAGAAGCTTGACAACAATGGAAGTAAAGAGAAAAGAGGTAAGAAAATCCATCTAACCCATTTTCAATGTTGAAGTTTAATGATTTTAATAAAATGATTTACATGAACGTGATGATGGTTTAATGGTTACTTGAGTATATTATGGTGGAATAATTGATAGATTTTAAATGTAAAGTTTTGGGTGAGAATGGGTATTCAGTACATAGGGCGTTAGAAACTTTCCTTTTTCATATTATGATGTTTAATTAAATTTTGAGAAAGAAAATGCTTTTCAAGAATAGTATTACAGTTTAGTTTTTATGTTTTCGGGGCATGAGGTAAAACCTCACCCCATTATGTAACTTCATATACAGTTGGAATTGACGGTTATAGACGCATGTGCACATGTGGAGGACTGAGGGGACGCTCTCAGATCCTCGAGCAGGACTAGGGGCTACAGGGTCCCGAAATCCTAGTTTTAGATGCCCAGTTGAGTTATGGTCCTGGGAATCGAGCACACCCAGTTGAGTTATGGTCATGGGTGTAGAGAGACGTTTAGTTGAGTTATGGTCCTGGACGTAGAGCAGTTTTCAGTTTTCAGACATACAGTACTCAGTATTTCAGATTTTAAAACCGGATTTCAGAAATCATATCTTTACATATAGTTTTCAGATTTCAGATTTTCAGTATAAAGATTTCAGAGTTCAGAACCCAGATTATAAGCAAGTAGTTTTCAGAAAACAGATTTTCAAAAACAGATTTCAAAAAGAAATAAAGTTTCTTTAAAAGATATTTATAAAAGTGTGACTTTAAAGTTAAAAGATTTTTATTTCAGATTTCGGTTTTAGTCCGCTCACTTAGATTGCATAGCAATCTAACCCCCCCCCCCCCCCCACCAGTTTAGTTTGTTTTGCAGGGATTTCAGGAGGACATGCTCGGGAGGATGGATACTGATGCAGTCACTAGGGTTAGAGTCCACCAGTTCGAAGTCAAAGTAACATAGTTTAGTTAGAGTTGCATTCATGCATTAACGATGTATTAGACATTACAAGCAGTTTTGAGTGTGTTGTAAGAAAAGTATTATTAGTATGCATTTTTTATTTATGGGATTTGAGTTGAAGTCTGCATGCATAACATTTTTACAGTTCAGAGTACAGTCGGATAGTCAGAGGCTTATGGGGTTAGCACATATATCCCCTGCCGGTAACATCTCCTGGATTGGGGATGTTACACAAAGTCATGTACAGGAACCATAGCTCAACTCAACAATCATGAAATGCTTTTATTACTCATAACTGTGTACTCAATTATACTTTTCTTTACAACACCTTTATGAATACTCATAATGACTTATAAAACACTAATGTATGCATGCGACTTTACTTTGATTCAGATTGGACTCTCATGCGCCTGACTTTGAACTGGTGGACTCCCAATCCCTAGTGACTGCATCAGTATCCGTCCTCCCGAGCTCGTCCTCCGAGAAACTTACAAAATGTAAAAACAGGAGTGGGGGTTAGATTGCTATACGATCTAAGTGAGTGGATGAAAAATGAAAACTATTGTAATAACTTTTAGTTTCAAAATCATAGTTCCAAAAATATCTTTATATGAAAACTTTTTTCTGAAAACTTCATCTTTCTAAAAACGACTTATGAAACTCTATAAACTGAAAACTAACTCTGAAAATCTAATTTTTGAAAAAACTATTTACTGAAAATATGTTCTCTGTGTTCTGCTCTGTGTTTGAAAACCTTGACGTATGAGGACATTATCTATCGTCGTCCCCATATACGCCTAACTGTAGCCAGCAGTGCAAACCCATGTCTTTAGGGAGTTATGTATCACCGTCCCCTAAAGCATGCCACTACTGTCTCTGAAATTGGTGGTCTTGGGGCATTACATATCACCGTCCCCCAGGCCAAAAACTAGAATTTGGGGTGCAGATCTATGCTACCACCTAAACTCTGAACTATAGTACAGGTACATGAACCTATGCCGTCATTCTGGCTCTGAAACTAGGATCTAGGGGCGATACGTATCGCCGTCTCCCTAGTCCTCTACATGTGCACATGTCCTATGTCCGTCAATTCCATGTCTATCTCAAGTTATATATTGGGGTGAGTTTTTTCCTCATGCCCCGAAAAACATAAAGCTCATGTTTAAAAATATTTCTTTTCTAAATCACTACTTATCTGAAAAACAAGTGTAAGTAAATAATGGTTAACGCCCTATTTGCAGAAAAGTAAGTCTGATATATATATATATATAACAAAATGAAATTCCACTCACTGATTCGGAACTTGTCGGTGACACCTTGCGATGGTTGCAGAATTGCACCTCATGATGATAATTTAGAATTAGCAAAATTCGTTAGTACCAAGGTTACGAATTATATCCTTACCTAACAAAATATATTTTTTATTCATCATAAATCATCCTCTCTATGTTACTACTATTTTAGGATGGTCTAACAATTTTTGTTGCACTCGTTCAATGATCTCTCAAGATACTTAGCAAAATTCCATATTATGCCCCCTTTTCCATAAAATTTCAGTGCACTAATACTGATTTTGAAAATTTGGAGCACTTAATCTAGGTTGAATTGGGGGAAAATTTTTTAAGAAAATACTCAATTATGTGTCTATTTTATGTTGGCTTTTACGGATTGTGGTTTCGATTCCTAAAACTCAAGTTATGGACAGAAGTTCAGGGGTTGTGTGATTGAAAAAACTGGGACAGCAGATAGACCGACTTCAGAAAAGGATCGGTCTCATATTGAGTCCAAAAATTCTGAATTTTGGATATATTACTCCCATATATGTATAGTTTATGAAAAATTTTATGGTTCATCGATCGGGCATATAAAACTCAAGTTAGAAGTGATCAAACACAACCTGTACCAGAATGGGACAAAATAGATTTCATTAATTATCTTCCTTATTTCACCATCTGATTTAATACATTTAATCCTATAACCTCCAACATAATTTCTACTATCATATACACTCTTTATAACATACAAATCATGCTTAATTTCTTAATTTTATATGAGCTTGGCATTTTGTCAAATAATTGGTGTGAGAAATGCTCAAATTCACCATTTCTACAATCTTAGTTATCCCTACTCCCATTTATATATTCATTACACCATAACATAATCCAACTTCAAAACTCATCTCATATCACCATCCATTCACCCAAATCAACACCCTAACCATTCTCATACCAAAATCAATACTCAAATCATCATATAACATCCAATTCTACATAAACCAAATCATTATTTCATCATCACTCAACTTAATCTATTCATACACTCCATAAAATATTTAAACCCAAAACTTAATAACTTTCAATACATAAATTTAATCACACAATTTTTATCTCAATCATTATTACAACCCAATCATCTACGCATAACTATCATCCAACACCCATATTCAATCATCATACTTCATAGAAAAAAAAACAAGTTAATATGTCAAGTCTTTTTACCTCATTTGTTGGATCTTCTTCATCATCTATGGTTTCTTCTATCTTCCTCTTTCTTCTCATTCTTCTTTCTTTATTCTCCTTCTTCTTTTCTTCCTTCTCATTCTTCTTTTCTTTCTTTCTTCTTCTTTTTCTTCTTCCCTCTCTTCTTCCTTCACGTATTCTTCTTTCTTTCTTTTCATTTCCGTTTTAATTTTTGTGTCACTCATTCGGCTTGATTACATCCGATCATAGCTAATCTAAAAATGTACATCTGGCTGGACATGTCTCGAGATGTAAATGATCCAGCAGATTGGCAATTACTGGAGAAGTGAAGGGAATTCTATCCCATCCATCCATTCTCAATCCATCATTTTAGCTACAAAAATAGGGGTTCCCTTTACAATGGGGGGGATTCGGAAGCTAGTTTTTGGATAAATCATAAGAAATCCTTGAAAAGTTTTGAAACCTAAAAAAAGAAAGATAGTAACGAATATATGAAGATCCCTCATTTCCTGGTATAAATCTAGCAATAACCCATATCTCATAAGTGACTTCTGAGCCACTGCTACCGTAAAAAAGTATGACCCTAGGGCACTCTTTTCAACATTTTCATATCTTAAAGTTTCAATCTTTGACATAGTATCTCCGACTAGACGTACTTCACGTCCGGCCAAATATGCACACACATTCGGCCGCTTATAAACATGTCAAGTTGTCTTTACTACTTTCTTTAGTTAATCATATGCTTAGTTATTTTTTTTATGTTGCTCTTGTTACCATTAATCTATGCATGTCTATTTGTTTCATTATGTTATTTTAATCGATGATACACATGTGTTTATTCTACTGTCCAAAATAATATGCATGTTGTGATTTGCTTACTGTGTGATCTGCCAATGAAGTCTCTTGTTCTATATCTAGCCGGCCATGAATTATATCCAGCCATATGATCCCGTGGAATATATATGGAAACCCAAACATAAGTTCCATAGTTGATTCTGAATGGTTGATAGTATTATCCAAACTGGGGATACAACTCCACATACCATTGGGATATAGTTATTTCGTTATGAATGTATCCATAATACATGTTTATTATACCGGTTATTGCGTATAAATATTTCTGCATTTCTGTACGGCGCAATAGATCCGGCCAGACATGAAGACTGAATGTTATATCTGGCCGACCTTAGGCCATGTCCGGCCAGGCCTCCAACTAATACATGCTTAAACTTATTTTAGCGTGTTTAATTACTATTATAATATTTTATTTCAGCATATAAATTTACTGCTTTTTATGTTTGCACTATGATGTGTGCTTTATTAATTGGATTGTATGTGACTGCATTATAAGGTATGAGGATACCTTCTTTGAGCATAAATATTATACTGGCATCAGTAAAGGACCATTCCAAACTCAAATGAGTTTAAGATCGAACCTTGTAAGGGGTGCAGTGTGGCTTTAAATCATTCTCAGTATCTCATACAGGGTGGCGACTCCAGTATTCTTCTATTAGTCCCCATGCGGGACTATCCGCACTCTCTACGGGATACGAGCCCAATATATAGTGATCTCTGGCGTCATAAGCATATCGGAAAACCCCACTTTACTCCTACAAGTACCCAAATATATAACAACTCATGAATCGATAGGCAGAGATGTTTACCAACCGCCGGTAACAGCTAAGTTACTTATTTGATGTATGTAAACTTAATTACCTTATTTACATATGTATGTTTAAATGTAATGAATATAAAATTACGACAATAATATGATGGTTATGTTGGGGTTTTGGGCAAAAGGCGCAGTGGAAGCGCGGTTCGGGCGAAATCATAATTTTAAAACTTTTTGAAATTACCGAACGAAATATTCAATATCTAATATGAATAATTTATTCATATTTCACCTAAAAACATTTATTCGATATCAAATAACGATAAAAATAAGGTAGAAACTTCATGAAATTTTTATGAAAAATATTTTTCCGCAAAATGACGCAAAATATGTTTTTGACCGAATCGACCACCCAACACTTATGGAGACTGCACAGGTGAGCCCCAATAGTGTTAGGGCAGTTCATTGGCTTCCCGAATAGTGATAAATTCACCGTTTGGACAGCCATCACCCGGTAACGTCTTTTTTCACCGTTTTCGCTTATTTCAACTCTGAAATAATTTCTGGCAATTGTTCTAACACCCAAAACACATCCAATACATTTATAAGACATCATTTTCATCACCAAAAATAGAATTATTCCAGATCTGATCCAGAAATCAGATTTGTCAATTTTTCTTGTTTTAAATCCATTTTTTTCAAGATTAATCCAATTAATCAAAACACCAACCAAAGTCACCAAACATGAATCACCCCAGAACAATTCTAGGCATTACAAGAGTGGTCATAACACTCTAGAATGACAACATATCATCAAATGATTAAATTGGACAATAATTACACTATTTCAATCCAAAACCACTTCACACATGCACATAAACTTCCAATCCATCTACCAAAACCAAAAGCCTCAAATTTAAGAAACAAATGAACTCTAGAACCATTCTAACAATTCAAGAAAATAAGAAACAAATTTTCAAGATCAAGAAGATTAAGGATTACCTTTTAATGTCCAATTTCCTAAGCATTTTTCTTGAATTTTCCTTCATTTTCTTCATGATTTGAACAAGCAAATCCTAGGGCTTTTCTTACTCAAAGTTTCGGCCATGGTGGTTTCATTTAGGAAGAAAATAAATTTTTCAAATAAAATAAGAAGTGACTAACTTTGTGTAGGGTATTTTGGTCAATTTGTAAATTTAATATAATTAAATTAAAGAAAACTTTATGTTAAACAAATCAAATTTGTACTTTTAAGCATAATTAAATCATGTCATATGTACAAATAATAATTAGCCATATTTCATAACATTTATGAAATATAGATATTATTTAATCATTCAACTATTTAACATTTAAATATTTAAATAATTAATTAATATAATTATTATTATATATGTATTTTTATTTAAATTAAATAACAAATATATATTTATGGCATGTGTCAAAATCTCATTTGATGATTAATTAATGTGTCTCTAATCGAATTATGTATCTAATGCAAATACATAATAATTATTAAATGACCGAAATCCCATAATGCATGAGTTACCGTTTAACCGATTAAACGATTTGAATTAACTCATTTAAATCGATGAAGTATTATGAATAATCTATATTATTCATATCGCGTTGCCCAAGTGCTCAACGAGTACAGTTCATATTGTATAACTCTCTAAGTTTAGGTTTATCCGTCACGAAATCCAATTTCGTGTCAATAATTCATCCACTCATGAATTATGACGACCACGGATAATCTTGCGAAACTATGCAAGTCATGGTCATTGTATACGTATAATCCTTCTGTCACAGGCTATCCATATTATACCTGGGATGTAGATAAAAACATCAAATTCATTCGGTATAATAAATAACACTCGGAATTGATTTCCAAAGTTATATCACGACCATGGATTTACTAGATCGTAAACATGTGAGGATACATATGCCCTATACACATGACTGACGGTTCCTATCTTGATACGCACATGATATCATGAGCATCAATCCACACCCAACGAACAGGTGGAGGTCTGATTAAGAATAGATCAGTGATGTGGTTGCCATCAAAGTGTGGAGGATAACTCATATATCCACAGTGTTATCTCAAGTCGAATGACCACTATGCTCTCTCAACTCGAGAAGATTCATATTGACGTTGGTGTATCATCTATTAGGAAATCTTCAAAGATTCGTTCGGTGTTTATCAAATAAACACCTACATGTCTATATGAGTCTCCCCGAGACTCATGGTTCATTGGAATAAACCATCGGACCAAGTCACGATGTACGACTTGTATTGGTCTCAATGGATTTTACTAATCGACCCGTGTTAGTAAATGTTAACCAGGAACTTTATTTAAGGATATACATTCTATATTGTGCTTCCCAATGTCAATTACAAACTATGTTGTAACTGCGTAATATATTGTTAATCCTAGGGCCTTTGTCTAATATACACGTATCACTAAACCAGATTTAGTTTCAATCTAATCGCAATTAGACCGTATATGTGTATAAAAGACAAGGGGTGCTACCATTAAATAAGTAATATTATGGAAAAATAAATTGTTCGTATATATGAATCGGACATAAATATGATCCGGATTGGAACTCCGAGCACCAACCCTAACAATTTCTCCCACTTGCTTTAGTGCCAATCCACAGTAGCATATACACATCTCAATGTATATCACATACTCATGACCCTCAAGAGCTCACCTAGAACTCAAGAGGTAGACAACAATAAGTAAGCCTGCTTCAATAAATTGAGTCTGTCCAACAAATTCAATCGTTTTCCTTAGCCAGCATCATTCATATTTTGTAGAATCAAAATTCCATATCAATATGGCTCAGACGCTATATCAGTATTGTGCTATAGCTACTAAGTTGTCTATGTATTTAGAAATCAAATCCAAATACTATGAGACAACCGCAAGCATTACACTAATATGAAAACTTCTAATCTACAGGGTCACTATGCAACTTCATAAGTCAATACTTCATAAGTTGCTACTGATTCCACTAGTTTAGTAGAATCAACGGTGACACTCCCACTGTATCTTTTCTGACCTTATATGACATAGACAATCTAATGTCATAATTAGGATAAAAACTAATCTGACCTTATGGTTGCAGATTAAATTCTCCCTGAATAAGAAACTTATTCTTAATATCTCTAAGATAACAAAGAACATGTTTCAAGACCCATCATATGGTCTGCAACATATCAAAATAACTCATAACAATTATGTTTCAATTGATATCTTTAATCGCACATAATATAGCATTTATTACGCCATCATCCTATGATGCATAAGATTGACTAGACATTCTAATCAATTTCTCTTTCGACAAAGGAATCATCCTTTACGAAAGATGAATACCATATATATAAAAGACATGTTAACTGTCAAACAGAAATACTAATTGTCATACAAATAGTCTTATTGTGTCCTTTATTAGATCAAATCTAATACGTGACTAATATGAGTTTCTCACAAGTCTCTTGTTTTATATCATATATAAAACATTATATCAAATATATCAGAGACTACTCATACTGATTTCACGGAGAAAAGAAGACTTATGATATATACTATGCTAGAAAGAAGTTTGTACGCTCCCACTGACCCTACTAACAAATATGTATTCTCTATGTTTTGATAAAATCAGACAATCTGATTGTATCAAAAATAGAGAACACGAACTTTCGGAAAGTTTATCTGAGTCTACAATAGGCTTTATAAGCTAATATATCAAATAGTGGTCTCAGCAGAATACAAAATCTAGGGACATTCTAGAATGAACTCTTAAAACAAAGAAACCATAACGGATCTCTCATACGACGAAAACATTCAGGAATGTCACTTTGCATTCTATAGCCAAAATACATAATTTAATATCAACATTAAAACATATCTTTAATCGTTCAATTAGTGCGACTAGAGACAAGTTTCTCAGAATCTATAATAGATTGCTGAGTATAATCTTTCTCATTGTCATATTGTAAAGGTCAAACCTTTAACAAGCTTACTTTGCTTTTGTTGCGCAAACAATTTGCATATTTTATGAACGATTCATAACAAAAGCTTAATCAAGTTCAAAACTTGATCGTAGTAAGCTATGAACAATTTCAATGCTAACTTCTGAAATCGATATCAAATATCGCTCCCACTATAAGTTATAGGATAATTTTCTTCGATAAGAAAACAACAGAATCATTAAGTATCTAATACTTCGCAAATGATTCTGACATCCTATTGAACTTATACGGAAGATGTCTAAGGATCAATTCTTCTTATTAATTATTTAGTTCCATCACAGTTTATCACTCTCACATTTGACTTCATTAAGTCAAGTCATTTCTATAATCATTAACATCTAATGTTACTATCCAAGTAATAAAATAATTTTATTACTCGGGATCGTAGAAAATATATTATATCAAATAAAATATAGTATTTTTTAATAGAATAAACGATAAACCTTTATTTGTACCTCCGAGGCACAAATATTTTCAATTATATAACAATTATACAAAAGAAAATTTCAAATCTCAAACTTTTCAAGATTTGAATTTTCTGCTATACATATCATATATGTAACTGTAGGAACGAATTGAACCTTAATTAAAGAGATAAATTAGTTTTACTGGAGCATAACCCCAAGAGTATTGAAAACTGATTCGGTAACATGCAATATCAACGAATCAAATCATATAAGATTCAATTACTCCCACTGACCAATTCCATCAATATGGAATTGTGAAAGTTTAATATTGAGTAAGAATCACATTCATTAAATAACTTTAGAATTAATTACCTTAAATTCATATATTTGATCATATCAAACATCCTTGAACAATTCAAATATTCACGATGAATTTTAAAATATAGTTTTCAAAACTTCAAATAGAATATCTTTGAACCATTCAAAATATTATATCTGCTTTTCATCATAAACATATTGAAAGTTCTCGAACCATTCAAGATGTTCAATATATATACTTTTAAAAGCATGTAACTAAGTCATAATAATTCATTAACTAAGTTACGAAGTAAAGAAAACTATCCATGGCAATTTACAATTTATTAAACTACATACTTCCAAAGTATTAGTTTAATAAATATATAGTTCAATGACGATCATTGGTTAAATGAGATTTAATCACATCCTGAATATAATATTCATTGAATGGATAATGATATATGATGTGATCTCGTATCAGACCATCATTTACCATACGAAATAAACATCTTATGCTTATGTGATAAAATCTCATAAAACATTGTTTTAAGTTATTTAGTTAACCAAATATTTTTCTTAATGTTTATTTTTCATTAATGACACTACTAGTCATATTACAATATGTAACAACTGTTGATATAAAACAAGTAATTATCCAATAGTCACAAGTTTTGATATCAAATATCAAAATAATCATTAAATATTATTTTAATTAACTAGACGAGAGATCTAGTATCCAATACCTATAGTTGTCGTATTGTGAGAATCGATATTCTCTATACGTAACTATACACATCTTCTTTCTTGAGCTTTATAATTTGTGTTCAATTATTCACAATAATTGCAAATAATTGATTAGCAAACCGTGTCAGACACGTGGCTTCTGAAAGTCACTAAAGCCAAGAAACATCATTATAAGATAAACAAATACTGATTGGGTTTTCTTAATGCCAATCAAGAATCTTGAGATATGAACTAATTTAAGTCAATTCTTACTGCATAAGAAACTATTCTTACTAGATAACTATATCCAAAACAAATATCTATTTAGATTACTAATCGTGACTTTGTAACAAAGTTACCAACCATCTTGATTTTTCAAGAAAATCGGAACAAAAATTCCCGATGGTTTGAACTAATCAAACAATATCTAAGTCTACTGTCATTATAGAACCTATTCTAGAAATACGCAACTATAAGTAAAGTCTGGAAACATATTCAAGTAATATGATATGCAGTGGATTAGAAGTATAAATCTATTAACAATATAGTATAAAGGAAAAAAATAGCAAATTCCATAAAATTACGCACTGCCTTAGTTATGGATTTTTAACCCAGCATTGTCTCCCACTAGTTTACATAATACCGTAATCTTCAATAGAGAATGAGAATTCAATAATTAAATCGAATTCCAAGGTGAGAGTAGGATCCCATGAATATATTTCGACTCACAACTTTAGCACGATCTCACCTACGTATATTCATTAGGTAGACAACTCATTGTCAATCACTCACCAGTGATTCCTGATTTTGGCCATGACCGTTTCTCGTTATGACAACTTCGGCACAATCACAAGGAGGCGTATCAAGGATTCACTTGCCAATGACAAACTCAAGCTATCGTGTAGTCTTGACAGCTTTGGCACGTTCAGGATTTCCACTTTCACTTGAATTTCTCTAGTATCAATATACAACCGGCATAGATAAAAAATTCTATCAACTACACCCTCACTGCTTTGGCACGATCTCGGATGCAGCCATAGAAAGTTACCCATAAACCTAATTGACAAGACGGACCAAGAAACATGTATCCAATACACGTTACTTTACAGCCTTATTTCAAGCAAGGATATTCCTCAATGAAGTATTGCTTCACATCAAATGCAGAATTTTAATCTAAATCACTTTCAAAATAATTTAATTCAACCTTAAAAAACATAACTCAATTTAACCATTAAATTTCTGTTACGTTTTTGTTAGCGTAGAACCGAAAAGTCAAGAAACATATAGATTGCATGCATGTGCGAATATTAAAACTGGATTATATATCATATATCAAGCATGACTAATGTAATGGATTAAGTATAAGACCTACTCTGATACCATTTTTGTTCAAGCATTAGGCGAAGGGCGCAGCGGAAGCGCGATTCGGGCGAAATCATAATTTTAAAACTTTTTCAAATTACCGAACAAATTATTCAATATCTAATATGAATAATTTATTCATATTTCACCTAAACACATTTATTCAATGTCAAATAACGACATAAATAAGGTAGAAACTTCGCTAAACTTTTATGAAAATTATTTTTCCGTAAAATGACGTAAAATATATTTTTGACCGAACCGACCACCCAACACTTATGGGGACTGCCCAGGTCAGCCCCAATAGTGTTAGGGAAGTTCATGGGCTGCCTGAACAGTGAAAAATTCACTATTTGGGTAGCCATCACCCGGTTCGCTTAAAAGTTACCCAGTAACACCGTTTTCGCTTATTTCAACTCCGAAATAATTTCCGGAAATTGTTCCAACACCCAAAACAAATTCAATACATTTATAGGACATCATTTTCATTACCAAAAGCAAAATTATTCCAGATCTTATCCAGAAATCGAATTTTTCAATTTTCATGCTTTAAATCCAATTTTTTCAAGATTAGTCCAATTAATCAAAACACCAACCAAAGTCACCACACGTGAATCACCCAAGAATAACTCTAGGCATTATAAGAGTGGTCATAACACTCTATAATGGCAACATATAATCAAATGATTAAATTAGAAAATAATTACACTAATTCCATCCAAAACTATTTCACGCATGCACATAAGCTTCCAATCCATCCACCAAAACCAAAAGCCCAAAATTTAATAAACAAAGGAACCCTAGAACCATTCTAACAATTCAAGAAAATAAGAAATAAATTTCCAAGTTCAAGAAGATTAAGGATTACCTATTAATCTCCAATTTCCTAAGCCTTTTTCTTGAATTTTCCTTCATTTTCTTCATGATTTGAACAAGCAAATCCTAGGGATTTTCTTACTCAAAGTTTCGGCCATGGTAGTTTCATTAAGGAAGAAAACAAATTTTTCCAATAAAAATAAGGAGTGACTGACTTTGTGGAGGGTATTTTGGTCAATTTGTAAATGTAATCCAATTAAATTAAAGTAATCTTTATGTTAAACAAATCAAATTTGCACATTTAAGCCTAATTAAATCATGTCATATGTACAAATAATAATTAGCCATATTTCATAATATTTTTTAAATATAGATATTATTTAATCATTCAAATATTTAACATTTAAATATCTAAATAATTAATTAATATAATTATTATTATATATGTATTTTTATTTACATTAAATAACAAATACATATATTTATGGCATGTGTCAAAATCTCATTGGACGATTAATTAATGTGTACCTAATCGAATTATATATTTAATACAAATACACAATAATTATTAAATGACCAAAATCCCATAATGCATGTGTTATCGTTTAACCGATTAAACGATTTGAATTAACTCATTTAATTCGATGAAGTATTATGAATAATCTGTATTATTCATATATTGTGGCTCAAGTGCTCAACAAGTACACTTCATATTATGGGACTATTTAACTTTAGGTTTATCCGTCACGAAATCCAATTTCGTGTCCATAATTCGCTCACTCATGAATTATGACGACCACGAATAATCTCACTAAACTATGCAATTCGAGGTCATTACATACGTATAATCCCTTCATCACAGGATATCCATATTATACCTAAGTTATAGATAAAAACTTCAAATCCGTTCGGTATAATATAATCGACTTTCAAATTACGATCTCTAAATAACAGTCGGAACTGGTTTCCAAAGTTATACCACGTCATAGATTTACTAGATCGTAAACACGTGATGATACTTATGCCATGTACACAGGACTGACAGATCCTATCTTGATACACACATGATATCATGAACATCAGTTCACACCCAACGAACAAGCAGAGGTCTGATCAAATAGATCGGTGACATGGCTGTCATCAAAGTGTGGAGGATAACTCATATATCCACGGCGGTATCTCAAGTCGAAAGACCACTATGCTCACTCAACTCGAGAAGATTCCTATTGACGTTGATGTACCATCTATTAGGAAATCTTCAGTGAGTCGTTCAGTATTTATCAAATAAACACCTAGATGTCTATATGAGTCGCCTGAGACTCATGGTTCATTGAGATAAATCATCGGACCAAGTCACTATATACGTCATGTACTGGTCTCAGCGGATTTTACTAACCGAACCCTGTTAGTAAATCTTGACTAGTAACTTTATTTAAGGATATATATCATATAGTGCGCTTCCCAATGTTAATTACAAACTACGTTGTAACTGCGCACTACACGTATCATTAAACCAGATTTAGTTTCAATCTAATTGTAATTAGATATCTAATTGTAATTAGATCGAATATGTGTATAAAAGACAAGGGGTGCTACCATTAAATAAGTAATATTATGAAAAATGAATTGTTCATATTTATGAATCGGACATAAATACGATCTGGATTGACACTCCGAGCACCAACCCTAACAGGTTATGTATGGAATGTTTGAGGTAAGAATCATGCATCACATGTTTATACATGAGAGTTGTATTAGGTTACACTATTCATTATAGGTTCAGTACACGCATGTCTTAGACTTATAAGGGTTTCAGAAAAGACCCTAACTGTATCATTTGGTGTCTCATGCGATAATATCGGGCTAATCTACGCCATGGTTCCTATTTTTAAGAAAACTGAGTTTTTGGATTATAACGAACTACCTACGAACATGGTGGTATGATCCAAACACTTAAAGGATTACACATAATCCCGAATATCCAGACACTCCTAATACAATCCTAACTCTACTACCCCCTTCTAAAATGATTGGAACTCGAGGAGTCCTAATTCGACCTGAAGACTAACTTCATAGTCCATAAAATGAGAGGGGGTCCAAGGGTTTGAGGCACTCAAGCATTGACACCCACACTCGAGTTCTCAAAGCGCATATCACCCAAAAACACTAACATACCGCCTCCACGATAATCAAACTACAAAGAACAAGGTAACCCTAAAACATTGTTCTTACCTCTCTTCCCGCTTGTCTACTTAGCTGACTTGAACGTCAGAGTGCCTATGGCATCCACCACACCAGTGGGTAGATACTTTGCGCTCACATTACCTTTGTTTTACAAGACCGCTGGTGTCCCCAATGCACAAATCTCAATTATAAGCCATAGGCGAAATTCAGCATCTACAATACTTATGTATCATATTTGGTTGAGTTGTGTCATAACAACCATTGATTTTTTTGCTGCTTATAATTTCCGGTATCAAAAGTCGGAAGCTATATACATCATAGTTCAGTGAAATAACTCCATTGATGTTTTGATCACATACTCGGGAGATATATAGCCATTGAAAAATAAGTGAACAATATTATTATTTGAAATTAAGGAAACGCAGTCACCCATTCACTAGAGCAAAGCCATGCTAGGTGTCTTAGGTAGTAAATTTAATATACTTACTAAATTCTGGCAATTCTCTTTTAAGTTCACATCACCCTGTACATTGAATGATCATTAGGAATGGTAGCGGATATGTTATCATAATTTTTTAAATATTTACATCCACGTTTGTAACTGAAACATCATATCTGCAACATACTTATATCTACTATAATTTTTAGGATCGGTATCTACATCTGCATCCGCACCCGCATCCGTCTATTAATATAAATATTTGTTTCCCTCTGAAATCTTCACATAATCAGAAAAATTAGAAATCTTTTAACAGGTATTAGATTTCATTTAATACAAATCCAACAATTCAGTATAAGCAAATTATATAATTTCATCTTTAGTTATTAGAAGAATAATACATATCTGATATTGATATTTACAACCGTCCAATATCCATTTCAAATACCTAATTTCATATCTGTAATATATTTATTATTCATTATATTGAGAATATCTATTTTTTTTTTTTCAAATCTTAGTGGATATCTAAACAATATGTTCAAATTATCATTCCCAATGATGATAGCTTGCTCAACTTATCATGAGATATACAAGCCAATTTCCATCCCCATATTATCGATAAGCTATTAAGCTCACATCAATTGATTTCAACACCAAAGGATCACATGACTCTTCACTTGTTCATCCAAAGTCAATAAATATCCTCAGCCAATCGAGTTCATATGACATCACTATTATTACGAACAATCATGTAAAATTTTCATCAAAATTCAGACTTACGTACCATGCAAAAACTAAACTTTTTTGTTTCACAAATCTTATGTCATTTGTGTCATCTTACACTGATAGCAAAATCAATTGGCAAACGAAAGAAGCAGTCACAAAACACTTGGCCAAAAGCATCAAAGGAAACATAATCTCAAAATAGCCGTAACAAACTTTCAGTTACGAAGGACATTCCGGTCAATTAACATTATCATTTTCCACCATTATATGAGAAGTAAAAAGTAAAATTCCTAAATTCTAAGATATTCTCGTAAAATTACTATTCACACACTTAAAAACAGACGTAAGGAACTTTCAATTACGAATGATATTTCAGTCCATTAATAACATCATTTTCCCACCATTACATGAGAAGTAAAAAATAAAACTCCTAAGTTCTGGATCTTTCTTGTAAAATCACTATTCACGCACACCTAAAAACAGAAGTAACAAACTTTCAATTAAAAATGGCATTTTAGTCAATTAACAACATCATTTTCCCGCCATTACATGAGAAGTAAAAAAAAAACAAACTTCTTAAGTCTGGGACATTCTCGTAAAATCACTATTTGCGCACAGCTCAAAAACACTTAAACAGACCTAACAAACTTTCAGTTACGAAGGGCATTTCAGTCAACATGATTTTCCCGCCATTTTGTTCCTCCACAAAATAACCAACTCACTCTGCAACTCAATACCAAAAGCTCCACAAAACAGAATCCAAAAGAAAAAATTTCCCAAAAATCAAAGGGGAAAAATAAAAAGAAAAAAGAAAATGCTCATAGCAATCTTGGAAGTAGCAATGATGCGAAGAGTGAGCTTCATCGTGTTCCTTGTATGCATCTTGATCTCTTTCAAGAACCGAAACGCCTATACAAAGAAAGGCGGCGTAAACATCTCCAGTACCTATCAATATATTTCTTACGACGATACGACGTCGGATCCTTCTCATCTCTCGATAGCGACTCAGGTCCTGTTCTTGTCCGATGGCGCCGAAGAAGGTGGCAGCAACGGCGAGCCTCATTACCGTTCTTTGGAGTACGATTTTTACCGCGATTCTTGCCCACAAGCTGAGAGTACTATTCGAGCCATCGTTCGGTATCTCCACAAATCCCGCTCCGATGTCGTCCCCGCTTTGTTGCGCCTCGTTTTCCATGATTGCTTCGTTCAGGTCGAATTTCTAATCAAATCTTTGTTTTGTGTTTTGATTGGTTTCCTGTTTTGAGTGTTTGTTTCTTGGTGTTTATCTGATTGGATGTTGACTTTGATCTGATTTTCTTATTTGAATTTGATCTAATTTTGTTAAACCTTGACATTTGGTTGAATTTTGTTGTTCTTTTTGTTTTTTGTTGTGAATTCAATTTGATCTGAGTTTTATTGATTACTTAAGTTCATCCACTGTTCTAAAATCTCCGTGTAATCTTTTTTTTTCTGATAATCTTCACTAGCCGTATCTGATTTATTCATATTAGATCTGGGCTTACCAATTTATAAAATGTATTGATGTTATTATAAAAATGATATATGAACACAAGGACGACCAAATTTACAGGACTGTACATGAATAATACCGTCGTTCAGAGTGGTAATAGGACCCTCAACACAAGCGGTCGGCTGAGATCCTAAACTTAGGCTGTTAAGTGCCCTAAATTTAAGAAAAGTTTATCCACAATGTAGTGAAGGAGTCAAAAATTTCTATTTTATCAATATGGGTCATATACTTTTGAAACTCCCCTTGAAACTCAGGGCCGCCCCTGCTGTAAGGCCGGGCCGTGGTTTAGATTCCGAATCGGAATCGCCTGGAATCTCGGGTTCCGATTCCGGAACCACAAAAAAAAATTAAAAAAATAAAATAAAATTTAATAATAAATTAGTGAAGTATGAAATTTAACATGAAAAACAAGATTATATTGATATTTCTATAATAATATTTATTCATTTAATAAAAACTAATTTAATTTGTATTTAATTTTATTAAATTTTCTTTTTTTATTAATACGGTTCGGAATAGAATCGCAAAATTGCGGTTGGATTCCGGAAGCTTACCTGCCGTCGTATTCGATATGAATAGTGCCACTGTTTATGTCGCCATTCTGTCACCCTTCTTGTTCATATATAATTACTCTTGTTATTATCATTTCCTTGTTTTAATTGGGTTATTGTTAATTCTCTGTAACTGGAACTTGTTTAGGGTTGTGATGCTTCAATTCTACTGGATGATGCTGAAGGGATAGACTCGGAGAAAAAGTCTCCTCCTAATGAATCTCTCAAGGGTTTCGATGTAATCGACATAATCAAGGAAGAGCTTGAAGAATTATGCCCTGGTGTTGTTTCTTGTGCTGATATTCTTACATTGGCTGCTAGAGAAGGTGTTGTTCTGGTAAAATTAGCTCTCATATGACTAAGTAAATTTATGAAATCATGCTCTCTCTCTATCTTATATAATGTATATAATCATTGTCTTTGAATTTTAGGCTGGTGGCCCATTTTATCCACTGTATACTGGAAGGAGAGACAGTACGGCTGCTTTCGCAAATATAGCAGCATTCGAGCTTCCTTCACCCAATGCTGATCTGTCTGATACACTTGCATCTTTCGCTACAAGGGGGTTTGGTTTAAGAGAAACTGTTACTCTGTTGGGTATGGATTTTCGTATTTCACTTCATTTTCACTTATTCTTTCTTGAAAAATAGTTATATCTGATGTTGGTTTGTATTGAATTAATTACAGCTGCAATCTTTCTGTGATTTTCTGCGTTCGAGTTGATTGTCTGATAGTTTAGTTCTGATCTCTTTGGTTCAAATTTGATACTTGAAATGACAAGATTTCCACCCAACTGAACCTAGTGCTACAGTTTAGCCATTGTCTTATTTTCCTCCTTATCTGTAATCAATGCAACAAATAACATGAGAAATTGAGAATCTTGAACTTCATTTTATTTCCTACTCCTCAGCACTCAATTCCGAGTATTCATATCAATCCTTCATTATATTAAGATATGTATAGCAATGTTGTGCATAACTTTTCCGCTTAATATGTATGAATTTGTTCTTGATCGGATGATTTGTTCTATAGATTTTTCCTTTCTACCTATTAGATAGTGCTTGGATACCCTTATCTGGGCGTTTGATTACATATATATTATAGAATTTTGTTCAGATATTCTTAAATTCCCAATCTTGTTATTGTTCAGTTTTATGATAGTAACTAGTATTGATATGTGATTGTGGTTGCGGAAATGTCCACTGTGAGTAATGTATAAGTATTTCATTAATTTCTCTTTTCTTTGTTTCCAGGTGCTCATAGCGTTGGAGTAATCCACTGCAAATTCTTCAATAATCGTCTGTATAACTTTGGCAGGAGCAATGAACCTGACCCATCTCTAGATCCTGGTTTTCTGAACCTATTGAGATCAAAATGCAGAAACTTGTCATCAGCATCACCAACATCCTCACCTTCCTTTGTTGACTCCCCATCATCATCGGCAGCTCCATCACCCGACTTTAGTGGCTCATTTTCCTCATCAGCAGCTCCCTCGCCTCACTCTGATGGCTCATTTTCCTCACCAGGAGCCCCATCACCAAACTTTAATCGCTCACCGTCATCAACAACAGCTATATCACCTGACTTTGATGGCTCACCAACATCAACAACAGCTCCATCACATGCCTTTGATGCCTCACCATCATTTCCCACAGCATCCTCTTTTTCCTTGGAAGCCTTGTTAGCTTCAACACTCGAGGAACCTGGAATAAATGTGACTTATGATGGAACTAAAGGAGGTTTTGGCACAGTGTTCTATCGCAGTCTTTTGCAGAACAGAGGAGTCCTCTATGCCGATCAGCAGCTTATGTCTGGGGAAGAAACTGCGATCTGGGTGAGAGCATATGCTTCAGATGTCTCATTGTTTCACAGAGATTTTGCCTTGGCCATGATGAAGCTCTCAAATCTCCGAATCTTGACAGGACCAATGGGTCAGATCCGTCTAAATTGTTCAAGGGTGGCATGAATGGAAAGGGATTAATAGGATGCTTGTCATTCAGCCTAACTCATGCAGGTTTTTGGTGCTTTGATGAACTGCATGTTCTCAATATGTCTAAAACTCGAGTATCTTTATGTTGTTACTAATTCCAGTGCTGTAAATGTTGATGAATTTTCTGATAAATTGACAGTGCAATTTCATTGTTGGCCTTTACTTTGTCTATTAGGATGGAGTACTGAAGTTTGCCTTCAATGGTCTCTATAGTACATATGGTGTTATTGGGTGGAATTTTATATCCATAAACAGGTTATAATTCTGAGTAAAGCTGAAGGTAAAGAGAATATCCAGTATTCCCATCATCTCTGAGACCATAACTATAGTAATTATGATTTATTCAGTAGCTTCAAATCACACTCTAGGGAAAGCAATGGTTTTTTATTTGTATTGGCTTATCTTGCATAAAAAAAAAAGTCAATACCCAATGTACAAGTACAAGATTCTCGCTACAAGCAGAATCTGGAGAAAGTCCCAACGTAAACAAGACTCTTCTTGCTTGTTCTTCACTGGACTCTGATCTGCAAACTTCATGCAGTTTCCTCTACTTGATGATTTTTTGTTTTGCCAAAACTGCAAGAAAATGGGTTCAAGAGAAGAGGTTTTGATAGATTGACTTCAGGTTTACATAGATTTTCTGAAAGAAGTTCTTGTTTGTTTTTTTCAATGGATTCTCTTATCAGCATATTTGGCTCTATCAATGCTTTTTTTTTTCTTCTCAGTATCTCTCTCAGTTAGAACAGATAAAGCTCAAAGTTTTGGCCTATTTTCCAATATAAAGATAAGAGAGAGACAGTTGAAGTTTCCTAAGATTATCTAGACAATGGCTAAAAGGGAAAGTTTCTTCAGATTCGGCAATACATTTTTTGTCTATATTGTAGAGCTCTTTCTCTCTGTTTAGTTGAATTTTGAGTACCCATTTGATTATGTGATCATAGATCACATCCAAAGGTGAATTTGTTGACTAAGAGGAAGATGGTAAAGTAAGATAAAAAAAAATTATTCTTACTCTTATCGTGTTGGTACTAAATCTATTTGATATTAGGATTTAACATATGATGAAATGATAAAACTGTATTTTAGAAAAAACATAATTTTTAAGTGATTCGTTAATGACTATTAATTGTAATTTCTTTTAAAAATTAAGTTTTATAGTTTTTAGCTTTTACTCACAATCAAAATATTATAAAAACACACCATAATTAATTTTTGAGCATAAAATAAAATTATATTATATCATTTATAAACCACATGTTATTCACCACATTTTTTCAATCGCAACACTCTATTGAAGACTTTTGATATAGATATAATCCCACAAATTCACAGATGGAATTTCTTGAATCTTGTAGTCTACTGACACATAGATGGTGTATAAATTTTCCTGATATGTAAGTATGACTATCTACACACTTTGGTTTGCTTGCTTAGGCATAACACAATAAATTTTATCTTCAGTACTGGCAACTACTTTGTAGTTTTCTACTGAGACCCTTTGGTCTTGTTGAATTTAAAGAACTGATGAAGCAGTCTATGAACTTCACCATAGTTATTAGTCGAAGAAACAAGACGATCTTTAATCCACAGAGGGAGCTTGTTGGCTGGGTGAGAGTAGCTTCTTTTCGAGGATTCGGATGCATACCGTAGATCAACCAACAATATTGCTGCATAGTCATTTATGTGCCGAATTGCTCTACCTAAAACAGAAAAGTAAGAAAAAGAGTGAACACATTGAAGGCATTTCGATGTTAAACTCATCCATATAGCATAAACGCAGTGTTAATGTATTGTCCTGATAAGCCATGTCATATAAGATTAGGAGCGCGTACCGATTGATTGATTTACAGCTTTCATGCAGAGATTTTCGTAGTATTCCTTTCCTCGGCGCCTGCAACTTCTTAGAATGCTGAAACCAGCCTGAACATCTCCATCATAATATGCATCACTCGCTGATATATTGAAAGTTTTAGAATTTGTATCTCCTAGGCCTTCAATATGCTTTATCCTCTCCAGCAACTCAATATCAGATGGACTAGGGTAGGGTAGTCCAACCATGACTATACATCGACCCATCCCATCGCTGAAGTTGATGCCTTCTGATATCTTCCCACCAACTACAGCTAAGAGCATTGCACCATTGAGAGGTGTTGAATCTTCTTTTGTCCCACTGGACAGAATATCAATCGTTTTCTGATATTCCTTGAGAATAGATTCTACATGTGTGTTTCTTCTAGGCTCTCTGAAGACATGCTTTTTCTTCATAATCCTATCAAGGATGCCCGAACTCTTCCATGTATCATAGACCTGTTCTTCATAGTCAAATGAAGAGAAGAACACAACAATTCCTTCAGGAACCACTGTGGCCAAATTGCAGAGTAAGCGCCCTAGTTCCTCTATCTGCAAATTGAAGAAAAAAAAGAAAAAAAATTCAAAAGGAAATAAAAATATCAACTAACTAAAGTTAACCAAGTTTTTTGCAATGGACTTGTTGTATGTAGTCCATTACAGACAATAGTGGGCTAAATTTATGCAGATTAATAAAATAAATGAGGAATTTAGATTACTAGCATTGCAAGTATCTTCCAAGTATATTTTGTTAAAATGACAGATGAACGCAGGATTATACTCACCATCATCGATGAGCTTCTGGAACCATAGCTAAAATCAAAAGCTTTACCAGTTGGGCCACGGGAAACTGCAATTGGCAAAACACTCTCGGGTGGGACTATATGACTACATGAAAAGAAATGCAATTGCTTCAGAGATAACCATGGGAAAAGCCTCTCCCTTGTTTCTTCTATGGGTTGCAAAGTTCCCCCGGCCAGAATAACAGCATGTGCTTGCCCCACAATCTGCAGAATGTATTGAAATAAATTTCATCTGTCATCACGGTGGTATAAAACCCCATGCAGGATCTAGCAACTGGCTAAAATTGCAGTTGCCAGGGAGAGAAGGAATTTTAAATTTTACATATTGCCAAAAAAGAAAACAATTGACAAACCTCAGAAAAAATCTTTTCCCCTGTGAGCATGACATATTTCAAGTATCCGCCTTGCTGTCCTTGTTGTCCAGAGCTTATCGGCCGTGCCTTTGAGATTATTATCCGCCCATCACTGTCATTGTTTGTCAGTGACATCAACATATCTCCTAATGCCCGAAAACCAGAAAGAATGCTCCCCTCCTCATAACTTTCTCCACTGTTCAAAACTGAACCTTTCTGCAAGCTAGCTGCTTTATCTCCATACCCGCTGACCTAGAATACCAATCAAAGAACAGAAAAGGAAAAAAAAATCTCACTTGAGGTTTCAAAAGAAAAATAATTACTAAGAGAACACACTCACCTTGTGAATGATATTGCTCTCCTTTAAATATTGCAGCAACTTGACCAAATTAATGTTGTCTATGTTAACAGAGAATAAGAATTCATTTATGGCCACAGATGAATCTAAAGCGAGTTTAGCTCCAGTAGGTTTTTCAGCATCTTGTCTCACATCATTATCATCCTTCTCCTTGAGTAGAACTTGTTGGAAAGCCCGAGTGAGGACCATCAAAGTTTGGATATATCTTCGATTTCCAGGTCCCAAGAGATTGCGAAATCTTCCAAAGTACTTCTCTAAGTGGCTATGCACATTCTCCAACTAGAATAATCACCAACCATTTATTATCAATTCATTATTCCCATTCTATCTGAAAAAGCCAATATCAATCTCAAAATCTTAAGCTCATTAGTGGGAATGAAAATTCTGCTTGAGAATGGTAGCAGTGGAGCAGTACTAATACAAGTTGTTTCATCAGTCTATAATTGGATCATTCAATTAGTTATAGAAGGGGATTAGACCAGTACTTGGATGCAATGTAAAGCATACATAAATTGTACCTTCTTCTCAACTACTTTTTCAGAAGAAATAGCAATTATTATACAAAAGTGGACATGAAAATTTATATACCTGTGACAGAGTAATTTTAGCATCATACATATTGATGAGGGAGTCAGCCAGATTGTGAGCCTCGTCTATGATAACAATATTGTTCTTCAGATTGAGACCAAGTGATTCACGAGCTGATTTTGATAGAAGAGACTGATAGGGAAGAACCACAAGCTCAGCAGCAGGGACCATGCTTCGAGAACCATAATATGGACAAGTTCTCATGTGTCTTCCAAGGTGAACAAGGTCTTCAATATCTAACGCTCCCTGTTGGGAAATCTCAATCCTAAATTGTTTTTGTAGTTTGTTATTTCTGAGCATTGGGCATCCAGAAGAAGCCTTGGTTCGACGTACTTTTCCTTCAGCACCTAAGTTCTGCAAAATCAAACTTCCATCAGTCAAAACGAAAAATTTACAGGCCAGATCCACTATACTCAATTTACATGGAAGCTAAACAATTGATGCAGGCTAGAT